>CM012449.1:7321464-7803964 GCA_003999625.1 Oryzias javanicus | reverse complement strand
GTATAAGTCAGATGCGCCTTACCCGGACAGGAGTGGAGAGGCTTCGGTCGAACCACCAGAGAAGGACATACGGAGTAGAGCGACAGTTTCTCAAAATAATCACACGTCTCCCTGGACAGAATCTCGTCGATCATGAACGTCTTGTAGCGTCGCCTGACAGCCTTCAGCTGCCCGGGAGAGGAGAGCCTCAGCTCGGCTTGGCAATGCATGGTGTGTGCGTGCGCGCTGCGCACCAAAAAATGTAAAAAAAAAACAAAGAAAAGTGTTCTGTTTTTAGGAAATTTCTGCCTAAGAGGGTCTGTGAGGGCAAGGGCTGGAGCTCATGCGTTTAAACAGATCATCCTAGGATATCGAAATGCAGTTTTTGGGGGTTTGCTGTTCCCTGATCTTCAACTTGAGCTGCGCAGAGCGCGTCAGTGGCACTGAGCTGTGCGCTCACACCCCGCGCTATATAAACCTCCCTTTACTCATCTCCACGGGCTGATCCACACGCGCGCGCGCTCTCTCTCTCTTCCTCACCCAAGGCCACGAACACTCCCCTACCCAGCACGCGCGCACCTCACCGTCTCCACTTTTTCTGCACAATCGAGGGTTAATCTCATCTGGAAGGAGGATCTGCGCTTTTTTTCTACCTTAAAACGTTTTTCTATCCTTGTAAAATCACAATTTTTATTCTTATAACTCCAATAATTTACTTAACTGACTTTTGACATGAGTGCACAGTTAAACACTCAGTTTCATGTGTTCAATTTAGTATTTTAGTAAAAAAAAAATTATACAAATTAAGGTTTAACAAATTTTATTATTTAAAAACTTTTTAGAAGTTTACAACTTTACTAAAGTCGCGCGAAAACAATAATATTTATCAGTAATAATTATAAATATATATATGTATTTTTTAAAAGTGTATGATTAGTGGGGCTTTGTGGTTAGCCGCCACCGCAGGTGTCGTTAATTATCAAACAGCCGCGCGCGCGCTCGGGTCCGATCAAACTCTTTGTTCCGCCATAAAAACTGAAACCTACAATATATTTTAAAAAATAACTTTTATCTTGATTTAAAAAAAATGTTTGAATGACAAATTTATTAATTAATCAATATTGGGGAGCACACAGCGTTCATACTAAAATATAGACAAAACAAGCTTAATAAAAATATAATGAAATAAAAAACATTGGAGGGAAAAATTGCGCACAAATGCACTCCTTTCCCCTCCAATGTTTTTTTTTTTTTTTTAAATATACGGCTTATTTTGTTTATATTTTAGTATTTATAACCCTTTATTAAACATGACTCGTTAAGACACATTTTGTTTTACATCCTAAACATGTTTGTTTTGTATGTAAAAGTCAGAATTTCGATTGACAACTACAATAACAAAATATTTATTTGCGAAAAAAAAGTTAAAACAACAACAAGAACAATGGGAAATTGTATCTTGCTTATATTTCTTTGTGTTGTTAGTTGGGAGCCCGCTATCCAGTTCATGCCTGGTGGTGCGTTCACGGACCTGCAGCAGCGCCTGTCTTGCTGTTGACAGCCCAAAACTGCGGCCTGCCTGCTGGACATGTTTTGTTTATTTCTTGGATATTCAGTACGTTTATTGTTGAATTAGAGAAGCCATTATCGGGCCTCGTTACTGTAGATGATTTGGTTTGAGGGTTTGTTGCATGCATGGGGGGGCCAGGACGGGCTTTGTGGCTTTTTGGAATTGGATCATTTCAGAAGGCTCGCTTCTATATAAATCCACACAGCAGCGGCTACTGAGTGGCCTCTCTAATCCACTCACCCCAGGGCAAGAGACGCCACGCAGATCAACCAATTTAAAGAGTTATGCCCCGGGCAGGAGCTGGATAAGGGCCTGACACCGGACTGAGGATATACACGATTACGGCGCTTTGGGAAGCATCAGGATGCAATCAGACTCCTGCAAGATTACTTTGAATACCTGAAGCTTAGCTCAAGAGATGCATACACAGCTGCACTTTTGCAGCTTTATTGTTGTCCACGCTGCCGGCTCCACAAACACTTTGCGGCAGGACAGATTATGACTTCGGCCGGGACATTAGATGGTTTCATCACCACTGTAATAAGCAAACACGTAAAGACACACCAGCTGGGACACCAGAGCTGAAAATCTGATCGCAACATGAGACGTTAAGGCTCAAAGTGCTGCTAATTCTAGGACGGGGTATTAACCAACCCCTTAACCCCCCCGTAAACTGATCAAAACCGGTTCCACTTGTTAAGTATCGTAAAGACATAGCTGGGGAAGAAATGAACCTGATTATAATTACATGCTGTCAGGCCAAAAGAATAGTTGTCAGATCCATGTGACGACTTGAAAGCATCCTGAATGGAAAGGTCAAGCATAGGAGCTAGTCATGTGGCTCAGATATATTTAACATCTTAATTGTTTCAATAAATGGATGCGAGTGGCGCCACCTGTAGATTACTTCACAACAGCCCGCACAAGGATATTAGTTACACTTGGTCCATTTATAGGAGCAGATAAGGCCATGTGTGCATGCACTGGAGCGTGGAGCGTAAACATACAATAGCCTATTAAGTTAATGTGGTCACACACACAGCTTCAAATAGCTTTCCTCATGTACGGTTGAATGAATGACAATACACTGTTGTCATGAAAAGAGATTTATAAGAATGTTGGTTTTTTAAAACACATTTTACAGATCAAAACTGTAAAAATAAAATTGGTAATAAGTCCAGAAAGAGCAAGGCCGGCACATTGAAAATTTGGAAAACCTGGTGCCATGTTGTTGCTGGTTAAATATCTTTAAAAAAAAAATTGAAAAGCACCAGAACATTTTCATTAGCACCATTTAAATTAATTTCCCAAACATAAAAGTATTTTTTTTTTAAGTTCATGTCTTTTTTTAACTTCCAGAAATCTCTTGCAGTGATATCTGAAATGTGCCCTTGCTCCCACGACGTCAGTCCATGGCTAAAAATAACGACATCTGTGAGGGAAATCTCACATCAAAGAGTGTTCCCGTTTAAAAACATCGCTAAAAAGCAAACAACCTGAGAGGACCAAATGATTTTTTTTTTAAACAAAACTCAGACATTCTTTAAAAAACAAGTGAAAAAGTCCTTCGAGTGACTCAGTATCGTCGCCATCTGTTGTCGTGGTAACCGCGGTCGCCGCCCCTGTCGTCGTAATGTCTGTTTCCGCCTCTGCTGTCGGGATAGCGGCTCCCGCTGCGGTTGTTCTGCTGGTGGTAGGACTCTCGGCCGTGGCTGTGCTGCTGCTGGTACGTGGGCTCGTCCCTGTAGCCGGGGTTCCTGCCGCCGCCGCCGCCGCTGCCCATCTTGGATGGGTGATGGCGATAGGGGGCGTTGTCGTGGTGCCTGGAGCCCCCTCCGGCGGAACCTCTACCGCCAGAGTTTTGGCGCTGTGGAGGTGTAGCGAAAGCGTCATTGAGCTGCTCAAGCTGCTGCATGTGGGACTGCCACATCATGTTGTTCATCTACAAATAAGAAGACACCAACAGCGAGACGCGTTTGATCGTTGCACCAACTTCACTCAACAAGACACATTTTTAGAAAAACAATTCAAGAACTTTACATTAAATACAGCTATATACATACCATAGCATGCTTCTGTAGGCTATCAGGGGATGAGAAGGACCTCTGCATTGGAGGTTGATGACTGTACGATGGAGAACTGAACTGGGTTGGAGTTCTGAAAAGCAAAGCACTGTCAGATATGACATCATGAAAGCGATACAGAAGCAAGAATATTTACTAAAAACAAGAACAAACCTTTGAAGTCCCCCATGGCAATTATTTTATATAAAAAAAATACCAGTAGTGTTTTAATCATAATTATGAAGTTTTTAACCAAAATCCCACAACCTAAATGTCTTAAAAATCGATTTTTCATGTTGATCTGAAGCCACTGTTTCCAAAATCTCTTCTGAGGGGGCGTGGCTTTTAGTCCAGAGCAGCTCCGCCCCTGATCCCCCCTGTCTATTTATCAAAGGTCTGTGTCTCGCGAGCGTAAATCGTCACCGTGGCTACATAAAAATGTCCATCAATCTGGGTAATGTCCAGCCGTATGGTTCTGATCCGGATGTCAGCTCAGATCTTCATGGACAGAACTTCCTCCAAAATCCTGATTCTTTCTCCTTCCAGTTCACCAAAGACTCTTTTAGGTAATTCTCCAATGTTTGTTGGTGTTGCCGTGATCAATACATTTAATCCATTGATTTCTCAGAGCAGAAAATAATGAAAGCTAACATCCAAACGCTCTTTCATTGATTTACAATCCTTTCCAACTGCGGTCAAATGAGCCGCCGTTCACATTTCCGTGGTCACATCAAGAAGCTACGAGGAGTTTTGCTGAGTGAAAAAGACACCCCTGATTTACCCAATCAACATAAATCAGCTGATTCTGACGCAGATTTTTCAGTATTTTTTCACATTGGCTTTGCACTGATATGCAACACATTACTAAAGTGTTGTTTATCAGTGCAATGCTGCTGTTCTCTGCACCAGATTTAGCTGGAATGACGTTAATTAGGTAAACGGTTGAAGAGTTACGATAGCTGAGAGAACATCAAGACTAGCGCTAAAGGTCTGGAGTAGAAGGATTGAAGAGATTTGATACATCTATGTATTTTTTCTTTCATTTTTTTTTTTGGAAATTGCTTAAAAAAAAAAAGCTCATTAATCAAAAATCAATCAAAACGAATCGCTCTCTGTCAGGTGAATTCAGGTACTTCATCCAGGTTCAGACGTCAAATATGAAGTATCTGGGTTATAAAAGCTGCTTCAGAAAACACGTCACATTTTCTGATGCAGCTTTTACGTTGATCTACTATAGAAGTCTAGTAGAATCTGAAGAGACGGACCTTAAAACCACTGATACTGCACCAGTTTGGATGTTTTGAGACTGTAACTGCAGACCGACAGGTAACAGTCTCTGAGGCCCATCAGACTGTCTTTGAATTACTACTACATGTTCAAACACTGCAAAAACAGGGAGTTAAGAGACTGTAAATCTCTCTGAGGCAGAAAAGTTGGTACCACATAATAAATGTTTAGTCATAAATGCAGATCCTTACCTAAAACTTTAGATTGAACAGCTGGATATTTGGCAAAAAGCAAACCTTTTCTATATATTTAAGATTAAACTAAATCTACAATAACAACTCATGGGTAAAAAACAAACTGTCAGTCAAACATGCTGAAAGCACAACACAAATCATTTAAGATCAAATACATTGATCTGTAGTGAGCCAGAATGCACTAAGTTAAAAAAAAAATCTAATATTCAGCCTGCAGGGGGCGATAAAAACATTTATTACAGGACTAGAATATTGAACAATGTGAAAAAAGGTCACATATTTAATCCTGGATATATAATAGTTGTTGTTTTAAAAAAAGATGTTCATATCACTAAAAAAAAGTGTTTTTTTATGCTTAATGAAACTCTGCTTTTTAAACTCTTCTTGGGACTTTAGACTATGAGAGTACAGACTAAACATCCATTTTCTGACTGTAATTATCACAGTTGTCAGTGAACGCACCGGGACATGGTCCTTCGTGTTAGCCCCGCCACAACGCCCCACAACGGGGCCAATAGTATTGAAATTAAAATTTTCAGATTTAAAAAAAAAAAAAAAAAGTTGAAACTGTTGAAAGTGAAATTTTGAGTTCTGAAACCTAGAAAAAAAGAATCTGAAAATAATAAGGTTTATTTTATAAAAGCAAAAAGTTTTAGATCCTTAAACTTTTTTGTTGGTGTTTTTCTGTGTTATACTTAGAATAAATAAACCCAACTTTAAATACCTTCTTCAGACAGAGACAGTTCAGTTATGTCACCCATTCAAAGTACATAAACAAGTGGATAATGATTAGCAGATTTTTGATTCACTCGTTTCTTCAAAGACGCTTCTACCAACCTCTGGCCGTGAGGATTTGGAGTATTTGCAGGAGTTGAATTCTGAGAGTGTCCAGGACTGCTGCCATGACTGCTGCCTATGATGAAGAGTTCAAGGAAAAACACTCCGTTAAAAAATATATCAACAGCATTCGAGTTCATACTTTATTCCACAGACCTTAAAGGCCTCCATGTTGAACCACAACGACACATAATATTGTGATTACAGTTAAGAGTGAAACTTGGATCAAAACAATTATTTTAGAATAATACAAAACCATTTCTTTCAAAAAGATTGCTGGAAAAAAAACAACTTAGGAAATTCTAATATGATTCTTAATAAGACATTTTATTAATGCTCATATAAATGCAGTTCAGTTAAACCAAAAGGATTTTCTCCTCCAGGATCTAAAATATACTCCAAAAATTTGTAGGAGAAATTTTTGAAAATCAGATTTTTAAGTCATGGTTGGTACAGAAGCTTTATCGATAAGAACCACATGTGGGACAAACCAGTATTTTTTCATAAAGCATTAAAGTCCCACACTAGCCATCCTTTGATCGATTGTGCAGTTTTCAGTCAGAATCTAAAAACTTGAGTTGTTTTCTAGAACACAGTGTCTGCAGAGAAGTTTATTAGATATTCACCTCTAGGTTGAGAGCTCTCTGTTTACACTTTGTCCTGCAAGCATACCTCACAACCCCAACCTAACATTACTGGTGCAACAAAAATGGAAAATTTATACTGAAGTAATTTTGCTTTATGTCAGAAATAAGCTCTTTTTCAAACAGCTTTTAAATACTCAAAAATGCTAATTGAGCTTTATTATCTTTATACAGTGTATGCACTCCACCAGAAGAGCATGCTAAAAACACCATGTATTTAACATCACATGACAGGTGTTGTATGACAGAACCAGAACATATCTTTACTGTGTTAAAGTCTGAAGCTAATGATTCAAGCTGCTCTGCAGAAACTTTGTAGAAAAAAGTTTTTTTTTTTTACTATAAACAGGATAATTATAATTAAAGTGCCACTAGAAATGCTTTTAAAATAGATCAAAAGATGATCCAAAGATGACGATAATAATTAAACAGTTAGTGCCATCACATAAAAAACATATTTATTAACATGTTAATAATGTTGTAACTTAAAGCCTCGGGCACATCTGCCTGCACGGGCTCCCACGGGCGGTCTACGGGCCAGATTTTCCCGCCCCCGTGCAGCGGTCCGCACGGGTCCGCAAAGGTAGCAGGGTCCGCAAAGGCCCGTAGGCGCCCGTGGGAGGCTGTTCGACATGCACCAAATTCTTCTGCGGGTGCCACGGTTTTTTCCCCATTTTCTTTTGCCCGTGCAGCTGGCTGCACCACTCCCGTAAGGGCCGTACGGGCCTGTAGCTGTTTTCATCAACCCCAAGAGCCGTACTAGCCGTACTAACAGCAGTACTAACACCCGTACTACACCCTTACGAGCCGTGCAATCAGTTTCCCGTGTTCCAAGTCCCGCAAGGGTAGTACAGCCGGTTGTACGGCGACGTGGGTGAAACCTTGCGGCATGCACGGTAGAGGCTGACATTATTTCGGGATTCCCGCGGGTCACGGGATTCCCGCGGGATGGGAGTCATTTCTTCCATTAATCACGGGACCGAGACGGGACGGGACTAAATTCTGACGGGAGTGGGAGTTCAACAAAAGCTCAACTCAAGAAACTTGTCTGAAATGTTTGCGTCCGGCGGTGCTGGATAATTTCAAAGTTGGGGAGAGGAGAGGAGGAGCACGCCAGCCCAAATACCTCTGGCTGCAGCACGCAGTTTACGTTTGTTTCTCCCCCCGCCCCTCCGCGAGTCGAGACGCTCACGCACAGGCGCGCGCGCTCACAGCGAGTCAGAAGTGTTTTTAATCAATGGATCGGGGGTGCGGGAGTTGCCCATATTCGCGAGAGTCTCCTTTCTGGGAGCATGTTCTATTATTATTATTCTTTTATCTTTCTTTAACCATTTCTTTATTTTTTCTCCTTAAGTTGTGTTCGCGCTGCGCGTGCACGCGCTAAGCCGAACGAGAAAGACAGCGCTAAGTGAAAGATTTCTGAAGGCACCACTGCATCTTTGAACTGTGAGAGAATGATGAACTTCATGTAGGAAGGTCATCGGGGGGAATCGAACTGGCCCGTACCACACGCACGCGCCTTGCGAACGTCCGTACTACGCGCACGTGCGCCCGCGCAACCATTTGCACGGGCCCGTGCGCGCACGTGCGTCTGTAGCAACACCCGTGGTACTTCCGCACCCGAGAATGACATCAGCTTTTCACACGACCACTTGCACGGGCTCCTGTACTAATGACCACAACTCATGCGGCAGTCACGGGCCTGGTCTACGGGCCACCCCAGACCCGTACGGGTCAAACATTCGCACGGGCAGATGTGCCCGAGGCTTAAGTCTGATCTTAAGTTCTGAGCCGGATAATGATAATACACGTAAAGGAATGGGATTATATAAGTTTGTTTCCTCCCACTCCTTTTCAGCCAATCGATGTTTTATTGTCTAGTTATCCTGAATTTGACATGTCTTTATTAGGGGTGTGACGGATCATGGAAAATCCGTGGTCCGTACGGATCAGAGGCCACGGTTCGGGACACGTGTGTACCGCGGACCGCACCCCCCACACACACACATGCGCGCGTGCTCACCTCGCGCTAGCATAATTTAAATCGATTCTCCGTTCACTTCGAATGGAATTCTCATCAAATTCATACAACACCTCTTTGTTTTGACAAACGCTAAAGTCTGTTCACCTGAAGACGCGTGTGGGAGGAGCTTCTGTCAAAAACTTTTCTCGACTTCATAAAGGAGGGCGAAGATCGATAGATATCAGGTTTATTTAATTTTAAGAGCTGAATAAAAGCGTCGGTACACATTTCCATTACTGGGTTCAAAGAATCTCCCTGTTAAAAGCAGCAGCTGTCCCGCACAGGAAAGAACCGCTCTGTAACGGACTTACTGGTACCGTCACCGAACATTCTATGGCGAGCCAAAGGTGTCAAAAATGACCAGGAAAAACTGGCGCAGAAGTGCCACAGATAATTATTTTTAAAAACATTTAAATGTTCCCACAGTTAGTTTCAATAAAACAATTAATACCAAAAAATAAATGCAACTGTTTTAGTTATGATTTAATTTTTAAGGATAATCCAGATAGATTTGGTATTTTCAACACTTTTTTAAGCATTCTTTTCTCCCAGCTTTTGTAGATTTGGTCTAAAGATATGTAAATACTATGTTTTAGCATTTTGTTTGTGTTTTTGATAAATAAGCTTCAATGACTAAATGTTTTGATGTTGCACATGTAAATATTGTGTGTGTGAAGTACTTTAAATGCTTATTGAAAATAGGATTTGAAGCGTTTCCAAAAATTAATTAGCTTTTATTTTGTTGTTTTTTGTCACTTTTTTTTTTCTTTTTACTGATCCCAAAAATGATCCGAACCGTGATCCTAAAACCGTGACACGATCCGAACCGTGAGTTTTGTGCTCCGTTACACCCCTAGTCTTTATGAGTGTAAACGTCTGTTAATTGGTTGTTTGAATTATAGTATGATTGCTTAGTAAGCATTCAGACTATAGTGATCCTCCAGCTCCTTTCTGTACGCCTGATGGCTCCGAAAAATTCACACTTTCAGTGATTTCATTAATCTTGATGTCAAAACGTTCAGCTCGTTCATTACATTACTGCTTCTATTATTCATAAACTTTATAGTTTTTGAAATATTGAGCAAAATATGCCCCGTGGGAAATGAATAAAAAAAGTCTTCAAATTTCTAAATTTTAAGTAGATTAGCAGCAAACTTTTAATAAATCCATTGGTTCTGTTTTAATCTTTTAAAACAAAAAAAATTGGGGTTTAACAAATAATTCAGCAACATGCTAACATTTTTGGCCAATTTGTTATCTACTGAAGTTTTTATAAGATAATTTAGAGTATAGCTTCTATTACAGCAACATGCTAATATTTTGATCATTTATTTTACTGAGGAATTTTAGATTATTTCAGAGTTTAGGTAATATATAAGCAATGTGCTTTTTTGCGAATTTTGCATCTACAAACGTTTTTCAGGTTAATTTGGAATTTAGCAACACTACATATTTTTTGATAAATTTGCATGTATTAGGAATTTTAAGCACTCTTACGACACATTTTTTAGAAATTTAGGTCAGCTCTTTCATGTTCTTTAAAAAAGATTCAGTCTTTTAGCAAATTTAACATTTTGCAAATAGCTTTTTCATTTTCAGCAAAACTCTGATGGAATTAAAGTAAACTGCATCACCAGTTTCAGCATAAAGCATTCACACCAGCATTATTGTAGCTAATGCAACCTTTATAGCTATTTTTGTTTACTTGATTGCTTGATAATCTGATTTAAGATAATCTTAAAAAAAAAAAACCATTGCCTATAGTATTTGTAATGTAACTTGTCTCAGCTTGACTGAGAAAAAGAGAGACCTGTCTTTAAGTGCAAACACAGACCTGTCAAAGCAGAGAATGCATCTAGAGTCTTTTGAAATTTAAAACTATTTTTGCAAAGTTTGCTTTTACTTTAAAGTCCCGTGTCGAACCAGAAAACTGATAATTCTTTGATATGATAAGTTAAAAGGTTTCGGGACTCTGTTCTGTGCTATCGTTGTATTAAAGTGTTTTAGAGTGTACAGAAATCCAACCATTGGCACAATTATGCCAACTGGTTTCTCTCAAACTGAACTGGGGATCCATGTTTACATCTGCACTATCTATGCTGTATGATAGATTTGTATACTGTCAAACAATTTGAGAAGTTACTGTTGCACACAATAGTTGATATTAGGAATTTTTAATGTTTTTTTAATCTCTCATTAATGCTGCCATAATTAGTTGACTAATTGACCATTAAAAAAAAGTCTACGACTAATTTATTAGATGATTTGTCGTTACGGTATATTATATGGAGTCAGTGCTGAACAAAGTAGTGACCATTCAGCACCAAAAAATGCTCTTTTTTTTTTAAATATATCTGAGTCAGTGAGACCAAAACTTTATCTTTTGTGAAAAATAGTTCCATGTTTCAGATGCCAATCTCATTGGATTTAATCTTGTTTTAATACCAGATTTTAAGAGGCTGCACGAATCATTCAAACTGTCTTAATTGTCATATTTTTGATTGGTTTACAGCTAATGATGGTTAAGGTGTGTGTCCGATTAGTCGACTAATTGGAAAAAATAATCGCTTGTAGCTGCGCTACTTCTCATTTGTCTTGGCAAACCAGTACTTCCCAATCCTAATGTTGGGGTTGAACCACCTCATTTGTTTACCAACCAACCCCCTCCTGTTCAGTGCTGACAACCAGCATCAGGTGATTCAAGGTTCTGGTTACATGAACACACCTCAAACAAGCGGTCCCACTCATAATTTAGATCTGTTTCCAAATAAAATGCCATAAAAACACTCCTAATGAGAAGGAGATCAATGGATTTATTCTACTTTTGTCTCTGTATTTGTTTGGACAAACACACGGCTAAATGAGTTGGAATCGAGATATCCATGTGAGGATTGTTCACACAGTTTTACGCAGCTTGGGAAGGATTTACATTTGTCTTAAAGAAATTAAAGAACCACCAAAAAAAAAAAAAAATGTATACATATAAATTATAACTGCAGAGCACCTGTGTTCTCCTTCAGAGCATCTCACAACCAGAACTCAGTTTCCATGACAACTCAGAGCTCAATTAGTCACATCTTTCCACTTATTTTATTATATCCATGTTTTTGTTCTTTGTTTGCTATTTCCTTAACTGTCATGTGTTGTCTCTCTTTGTTGATTTAAGTTGTACTTAAGTTACTAAAATTAAAAATTAGCCTTAACAGCTCTAATCTTAAATATTTGCATTTTAAATGTTATAATAATATATAAATGATCGCAGGGAGCATAGAACCTAGTAACTATTCAAAACAGTAAATGTGCTCTGAAAACTTATTGTTTTTATGTTATTTTATATATTTAGTGAGTTCTTTATTATTAAGAAGTAAAGCTTGCTCACCTGATCTGAACTGGACGTGGATGTTCCTCCCAAACAGAGATGTCCCGTCCAGCAGTTGCATGGCATAGGGCGCTGACACGTCATGTTTGTACACGACGAAACCAAACGTTTTCTGCTTCCCCTCTGTATCTTTTGGGATTTTAGTTCTGACGAGAGGTCCTGCCTGCGAACCACAACCAGTTACATCATGAAAGGCTTCCAAACAAACGAAACCGATGATTGCCGGGTAAAAACCCCCCCCAAAAAACTCGCTTTTATTTTGAAATAAGCTACAGCGGGGACTGCACGGGATTTAGAGGTTAAAAAAAATCCCAGTTAAAGCATAAAACACACCTAAATATTCACAATAGCACAAAAACTAATTCATAGAAAATGAATTCCACTGTCACTGATTAGTCTGTGTGTGCATGTTAGCATTAGCATTAGCATGTAGTGAAAACAAGAGATGTTTTTTGGGTTAAAAACACCTCACCTGTAAAAACAGCTCAAATAAAAGCTCCTCTGTGACTTTAGAATCCAAATTTCTTATAAATAGCGTCCGGTCCGCTTCTTCTTCTATTCCCATCGTGGCAGCGCCAGCGGGGAAACGCTCCCGTCAAAAGGAAAACAAACGCGCTTTGCTCAAACGGAAGGCCTTCTCCGACTGCCGTAAGTCGGTACTTTCTGTCGTGACGATGTCGCGCCTTGTTTTGATCTCCCTGTCCAGCCATCTTTTATTGACTGAAGTTTAGATAAAATGATCACTGTATCCATTAAATCTGCATCCCAATTTTAGCTGCCATCAAGTCTATAGAATAACCTAATGTGCACAGTGTAAAACAATAGCTCTTTGCAATTTGAAAAGGATTTTATCTATAAATGAGAATTAATTTATGATGCCAAAATCTTAAAAAAGTTTGAGTCATAATTTAGTAGCCTTCTATTAGAGCTAAGCTGAAATTACATTTTTAGAATTGTTCAAGAATTATTTTGGCCCCAAAACCAACATTTTTTCTTTCTGGTGTTAGTCAAATATTGTTGTAACACAGTGTTAAATGGAATTTAGGGAACAGTATTGTTAAAGTTTTTATCTGGTCATTACCTGCATGACCACTAATGTTGTCTACAGAAAAAATGTTTTCATACTGTATTTTTTTGTATGTTTATTTATATTATTATTATTATCTTTTTTTTTATTTATTGATAATTTGATCACTTGTTTTCTCATAAGTTACTTTTGTTTAGTGCTGCAAATCTTTTTAGTTAGTTGCAACTCAACAAGGACGCCAGAGGGCAGCATTGATCCACCAAATTGGAGACCAACTGCATTTGTTCAGTTTACTTCTGTGGGTTTAAGATAGTTGCTATGCAGTATAGAAGAAAAGGCATCAGAAGTACTTAATGTGGTAGAAAGGATTGGTTTCTATTGTTAGGAAAATATCATTTTTTCATATTTTTCTCTCGGGCTTCATACAATAGGTTTGCCACAGAAATTACAAAATGCTTTTTAGAGTAATTTCTGTCAAAGCATCCTTTTTTTTAAACCAAAAAAAGTGAATAAAAAACAAGCAAACAAACAAAAAAACATGTTTCCTTAAATTAGCTGTCTTTTGTTGGAAATAATCAGAAACATGATCCTATTTTGGATAAAATAATAAACTGCTAAGTGGACAATTTCACTAAATGCTTTTCTGCAGACCTGGCTTTGCAGACTGAAACATCTCATAAAAAAATTATAGCCGATCAATGAATACCATCATATGTCAATAAATGTCTTGACATCCATTATTTCCAGTCAACGTTTTAAAGTTTAATATGTGGTGAAAGCTATAAAGACGTTTGACTTTATCAATATTAACAACTTTCTATGTTAACGATTTATTGTTTTATAAATTATGATCTAAAATGTCAGAGTTCATTCTATTTAGTCTTTTTTAATGTATATATTTAATTTTTTCTCTACAATTTCACCAGTAATGCATTCAATGATAGAATGATAGAGTCAACGCTCTCCTAAAGACCTTCTCTGACCATTTTTATCAGTTTTTTAAAAGCGCTTTTCATTAGAATTAAGCAGTTTTTAGTACTTTTTGATCTTTTTTGCCCAGTTAAAGTTGCTTACATTTACGTGTACAAAAAAATCACCAAAGACAGAGCTAAAGTCAGACAATTTCAACGTGTCTTACAATAAAGAAAAACTAATGACTGTTGCATTATTTTCTGATGTAGCTCCCCTTTGCTGTTACTCATAACTGTGTCTGATCCCTGCAGGATCTTAAAGGTAAACAAGGATAAAATCATTTGTGACCATCAAAAAAATATTTAAGTAAATGATTATTCACTTGTCATTTTTTAAATGCGTACGACCACAAATTAACTTTTGTCTTGCCCGCTCTTATTTTGAAAGCTGAAAATGTGTCGCTTCATAGCAGAACTCAAAATATTTGCTGTGCCACTTGGTAAACATTCCTATTTTTACAATTACCCATTAAAAATACCCCAAAAAACAACAAATACCTGTTATTACAACAGCTAAATGTAGCCTTAATGCAGTTAAAACATGCAGCAATGTGGTTCTTGGCTGCACCTATTACATGAATCCAACATGAATTGTTCTTGATCACAGTTAAAACATGTGTGAATAACATCAAGCAAAATAGAATAATATCTGCTCAGATGAAAGGTCGATCTTTTCAATAGAACCTCAAATATTGAAGAATTATTCAAATATGTATTTAGATTTGTGATTGATCTAAGACAGAAAATGAAAATACAGCTCAGCAGGACATTCATAAAATAAATAATTTACATTTTTCTGTTATAACGGGTAAGATTACATTTTATTATTAACGTAAAATATATAAAAAAAAAATAATATCAAATATAAAAGTATGTGTTTGCTCAGCTGTTGGACAGGACACATTTAAGACAAAAAAAAAAAAGATTTACGTAAAATTGTGTTAAAGAGCGTTCATCTGCCAGCTTTTCCGTTCTAAACCCGTAATCTGGAGGTCTCTATTCGTTTTTTCGGCCCCGTCACCATATTCTCAGCTGTCACAGTGAAAAGGGTCAATTCCCTCCCTGTTACTTTGAGCTTGAAGAAGCATGTGGACCACTCAGGATATTTTCTACACAGCAAATACGCAACTTTTCAAATTTTCGTCCGCTCCGGATTTTCAACGATCTAAAAAAAAAAAAAAAACAGTTTTTATCCTAATGATCTTGTTATACGTCTTTAACATCAGAAATATACCACAAGAATCTGATAAAATCACCAAAACATCATTTTCCTTGGAGTGGCTCTTTCAGATGAATTGTCAAAAATGTCACCGTTACGTCCTGAAGCTGCACCTTTTCAACACGTCCTGCCTCTCTGCTCATCTGGCAGGCGGGGCAAATGATCTTAATTAGCACCTGCCAGGTATTTAAGGGAGAGGAGGCGTAACCAAGACGGGCAGCGAGAAGAGGAGCGGGACTGTGTAGCGGGTTGGTTTTTTTTTCCCCCTCAGCAGTCCAACACTGCTGGGTTTTGTTATTTTAGTTTGGACCTTGGTAGTCATAGTTTGCGGGCTTTGTTTGTTTCTTTTGAATTAGTTAGGCAGCCATTATCCAGGAGCTGCTGACTCAAACTGTCGACATAGCCGAGTCAGCATGTTTGGCCACGGTTCCAATTCCTTTGTTTGGACCAGCACATTCATTATTAGATATTTTCTTTTGTTCTTATTTCAGGACATTTTATTTATTTAATAAACTTTTTATTGTCATTGGTTTCCAGTTTTTATTATTGTCTCCTTTTGTATTTTTCCACCTTAGACCCGAGCCAGGTTTACCCAAAGGGGACGTACCGGTCGCACAAAGTGAGAACACGCCACATAATGGACACACCAGCAACAACGTCAGTGTTTGTGCCGACTTAACCACAAAATAATAATGACAAAACTGAAAGGGAGTGAAAAGTGAGGAAAAGTGAGGGACAGGACCCCCAAAGACAGCCCGCCACCGACATGGAGGAAATCTTAGAGCCATTAAGCCTCACAAGGCAACTGTAATGGGGCCACACACACCTGGGGGCAATCGGAGGATCTAAAGCTATTGACTGGTGGCTGTGGTCCCGCCCATTAACACCAATCTTTCCCTCCAATGTGTACCCCCCCCCAAAAAAAAATCCTTCCTTCCTTCCTGTCCATTAATATTTATAATTCATGCAAAAATGAAGTGATTCTAGATCATTAAATGCGCATGAATATTTGTCGGATGAAAGTTTAATTAAGCCATCCCTCTTTGGCGGCGTGATGTCACGCCGCAGCTTCCCGTTCAGTGCATCCACAGCACAAAGCTTAATGGCCTATGTCTTTTTAAGTGCTCCTCGGTGCTTACCCAGCAGCCTCCTCAACCTGCACACGGGCTTCGTTTACACCTCCCCAGTTCAGACTTTTGATAGCGTTGCCGTTGGAGGGTTTTGTTTTGTTCCAGTAGCAATGTGCGGATCAATCAGGCTTTATTCAATACAGCGGGAGAACCGCTTCTGCGGTGGGCGTCATTTATTATTCAGGACTGCGGACAATGGAAAGCCAACAGGCTCGTTTTCAGATTTCAAAGGCTTAATCCAATGTTAACTGTATGCGGAACAACATTGTGTTATAAATGAAACCTTTATTTCTGCACAACTTATTTAAAAAATCTAACTTTAAAAATGAAGTCCCCCTCTGATAAAAATGACGTTTTTTAGATTTTTTCACATGTATGTGTAGCATTTTTCTTATGAAAGAGAACACATGCAATAAAAAATCATTTTGTTTTTGCATTTCTTAGTATTTCTTTTAAATCTCTGTCAATCAAACAGTCTTGGACAGACTCTGTTTGAATGATCTTTCTGCAAACCCTCATCTGGTCTGGTCTAGTTCAGGTTCTGGAGAAGAGAAGATGGTATCTTTACAGTAACTGCAGTCAAATGAGCCGCCGTTCACATTTCTGCGGTCAAATCAGCATCACTGGATTTTTGGTGTGAGTTTCATCCAATACTTACGGTAGCAGGGCTGAGAACGCTGGAAAATCTCCAAAAGACTCCACGGAGCTTCTTGATGTGACCACGGAAATGTGAACGGCGGCTCATTTGACCACAGTTGGAAAGGATTGTAAATCAATGAAAGAACATTTGGATGTTAGCTTTCATTATTTTCTGCTCTGAGAAACCAATGGATTGAATGGATTTATCACAGCAACGTCAAGAAACATTGGAGAATGAGAAAGAATCAGGATTTTGGAGGAAGTTCTGTCCGTGAAGATCTTCACTTCTTCGTCCGAGCTGACACCCGGTCAGAACCATAAGGCTGGACATTACCCATATTGATTGAAATTTTAATGTAGCAGTGGTGAAGATTTACGCAAACAAGACATAAGCATCATAATCAGGCCGGAGTGGGGCTGCTCCAAAAGCCACGCCCCCTCATAGGAGATTTTGGAAACAGAGGCTTCTGATCAGCATGAAAAATGTATATTTAAACACATTCAGGATGTGGGATTTTTTTTTAAAAAACTTCATAGTTCTAGTTAAAACACTAGTGGGAATAAAAAAAATGTCATAGGGGGACTTAAAGACTTTTGGTTGTTCTAGTTTCTCCTATCTGAACGTCTCACCTGCAGATCTCTAACTGCAGCTCAACATTGGCAGCGTGCCGCTCTGTGTCAGCACTCTCCTGAAACAAAAAAAAAAAAAAAAAATGTCCACGAATGATGTCCAAACCGCTGCTTTCTCTGTCTTTGCAACACGCTCGTTATTCCAATATCGGTGTTGCATGTTGCCGCTGTCCTGACATGCTGTGACTTCATTTTCATTTGTGTGCCCCCCCCCCCCCTCCCTCCTCTCACACAAACAGGCATTAAGGGAGAGATCCATCCTGTTGCTACAGTGCTGCAGTGCTGAGTAGCAGTATCAGGAATAGAGGGAGGGAAAAGTCTGGCAGCGACCCCACGACACAAAACAGGGACTGCGGAAGACCACGACGGAACTCGCTCGATTTTACTCCCTTTCAGGGACTTTCCCCAATCTCTGTCTGCAGACCACACTCACATTTAAGGTTAAAAAAACAAACTCAAAAAGCTCATTTGTTGCATTAAAAGGGAGATTTGTTTTGCATCCAGTGATCACAACTCCTCCCATTACCCCCCCCAACCCCTCCGGCTGTTACAAGAAGTGAAGTGTCAGCGGATTTCAGACAGCTATAGGTTTCACCCTGAGCCTGTCAGTGCAAGAGCAGAATAATGCCCTTTGCCAAAAGGTGCCATATGGAGGATGTTTTATGGCTGAGGGACGGAGGAGAAACGGCTCCCCTAAAGGAGTAATTAAGAAATGGATCTCTATACTATACAGATAATTGCATCACAAGAATTTCTCAATTCTTCCAATCCTCTTTGAAGCCACAAACACCTTTATGAAAGATAACGAGCTTAAAAAAATGTTTTGAAAAAACAGAACTCCTAATTCTACGTTCATTGGCAGAAAAACCGATTGCTCTTTGAAGATTCTCATCCCTGTGGTAATCAGCTGTTCTGAGCATGTTGTGCCAGCTTCTCCTGATGCAATTAGTTGGATTAACATGCAAACTTTAAGAGTCAAATTTTAATTTTTGACGTGAGCTCCGTCTGACTGCCGTCAGCTGATGCAACTGCGAAAGAGAACGAGCGCCGCTGTCAGTCCCATCACTCTGTTCAGGAAATAAAACTGGAAAGGTTTCTACAGAACAGCATCGATTTAGACAGATTCATCTGGATTTCAACATTTTACTGAGCGGTTTTGACATTTTTTAAATGTGGTGAACCCCTATACATAATTATCTGTATACACACATTTCTGAGACCCATATTCCAATAGCATGATCTAAATCTAAATAAAACTTGCAGTTCATCATCATTCCACTAGGGGCAGTAGAGGGGCTTTTCCTGCTTAGTTCAAAATGGCTGCCTCCATGAACTCTCAAAAACACTTAATTGATCAAATTTCCAAACTGTGTGATGAGAATAACTCATATATTGGTATAAATCTTTTGGAACGACTACTTGCTCTACTGAAAGAATAAAAAAAAAATGTTTATCTTTAATATATAGTTACACCTTGTTAACCCAAGAAAACTTTCACGATAAAAAGTTACGCCATCACTTTTTCCGGGTAAATTTTATCCGATATAATATACCTTATAAAAGGCATTTTTCATTAAAAAAAAGAAAAAAAGATCAAAATATGACACTACATGATAAATTAGATTGTTTTTTTTTTGTATTTTCAGTTGTGGAACATGAAACAAAATGGAGAATAAAAACATTGGAAGATCCTAAAAACATGATAGAAAATTACAGAAAAATTACACATTTGAGAAAAAAAAAAATCTAAATAACAATGGAGACTTGGCCTTTGGTCCACCCGTTCCTGGGACATCTGAGATTTTGGAAATCATGTAAATGATTTTGCTCGGCTGAAAATCCCCCAGCTATAGCACTCCAGGGTTAAAAATGTGTGGATCAAATCTGAGACAGTGTTTTTTTATCCTGAACACTCGTATTAATATTTTTGCATCTTAAATTAATTTTGTTATGAACAGAAACTCAACAAATCAAACAAATTATGACTGATACGATTATGAAAATCCCATACATTTAAATCTATTACATTTACAATGTATTACAGTTATATCACAAAAAAAAAGAATTACGGATAAAATTATTTTTGAGGATTTTGTCAAAGGATTAAAAAATAAAACCTTAATAAAAAAAAAGCAATTATTTGATGTAGTTGGCTTTACAGGATTAAACAACCTCCTATCAAAGTCAAGGCCCGGGGGCCGCATCTGGCCCTCCACGTAATCATACCCGGCCGTCCAGAACATTTTATTATCTTGCGTCATTCCTTATTTGTATGATTTTGAAAAAACTTATTTTTATGGAGAGTAAAATATTAAGTTTTTTTAAGGTTTAAGTTAATTTATTATTATATTAATCATTTAGGTTAAAAAGTTATGTTTTTAAAGTTTAAAAATATTAGTTTTAGCGCGTTCAATAAAATGTTTATCTTGTTCAGCCCAAGACCTAAGGTGTGATTTGGATTTTGGCGCCCTGTCCTGTGGAAATCACACAGTGGCTCTCATTTAAGAAGTTGCTAAACTGAAATAAGCTTCAACTATCAGCAAACTCCATTAAGATGATAATACAAATCATTTAAAAAATGTAAATCATGGTGATCAACCGAATAAAGAAAGCAACTGGTTTTATATTGAAATGTTATATATCATATATTTCTATAGCAGGGTGTTTTTTTTTTTTTTTCATAAATCAAAGACCAATCTCATGGAATTGACATGGAATTGCTCTCTTGACTCTCCAGAGTAAGCTCTCTAAAGAGCTTAGAGGCTTTTTTTTTTTTTTTTTGTTTTTGTTTTTTCATTCTCCTCATCCTCGGCCCAGACCCGTTATCGTCACTGTCAGGATAAAGCACATTACTTCAAGCTCATGCAGGAGCTGCTCCAGGCTGTCACCACCAAATAAAACAAAAGAAAAGTTCAAGAGAAGCTACTCACATCCAGCAAGATGGGACTATGTCAAATTCACTGAAGGCTGTTCCAGGGGTTTGGATTTGTCATTGTCAAGTTTAATATAATGTGGGGACTCTATGCCTGGCATGTGGGTTTCTCGGTCCAGAAATGTGCAGCGTTTGCCTTCGTGCTCAGCTGGTTTATTTATGTCAAAGTGCCGGGGATCAGCAATAAAATGGAAACAATGCAGTCTACTGGACTGCTGGGTAACTGCGGGGTAATTTACACAAATCTGTGTCACATGTCCATACTGGTGACAGTTACACTATCACATATTACCATCAAACACGAACTTTATATTGTCACGGTAACTCAAGAAAGAAAGAATGATCCATAAAAATTATATTAGATTTTTTCAAAAATGTGTTTTTTGAGACGTTTGACTCCTTAAAAAACACAGCAAAAACACAAAATCTCATCAAGTATTTAACGTTTTTTGTTCAAATGTCGTATTACACTTGATGTACGACAAATATAACTTACTAGTAGCTTTTCAGTGAGATTTATTGAAGTGTTTCAAGGCCATGAATCTCAGATATCTTGTTTAGTCATTCAATCTTGAAAGTATCTAATTTCAATGAAATATCTAAGGACAGAGATGATTTTTGAATGCAGAGGTTTTCTTTGTGAATAGTGAGTGGTCAGTAAAAAGTTGTTGTTTTTCTTCCTTTTAAGTCATTTATTTAAAAATTCAAACATAGCAAAAATATAATGAAATCAGCAAGAATAACATTCAAAGGTTTGAACACGATTTAAACACGTTCTGAAGCCTTTGTACGGACGTACTGAGCAAGTGACATGCGTTCAAGAACACGCCATTCCTACGGTCACAAACACAACTGCCACCATGTGATGGGTAGGCATTGGTGGAATCCTCAAGCCAGGGAGGGGCTTCTTTTTTTTACTGTTCACCAGCACTTGTTTGTCACTTACAGTTGGAAGAGGCCTAGTGTTAAATGTTGAAATGGTGCAAATCTCACTAATCTTGCTCCAGGCTTTTCCTTTCACAGTTCTATTCTAATATTTGAAAGGCTTTGGATCATAAAATTCCAGTCAGACACTAACCACATTATTGATTTCCCCTCCGTGATTCATTTTAAAGAGTTGACTCTTCTGTGAATTAAAGGGTATGCCATCTATACATTACTACCAAATCCGAGTCCCCCAGTTGGTCAAAGTTTAGCTGGTTTAACCTTCGACACACATTCAGTGACCACACATTTTGTACATAGAGCCTTAAAAAGATTGTAGAAACATAGCAGTTGAATGTAAACGTTAGGGTTGGTTCAATTCAGATTTTTTTCGATTCTTTCAATTATTTTTTGAGTTTACACATTTATACACATTTGTTTAGAAATACATGAATAATCTATATAATTTGAATATATCTATATTAATCTTATACAGTTCAAATATTGTAAAATGTAATATTGAGACTGTTAATATCATACAGCGTTACATGGTTTCTCTAAAAAAAAAGTTCTAACTAAAATGTTCAGATCATTAACATAGTAAACATTGTTCTGCTTCTTCTGGGGGGAGTTTCAGTTTGGCCACTCGGTGGCGATCGCGCTATTGCATTACACTTTATTCCAGAAGAAGATGAGTCGACAGCATAAGGGAAAAAATGATGTTTTGGACCACAAATTGTCTCTTTTAAAAATATTTCCTTTAAAGAGTTTGGAAATGTCATGCCTGTGAGTTTGTAAAGATTCTTCATTTTGTCAGCAAAGAATTTTTAGACTGACCGGGTGTTAGCATTAGCGTCCTAGGGGGAATTCCATTCAATGTTAGCATCAAGCTAGCGGACCTTAGCTTTATGTGCTAAATCGATTTATGTATTTTGTGAATCGATTCTTGATCTGTCAAGCTTAAATTGATTCAAATGGATTTATCGATTTTTTAAACCCAGCCCTAACAAACATGAGAATCTGAATGCAGAAGCTCAGAACACACATTTGTTTACATAGCTTTGGGAAATAGATCCTTGAATGGGCGTTGCAAAAGCTAAAAGAGGAACCTGATTGCAGACAAGATGACATCATCTGCTAAATGCAGAAATTATGCTGCTTACTCAAATCCAAACCCTAACCACAGCCCAAACCAAGACAATAACCCAAACGCTGACCATAGCCTTAACCCAGACCACAGCCCAAACACTGACTATAGCCCCAATCTTGACCATATTCCAAACTATGAAGATATTCCAAACACTGACTATAGCCCAAACCCAGACTATAGCCCTAACCCTGACCATTAGGACCAATAATGCAAAGAACCCAGCCCTGATGAACCTGAATCGTTTTCTAGAGAGTCCCCTATCTCTCTGGAAGTTTGACTGCAGGACCTCCAGGTTATACTTTCCATTAACTTTTCACCTCTTGTTTTTTTGGAGAAATCTTTTCTTACAGCCCACAAGAAGATCAGAGTTTTAAGGGCTCAATCATTTGGAATTGGGACAACCACCTAAGCGAGTCATCAATCTCACCAATCTACACACAGCCGAACCCTAACCTGGGTCCCCCAAACGTATTATTTTGCCATGCAGGACTAGTTAAGATCCTCACAACCTGGTTTGTCAAGAGGGAAACCCAGTTCAATCCCCGTCCCAACCTCTTCAGTTGAGGCATTTACTGGCGAAAAAAAATCATTAGATCTAAATTATTTCCACAAGATTTTGCCTCATTTTGATGTTGTCAATTTTTTCTTTTTTTTTTTTTTTTTTTTTTTTCAACCCAGTAGCACATACTTCTATCGTACTTATTGTTTTTATTGATTGAATGTTCTTATGCATGTCATGAACATTTAGCACTTTACCTTTTAATATTTACCCAATTTTTATAAGCACTTACTTTTCGGGGCTCCTACCCTCCAAATCCAGACCATAGCCCATACCCAGACCATAGCCTATCCCCCCAAAGTGTTCAGAATTGTAAAAAGTCTGAATGAATGCAGAATACAATAATCATTTTACAACAACACTACACACAAATAATAGATTCTCTCTCAGTTACTACCTTTGATTCACGGGCTATTCAGATAACCACAGGCTGGGCTCATAAACGGTACAAAGATAAACTGACAACAAGGACCATCCAGAAGACGCATGAGGTCCTTTCTGCTGTACAAGCCCCAAGCACCGAGATGATTACCTTACAGCTCACAGAATAGGATTTCCCACCCATCCCTCCAACAGCCGGCCTGAACCATATTTCTACATCATCGATTCCTTGAACTTCTCCAACCATCAGACAAGGACCAATTAAACCACCAACTGCCAAAAGCCTGCATAACCCACCTCATAAACAGGAAATCTGCCAATCTGCAAAAACTCAGCCCACAGCATCTCCCTCATCCTCCCCACAGGCCCCACAGGCACTGACCAAGTTCTTTCTCCAAACAGTCCAATCAGGCGAAGGCACCAGACCAAACTCCTTCTACACCCAAGCACAAAGGGGCAGAGGCATGAATGATGAAGGGGACTAATGAGGTCAACTCGGACCTACGAACAACCCATTCTGAGCCCTCCCCAAATATTTCTTCGGAGGTCACCCGTCCTGCCACCATCCAGGCTCAATAGCACCAGTGCCTCCGCCGAACTATCACCAACTACACCTTTAGCTCACCCCTCTCTTCTGGTAACGACTCATCTACCTTCATCATCACCTTCTGTAATTAACCTTCCTTGTTCCTCCCCAATAGTTCCCACCACCCCGTCTTCTTCCCCATACTCCAATCCACCAGACATCTCGCTTCCAGAAACCACCTCTACACATCAACCAACCCCAGCAGAAGACAACCAGAGTATTCCACCACCCACCCATAGACGTACCTTCAGCCCAACCAACCACTTAGCACGTCCTGCAAGAAAAATGCAGGACTGGATTTTCAAACCCAGAAAACCAGTCCTGGTTCTGGGTGATTCTAACATCAACAGAATTCCTCCCCACCACTACAAACAAGTCCAAGTAGACAGCTATCCTGGGGCCAACTCCTACCATTTTCTACAGGTATGCAAAAAACCCTCAGTTTATCCACTGGTTAAAATTGTCATCTTTTCCATAGGACTCAACAATCTGAACCAAGACCCCAAACAAACAACAACGAAACAACTAAAAACCCTATTCAGGCAAGCCAAGTCAACCTTTCCCAATGCGAACATTTATTTAATATAATAAACTTTTCTCCCAACCTCACCATGCTGCAGCGCAGTAATTTGAAAAAAAAAAAATGTTCTGCTCTGTTCTCCGAAGGGTAAAGATTCTGAGGACCAGAAAACTGAACATTTTTTTGAGCGTGCCATTAGGCCTGAAGAAGACCTGACTCCAGGTCGAAACGTCGCTGCTACAGCACGCTAATTTGATTGTTTTAATAAATCTTTATGTTTTGATTTTTTTGCCCTTTTGGGTTGTTTTTCTTTACTATATAATTTTACGCATTTGTTTTTTATAAAAGTATATATAAAAAAAAAATAAATATATATATATATATTTATCTAAAATTATAAAGAATATTATTGAATTAGAATACCAAAGGCGAAACCAAAACAGAAATAAAGACATGGATGGAGAATTGGTACTGGTCTGTCCACGGAGGGGAAGGAAACTGTCCTTCCAAAATTTTCCACACTTGAGGGGACGGAACGATGATGCCCGTTTAGGGATGGACTGCGCACCGCCCAACTTCCGTGGAAGGGGGGCTGTTACTCATTTACCTAACCAAAGCCCAAACCCAGACCATAGCCCATACCCCAAAGTGTTCCGAATTGTAAGAAATATAACTTTTAGAAATCTTAAAATACGCAATCCATGACTTGGATGGACTTCTGATTCCGGTCAAGGAATTCCAGTTCCAGACTTGGATGTTTGCAGACAGGTCCTCTTGGAGTGCAGTGCAAACCTAGTGTAAGATTAATGTTCTGCCGTTCTTCCCAAGTTCTTAAATCCTAAAGACTGCAATTAAAAAACAGCAACTCCCACAATGCATCCAGCCAATATGGAGCCCAAACAGCCAAAGAACTGAGGCATGACAGGAGAATGCATGGAACACAAAATATACTGCTCACAAAAATTAAAGGAACACTTTTTGTCTCTACCCAAACAATCAGGAACAGACTTCATGAAGGTGGCCTGAGGGCCCCACGTCCTGTAGTGGGCCTTGTGCTCACTGCCCAGCACCATGGAGCTCCACTGGCATTTGCTCAAGAACACCAGAATTGGCAAATCCACCACTGGCGCCCTGCACTTTTCACAGACTAGAGCAGGTTCACCCTGAGCACCTGTGATAGACGTGAAAGAATCTGGAGAAGACAAGGAGAACGTTATGCTGTCTGCAACGTGGTTCAACATGACAGGTTTGGTGGTGGGTCAGTGATGGTCATATCCATGGAGGGACGCACAGACCTCTACTGCCTAGGAAATGGTGCTCTGACTGCCATAAGGTATCCAGATGAAATCCTTGAACCCATTGTCAGACCCTACGCTGGTGCAGTAGGTCCTGGTTTCCTCCTAATGCACGACAATGCCCGGCCTCACGTGGCAAGAGTATGCAGGCAGTACCTGGAGGATGAAGGAATTGAAACAATTGAATGGCCTTCACCATCCCCTGACTTAAACCCAATAGAACATCTCTGGGACATTATGTTTGGGTCCATTAGGCGTCGCCAGGTTGCTCCTCAGACTGTACAGCAGCTCAGGGATGCCCTCACACAGATCTGGGAGGAAATGCCACAAGACACCATTCGTCGTCTCATTATGAGCAGGCCGCGACGTTGTCAAGCATGTATACAAGCTCGTGGGGGACACACAAGATACTGAAAAGCATTTTAAGTTGCAGAAATGAAGTTTTGGAGAAAATGGACAACCCTGCCACATCTTCATTTCACTCTGTAGGCTGAAAACTCTTATTTCCATTAAAAGACTTGGCATCCTTTTGTTCCTAAGACACTGCCATGTCATTATTTGTATAGATATCCAACTTCATATTGAGATCTAATATATTTAATGTGTTTCTTTAAATTGCTCCTTTAATTTTTGTGAGCAGTGGTATAATTTAATTCTAGCCAAATCGCTCCAACAACTGCAAATGTATTTAAAAACAGCAGGACGGAAGTTTGAAAATAAACAAACATTTACGTATATTTTTAAGACCAATTGATCTTTAAAGGTGTGATTCTAGTTTTACTTTTAGATGATCCCTGGTCAAGAAATAAGGACAGTTGGACTGTTGTAGCTCCAAAATATGTTATACTTGCTAAACAAAGTGCAAAAAATATGTATTTTTCACATAAATAAAACTCTTTTCTGTGCAACAAACACTTATAGAGTTAATCTCATCAAAAGTGAAGAAATCTCACCAGGACAAATTCTGCTTATATCAATGGCAGATTTGTCCCTCATAATAAAAGAAACATCTTGTAGTCTGTATTTCTTAACTTGTTTTGAAACTGACATTTTATCCAATGTGGTAAAATAAGACTTTGCAGAAAACTTTGGCCCCTTAGGCATTCCTCGAGGCCGTTTATACCTGGAGCCTCAAGACAAATGTCACAACAAGCAGAAAGGACCTTGTGATTATTTATGCTCATTAATAATTTAAAGTCGGTCAATAGAAACATTTCAGCTTCGGGATCAGACATCAGCATTCCCGGATTCATATCAAAGTTTGTTTGCAAAGTTCTTCCAGAAGGCCTTTTAAAGTGACAGAAAAGTTTGGTTCCTCAAATCACAAAGATATTCTTAGTTACTAAATACTTCATCATGTGTCAAAGCAGTTGGCATAAAGCATTGAAAAAACAGACCGCTGCAGATTCATAAGCTTTTATGAAGCACTTATGCTGTCTGTTGTGGATGTAGGTGCAGCTTTAGCTTACATTTAGTCTTATTAGTGTCATCGAGTGCACTGTTCATGCCACTTTAATCAGCTTCGTGTGAATTTTTGTTGAATATAATATTAACAGAAAAATAAAATCAGTCAAGGGAAGCGAAAATCCATTCAACATTATTATTATTATTTTTTTTTTGGGTTGGTGGTATAAAAATGTATTTAAAGTTCTTGAAAAAATACTCTGCAAAACCTTAGAAAAACTGACGGTCCATCTTCCTGGATTGATCGTCAGCAGGTGTAGAAAGCTTCAGTTTGGACTTCTGTAAGCATACATGGATACATCAGAACTGATCCCAAAAGATTATGATTTTTTTTTTTTACCCCCAAACAATTCAAAGTCCATCATTTAACAATTACTTACATTATTTTAAATTTAAAACAGTCCAGATAGTTACTGTGCTTTGGAATGAAGTCGGGCTGCGGACAAAAACACCAACAACATCAAGTAAATCTTTTCCCAGTTTTTTGGGGGCTAACTTAGAATTAAGCTAACATTTTTAGCCTTACGCTATTTGGTTCAAATTTGACTTTTTTAAGGTTTTTAGGCAAATATGGAGTATAGCTAATATTTTAGCATTATGCTAGCTGTTTTGGAAAAATTTGACTTTTTTTTGCTATTTTAGCATTTAGCTAATATTTTGGCTAGCTATGAGTTTCAGCTATTAACTCTCGCATCTTCAGCAGCTTTATCAGTATTGCCAGCATGTCATTAGCCCGTCATAAGAACTCTTGCATTTATTACAATCATAATAATCAGACATAAATGAGAATGAAACGCTGCATAACTATTATCTATTGAGTGTTTTGCTCGTCCATACATACAACCACACACTCACTGTCACATCTAGGGACTATTTAGAGTCACTTGATCTATGAAGCATGTTTTTGGGAGAGAAGTTGGAGAACATAGAAACTGTGAGGGGAGAGTCCTAACCTCCACACCACTGTGCAGCCCTCAATATGTTGCATACAAAATGCTAAACTTTTGTATCAGTACTAACACTGAGATTACAAAAAGATAGAAGTATTTGCACCTCATTTCAAATTAACTGGTGAACCGTTAGACTGTGCTCTACCGAAGATGCACCTGTGATGAAGGATTGTTTCAGTTAAGTACGACCTACCTCTGATGACAAGCAGATTCAGCAAGACACGAATAACATCGATTCTGAAGTGGACTTGGAACGAGGTTGCTACGGTTACTCTGTAAATCTAAACTCCTGACTCTAATCCAAGCAGAAGGAAACTATGTCAAGGGAGTCAGAGTTAGCATGACCTCCTTTGTACGCAAAAGGATCATGGAGTCAAATGTGAATTTGACAGCTAAAGCGTAGAAAAAAAATGTGTCAGACATGATCCCAAACACACCAGAAAATCCACAACAGAGGGAGGAAAAACTCTGAATGACCCTGTCAATGGCCTTATTTTATATTTTAAGTTATAAAGTGCTGATGTTTAAATGTATCTGTCACTAATATCTTGCTGTCTTTTTTTTAATCATGTGACCTTTTTGTGGTCCGTGTATTTGATGTTTGTGACATTAGACATTTCTAACTTTACAATTTCCTATACAAGTGATGCATCATTTGACTATTCCATAGAAAAAAAAAAAAAAGATCTAAAAATAGTGTTAGCATTCCCACCGTCTGTCCCATGCTCCAACCAGGGAAATCACATTCCATCAATCTTTCAACCCTATATTGACGGGATGTCCAGATACATTTGTCTGATGGGTGTTGGAGCTCAATGAAATATTAATTTTATGCTCTCTGTCTGGCGGTCCCAGATGTGGGGGACAGGTCCTTTTTCCTCTGGCAACAAAAATCAAAAGGTTCACGCTGGGCTATTACTCCCCCATAATGTGGATGGAATACAACGCAATGTTGAAACATATCGATGACACTGGCTCACCTCTCGCGTGCACAAATGGCAAAAAAATTCACTCTACAATAATGGTCTTCACAGGCACCCATTTTTCTTAGAAACGGATTTAAACATCCATTATATACCCACAAAGAAACTGACAACAAGCTGGGTCCCCACAAAATAACTCAAGGTTGTATATTTTGAAGGAAATTACAGCCAAAAGGCCAGTTCGACACTTTATTTAATAAGTCTGCCATGAAAGTGGAGTTACGGGCCAGGATTTGAAACTATCACTAAACATGGAGTTCAGAAGATTTAATATTTTGAAATTTATCTATAAAGTAAAGATGAAATGCCTTCCTCCTAATTTAATGAAAAGATACATGAAAAGAAAAAGTAAATTAAATCTAAAAGGACACAAAATATTTGTTAAACTAAAACACAGAATTCTGCTAAAAGAACAATGTGTATCAGTGTATGGAGTTAATAAATGGAATAAATTGAGCGTAGAAATTAAAAATGCTTCAACAATATTAAGTTTTAAAAACTACATTAAAAACAGTATTATCAATGACTATAAAACTATCTAAAACAAATAACAATTACTGATCCCAGAGGTATTATTTTCCTTTCACACTGGTTGATGTTGTAATTATGAGATTTTGTTTTTTTTCTTTACCAATTTTCTCTTATTGTATAATGAATCAGCCGAATGCTTGTGTATCTGTATCTCTCTTTTTTTATTGATTGGATTGATTGATTCATTGATTGTTAAAAGGGGCAGACAAAATAAGTTTTTCCTCTTTCTGTCCCCTTTTCATTTTTTTCCTTTTCTATCATGCTTGAGTTTACAACTCAAGTTTATATTGTATGTTTTTTAATGAATAAAAAGGAAAAAAAAGAAAAAAAAAAGAAGAGTTAAAAACATAAAACCACAATGTTAACCAAATTATTTCTAGATTTCACATTGTCAGATTTACTGTTTACAACCATTGACTGTATATGAGAACTGGACTCAGTAGAGATGTAATGACTCAGTCAAGTCATGATTTGATTCACGGTTTTAAAATCACAGTTTCAATTTTTTTTCTCATCACAGTAAATTAAATGTATTTCAAGGCCAAATCTGTTTTCTTTTTGCCCCTTATATCAAACTGTCTGATTTCCTACAAACAGAAATGATTCAATACAAAAAAACTTATACATGAATTGATCAGAAGGGCCAAACGTGAAATAATATAACACATCTCAGGGGTTATGTCCAAATTCCTTCCCTACTCACTATATAGTGCCTTTGTCATTTTCTAGTGCCGTCTGAATTTACTAATACCAAAATCGAGTGCACTAGAAATTTCCCAGAAGTCTTTGCTACTGTAGTGAGCATCCATGCACACTAGTTTTTTGCAAATATGGACCACAATGCATTGCGGTCAGACAATTATTGCAATAAAAAGCTGTTTAAATGCAATTTTTTAATAAACCATCAACATTTTTATCACAGTGGAATCACAAATAGATGTCGTATAATATGTTTGTATTTATTTAATTTTCATTTTATGAAATCTATTACGTCATATTTTTTGAAAAACAAAAGAAAAGGAGTGAGACTGGCTGTTGAAATCCAGGGCACTATATAGTCCTGCACTTTATAAATTTTTAGTATTTAGGGATTAGGGTGGAAATTTGGACACACCCATAGACTTGTATAAAGAAATAAACAACTAATGCATGTATTCAAGTTAAAAACCGACCAATCAGACGCCTCAATGAACGTAGGCGGTGCCTGTTGGCCCCTACATTGATTGATCAGATGTGGTCATCCATAAGCTCACTCCTGAAGTGATCTCCCTATAGAAATGTTGACTCTAACTCAGACATATATGTCACTCATGTCAATTTACAATAAAAAAATGAAATGCAAAGGTTCCATAATCGCCACAGTCACCACACACACTCTTCACAGCCGCTACAGTTTGTTGCCCTCAGGGCACAGATTCAGTTTCAGAATTTCAGAATGAAGAAAGCTACATGGAGTTTTGGACCAACCTCAATTCAACTGCTAAACAGCTAAGTTAGAGGCCTGTTAGGCTTCTTTTTAACTATGTCACGTCGTTGAAATTGTCTGTGTTTTACTGATTGTGTGTTGCACTGATTTGTCCGACTTTACTCTTGTACTGATTTGACGATTGTGTCTTCTCTATGTTCCCACCGCCAACATAAGTTACTACTAGAAAAATAAAGTAACTTTGACGTATATTACCACTAGACAAAGCAAGGTTTTGAAGTCACCCATAGAAAAATGCCTTACCTCCTTCATGAAATCAGACCTAATCCCTCACTGATCCGTACGCCGCCATTTTGTAACTCGTCGACAACGATTGGTCCGAGTTTCTAGAGGATCTACAGTCACCAAATATGAGTGAGCTTGTTGGAAGTCCTCCCCCCTTCCACTGAAAGCGGCTCGGGAGAATCTGTCAATCAAATGTTTGAGGTGGGACCAGTTGGTCAGTTTGTAACTTTTTTGCAATAAAGAAAAAAAAAAAAACTGAATTATAAATAAGATGTTATGAAGAAGGTATCAGAGCATTTTAACAAATAAAGTGACTAAGAAAGGGGGGGAGGGGGGGGTCCAGTGATTGATTGTTGAATTGATCACTGCTTTGGCCTACTGTCAACGTCTGGCTTGAATATGGCGGCGTCCATATCATGACTGACTTGACTTTGTGTCATTGGAGCTGCAGGTGAGCCATTTTCCATGGGTGACATCACAATTACTCAGTCCAACTCCTTATAGCAGGGGTGTCAAACTCAATTGCATGAGGGGCCAAAATCCAAAACACACCTTAGGTCGCGGGCCGAACAGTACAAACATTTATTAAACACCCTAAAACTAAATTTTAAAAAATTTGAAACCCTAACTTTTAAACATAATTATGAACTAGAAATATAGTATTACCTGCAATAATTCTAGTGTGAATGCTGTAAACTGAATTTGGCCTCTCAAAATGCCAATGCTGACAGCTGAAGATGCTGAAATTCATAGCTTAGGACGCTGAAGCTGATAGTTGAAAATGTTGAAGTTGATGGCTGAAAACGCTGAAGCTAATAGCTGAAAACGCTGAAGCCGACAGCTAGCTAAATTATTAGCTAAATGCCAAATTAGCCTAAAAAAACTAAAAAAAAAAAAAAAAATTAAGTTAACCAAAACAGCTAGCATTTAAATGAAATGTGAGCTAAACTTTAAAATACCCTAAAAAAAATGAAAAAAGACTAGATTAGCCAAAACAGCTACTATATAAATATTAGCCTTACTCCAAACTAGCCTAAAAAAACTTTTTAAAAGCCTAAATTAGCCAAAACAGCTGACATGTGGCTAAAATATTGGCTAAATTCCAAAATAGTGGGAAAAAAAATCCTAGTAAATGAAAAAATACTACAAAAAGCTAGCAAAAAGCAAATTTAAAAAAAATTTAAAACTCACGTTTTTAACATAATTATGAATAATAAAAAGGCAGGAATAGTATTCCAGAATAAATCAACTTAAACATGAATAACTTTCAATATTTTACTCTTCATAAAAATATATTTTGTTAAATTATAAAAGTTAGAAATAGAGCAAGATAACATCGGGCCTTTAATAACAATAAAATAAAATGATCTGGAGGGCCGGATGCGGCCCCCGGGCCTTGACTTTGACACATGTGCCTTATAGTTAATGTTGACAAAAACGAAACAAAAAGAGCTCAAATCTGTTTGGACCAAAGATGCAATAAAACAGATTTGTCTTTCTGAACAACATTTTAAACACAACTACAACAAATGGTAAACTAAAATAAAACCTCAAATGAATATTTAGCACTAAAAAGCTATAATCTAGGTGGTGAAATACAAGCATGTTTTTGTATCTTTGGTAACATCTAGAACTCTTTCCCCCCTCCACAGCCTTGCACCATGGGAGGCCTTCTTATTATCTTATTTTCACAATTTCCATCTGTCTAATGAGAGCTTATTTTTACTGGGCCCAGAGGGGCACTTGTTTATATTGTTGTATTGCATCCCTTGGCTAAATGTTAATTGAGTTTTTCATATTGTTGGTGCTGAGTTAATGTCTCACTCAAAGGATTTCACCCAAATTAGCTTTAAGGGTCTCTGCAGGTGTGGAAACTTTGCTCACAGTTCTCGGCTGTCTGAATAGCAACTTGCTCTTAAAGCATGTGTCAACACATAATCAGCCATCTATTGTTTGTGGGTTTTTTTCGTTTTGCAGTGACTGATCCACTAATTATTGTGGAAGTGAAATGGTGAAAGTTTTCCAAGCACATCATGATTATTATCACACATATAATCAACACAAAGTACTCGCTGCTGCCCACGTGAATCAGTTATTTCCCCTATAGATGTTTGGTGCATTATTTAAACAAGAAAAAGGGTTAATGAAACATTTTCTCTGAAGTGCTTCATTTACAGACCCAATGGTGTATGTTAATCAGACCAGGTTAAGTGAATGCAGCAAAAGCATTAAACAAGATTCAGCTACATTTATGTTATGAAAGCACTTTGCTTTAAAGAAGAAATGTGACCCCCCCTTATATAGAGGAGGGGCGGCTAAATATAGAGTCAGTGCATAGATTATGGCTCATGCATGAACACGCTTTTGATAAAATCATTAGAATACATTTTGAGGCTTATTAGTTGCCGTTTTTGACAAGCCATGGCTGGACCACACGTTTGGTTTTAACGCCTAGTCAGCCTTCGGGTGCATCGTTTAATGAGACTAAAGGCTCATGGACTCAAACATAAAAAGTAAACTTCTACATCAGCAAGATTTGCTCTGTGCCATGCTGCATTGAGTGTCTTAAGGACTCTGTTTCTGTCTTGAGTCAAGAAGAAGAATTTAGAGGGAACCTGTAATCCCTTATAATGAAGCAACTTTTGCTGCTTATTTGTGGGTTAAGCGAACTAAAAGGAGTGACAAGAGTACTGCGGATAAGCCGGAGTCACATATGGGAGGTTGACTTATCTGAGTACTGGGTTAGGAGATGGCGTATACTTCTGTAGAACTTTATTACCGCACCTTCTTAGAAGACCCAAAGTGCTTCACAGTTGCAGTCCCATTCACCCATGCATGCACACACACATTCACACTCCACTGCTGAACACTGGCGCCAACATAAACCACCAGGAGAAATGCCAAATATCACCAAACATTTGTCTCATTGGGCTTCATAATGTAATTGAAGCAGAAAGTCGGTCATAAAATATAAACAACAGCTGATTGCTAAACTTAACTAAACAGACTAAATTAAACATGTTATCCTTGTCCTTAGACCCTCCTTCTCGGTGAGGAAAAACTCCCAAAAACCCTCAGGGATGCCCTCATGAAGGAGAGATCCTCTACCAGGACGGACGGCGATGTCCACAGCCAAGACGAGCCAGAGGCGAGGTCCACGTCCAAACAGGTGATCCACCTGGAATCTGAAATCTCCCCCTCTTCTCCTGGAGAGGAGTGGTAAAAAGGAACAACATGCGAATCACACTGCACCAAACAGAAGCACAGAGAACTAAATAAAATAAATGATAAAAAATAGAGAAGTAAATGAGAATAGAGAAAAGAACCCAGTTGTTAATGAGTTTTAATTCAATACTGTCTCCTCAAGGGACCAAAATAGAACATTTGATCGTCATGTGTGAAGTGCATCACGAAATATTTCTGAGGTTCACTTATTAGGTATGGGTGATCCTGTCAAACGATGACCTTACACCACATTTTAGTTGTTGGTAGGGTGCAAGTACTGACTCTTTACTGACCCTAGGTCAGAGGTGTCCAAATCTGCTGGTTTTCCAGAAATCCTGCCTTTTATACCGTTGATTACCTGGATCAGGTGTGTTTAGTCAATAAGAAGCTTCATTTGCAGGTTGGTTAGAAAACATGCAGGACCACAGCCCTCACGTCCTGGTTTTGGACACCCCTGCCTTAGGTGAATCCCAAATGTATGGGGTATGCACATATGATACATGTGCTGTTATGCTCCTAATCCTCACCTTCTATTGGCCCAAAAAGAGTGCAACACACAAAAAAAAAAATGAGGCTCCATCTCCCCTCAGACTCAAAATTCAGCACACTTGAAGCAGCTTTACAGGTTTTATTCGGTTGATCCCATAAAAAAAAAAAAAAAAAAAAAAAAAAAAAAACTAGAGCATTCACTTCAGAGAGGACCAAGGCCAAAATAACAACCAAAAGTAGGTCAAATCGACAAGAACCCAAATGTTACCTAACAAAACGAAATAAACAAAAAGACAATAACTGACCTCCCTAACATAAAAAAACAGGAGAAAACATGGTTCAAATTAAATGACACTCCACTCCTACAACTCCTGCAAGTCCTACAACTTCCATGTAACCCAGGTAGAATAGACGGCTTTAATTGGCTAAGATGCATTAGCATCTTAGCTAATTCCATTTATTAACATGAATTGGCAATTAGCATACCACTTTACAACCTTTCTGCATGTTTCAGTCCCAACTAAACACTTAAGTGCACTGAGAATAAACACAAGGGATGTATTTGTACTGTTTATGCCTATTTTAAATTCTTTTTCTCTAATTTGTGCACTTCAATTAATTTGCTGATGTCTAAAGCACTTTAGCGGTCCGAAGCTTTGTATGGCACGTTATCACATCAATACTTTTTGTATCGTTTTTCTATTGTTCACGTACTCAGTTTAATGAGCTGTGAGCTATTTTTTCTATTGTTGAAGTGTGGCTAACAGTGATTATAGTGCACTTAGCACTGTGTTTCTATAAATGAGTGCACTCTAAAAAAAATGAATGAGATTTCTCAGGATTTTGTGTTGACACATGTTTATTGAGACTGGTCCCGATTATCCAGGCCAGGTCCAGATGGCGAGCTAGACCCAAGAAACCAAATACAGCGAGCAGCAGCGTGTTGGGGAACCGCAATCTTCCACTGGGCCGGTAGGGGGTTCCTGGTAGCCCAACAAACTCCACCTCAGTACATCCACTGAAGTGGTTTGCACAGGTTTAGAAAAAAGAAAAATCTGTACAACCTGCATCTCACCTAATCCACTCTTACCTGTTCTTGTATGTTGCATAAGTGTTCAATATGACTAGTTACTGTATTCCGGTAGAAAAAAATGAGCATGAACATTTTTGCTCTCCAGGCACACCAAGCAGTCTGCGACCTTAACATTCTGCGGGGGCCCCGCATCACTTTTCGCATTTTTCGCCTGCAGACAACCTATTTCCACTCATAAGGGCAGTCGTGACTAAGGCTTTAAATGATCCTGCAGACATTAAAGAGGAAAAACCGTTCAGATTTATTGTCTCATTTCCTGTAACAGTCAGCATGTAAATGATGGCAAAATACAATCAAGTGCAAGACCATGGACGCCTCATAATTTAATGAAATTAGCCAGGTCATGTCGAGGGCTATGAAAAATTATCTGTTAGAAGAAGCAATAGCCCCACACTTCACTTGTTGCGTTGTAATACTTAAAATACTATGAATTAGTCATGTTTCTTGGTTAAACGCATCACTAATTCCCATCAGCGTTTATAGAATAAGGCTTTCTGGTTTTGCTGCACAGATGAATGAGTTTAAAGCTCATTGTAGACATATATTCATTCAGATGTTCTCTCCTTTTTATAAATATATATATATATATATATATTACTTTAATGTACCAGCGGCCTCCTTACATTTTACAGGAAGACATGAGGGGAGTTTGGCTCAAACAAAATCCTCCAAAATGTCAGAGATCGGGGGATGGAAGAAGAAAATGCTAGAGACAGATGTGTAAACTGAATTTATTGTACAAATTTAAGAACATCAGCAGACCACACTCCTTTACATTACATGATTTTGAGATGAGGCATTAAATCTATGCACTAAAACTGAAACAGACAGTTGATTGACATCTAAAACCGGGAGTGCTCATCGTGCAGCAAGGGAGCAGGATAAGAAAATCTCACTAGAAAACAAATTAAAAGAATGCAGAGGCTTAGACAAAGCATTTTCCTTTGTACTTTTTAGCCAAATGGACATCTTATTAAAAGGATTGCAGAAATCCTAGTCAGGAAGTAACAGGAAACAACTCCTAATGAAATATGAATGCAAATGCTGGCAAACAGATACTTGTGCATTAGCGTCTTCCAAATGGTATTTGTGCCCCACTGCTACACCTGCCTGTCAGTATTTGTTCAAGTTGCCGTTATCATCTGGGCTGAAAAACTTCCTCACAATTTATAAACAATCTTTAGGGACGCCCGCCCTAACGTGACCCTGTCCCCAACCTGCAGTGCGGTGGGCACTGATGCAGCGATACCCATCAGCAGGGTGCTAGCTTCCACTATTTTGCAGGATGATAAAGCACAAGTACCCTAAAATAAACAGCTCCAATCTGAAAAATACTCTACAGGGTAACTGGCGGAATCTCACAGCTGTATAAGGCTTTTTTTTAATGCATGAGGGCACAGCTGCACGATAGTTGTGCCTTTGAAGTTATATGCAGGTGCAAATAAGCATTAGAGACGAGCAGATCAACACAAAATAGCACTGCAGCCCAACATATATATATGAATTTTTATAAAAATGTGTCTTTTTTCTGCTGTGTTCTTGTATTTTTCACATTTTTTCCTTGTTTTCTCATTTCGTTAAGTGCTGAGAAGTGTGTAAGCAGCTAATTTTCTGTGAACAATCCGAGATATTCACCATTTTTTTCCAACATGCAATGAAGGGAATATAGCGAAAATAAAACTCAGTGAAAGTCTTTGAAGGGTCTGATTCCACTGTTAATCCAAAAATAAAGAAAAGGTTGATCCTTATCAGATCTAATACACAATATACATACCGTAGACCTTCAATGCGCATTTCTATGTTGTTTCTCTATTAGCGGTCTACTAAAAGTGTTCTGAAATTCAACTGCATATATAGGTCTACTGTACATTAAACATCTAATCTTTAGATATTTTTAGATGTCTTAATATTTTTTTAAACATGTTTTGGTAAAAAAAAAAAAAAACTCCCATCTTCAGAATCTTTATACATTTGGATCTCAGGTGTTTTCTGGTTCCAATCCAGCTACTGTTGAAGGTGGAGTGCACCCAAATCAGCATCACCAGTTTGTCACATGACCAATGTTGAGACAGTTACCCAATAAACATGTTATTGAACTGTGGGTGGAAGCAGAAGAAAATCCACTCCAGAGACATACAAACTTCACACAGAAAGGTTCCAGCCTGGATTTGAACCAGGTCTTTCCTGCTTTAAGGAGACAGACCGAACCACTATGCCACCTACATGTACTGACAACTAGTAACTAAAAAAGTCTACATTCCAACATGTAGCAAACATTTCTACAGATATTTAACTGGTGTTAAATCTAACATCAACTTTTAATACTTTTTATAAATCTGAAAAAAATGATGGTAAAAGGTTTGACAACGCCGCCCCCTCTTCCACTCACCATTGCTGAACACTGATTTACAACCATTTGAATTTAGAATAATTCAGAAATTTAATTTTGAGCTAAACTTTCTTTTTCTATGTCCTCCATCAATAAATAACATAAAGGAAACCAACAAAAGGATTTTCATTGGAGTGAGTCTTTAAATCAACCAATTACTTTCACATTAACAATACAAGTTTTATTTGATACTTGTGTTTTTGTTGGTTGTCCGTGTGGTTAGACACAATCATTATTGGAGATGCATCTGTCATTAAATAACTAATGAGATTGTTAATATAAATATAGAATTAAAAAAAAAAAGTTCAGCCTTGTTTGTGGGTCACTGCAAGAAATGTGATTCAACTGCTCATGAAGCGCTCTTGAACCAAATTAAGGATGCTCTATTTATTTTTTTATAGTGGGAGCTCATTGAAGTCGTCAGGCTGTGTAATGGCTCAGTAAATGATGTTGTACATCAAACACAAAGTGCACAAGCAAAGAGGAGCAGACATCTTTTTAGACATCTTAAAAACAACTCAACTGTTTTTCAAAGGCACATTTGGGCCAATAATTATTTGCACTTGTTGAACAATGTTAAATGAGTTAGAGTATTTTCTATAGCAAAGGAATGGCACAAGCAGAAAAAAGCTTTAGGTTGACTTTAAAAAAGTACTTTTATAACCGCTTAAATGTTCAGAGGCTTTGAACCTTTTTTTTAAAGTAAGTTTATAGAACAGAGTAAAATACATTAGAACAGGTGTTGACACAGAGTGGGGATGATTTGTAGCATTAACGCCAAGTTCACACCGCACGCGAAAGTACGCGCGGAATCCGCTTCATCTCCAATTCGCCCCAGATGCGTAGTTTTCATGACGGTTGACAGACACTGCTCAGCTGTGGTTATTCAGAGCTTACAATGAATTCAGTGTCGGTGTGCCGATTTGTTTCTTGTGTGTCGTTTGTGGGTTTACAGGGTTCCCCCTCTTATTCGTGTTTATTTACTCGCAGTTTCATATATTTTCCGTTACACGACTCCTCCAGTTCGTCACAAAAACTAAGACAACTCAAGATGCTTGTATGACTCTTTTGCTTCCAAAGGTGCTGCGGGAATTTTCCAGGAGGGGGGCGCATTTAAAGAGCCTGTCCACAACCCCCGCACACACACACATACACACACAAAAGCACGCCCGCACACCACATAGTAAGCCTGCATGGAGAAATGGCATCAGCCGACTCAAACAGCTCAGAAAAAAAAAAAATTATACATATATACAGTGGTGTGCAAAAGTTTGGGCACCCCGTAGAAAAATCACTTTATCAGTTTGTCACTTGCTGAGCTTTTGAAGCAGCAACTTCAATTTAACCATATGTTATACCTTGATGAAACAGAAACATCTCAGTAGTGAAATTATTTTAATTGGTTCAACAGAAACATTTTTATGTCCATTTAAACAAAAATAGGCATGTGCATAAATTTGGGCACCCCAAAGAAATAAGTCCATTAATATTTAGAAGAGCCTCCTTTTGCAGCAATAACAGCCTGTAGACGCCTTCTATAGCCACAGACAAGTCCTTGAAGTCTAGCAGGTGGTATTTTGGACCACTCCTCCATACAAAACACCTCCAGTTCAGTCAGGTTTCTTGGCTTCTGTGCGTACACAGCCTGCTTCAAATCAATTCCATACATTTCAATGATGTTAAGGTCTGGGACTGGGATAGCCATTCCAGAACATTGTACTTGTGCCTCTGCATGAATTCCTTGGTGGATTTGAACTGTGCTTAGGATCATTGTCTTGCTGAAAAATCCAACCCCGGCGTAGCTTCAACTTTGTGACTGACTCTTGAACATTCTTGTCAAGAATCTGCTGATACTGAGAGGAATTCATGTGGCCCTCAACTTTAACAAGGTTTCCAGTTCCTGTGCTAGCCATACAGCCCCACAACATGATGGATCCTCCACCAAATTTCACAGTAGGCAACAAGTTCTTCTCCTGGAATGTCAGTATTTTTTTTCCGCCATGCATACCTTCTCCTTGTTCTGACCAAATAACATTATCTTAGTCTCATCTGACCACAGTATTTTCTTCCAAAATGCTTCTGGCTTGTCCAGATGTGCTTTTGCATACCTCATGCGACTCTTCCTGTGGCGAACACTCAGGAAAGGCTTCTTGTGCATCACCCTTCCAACGAGCTTTTCCTGGTGCAAAATACGCTGGACTGTGGAACGATGAACAAGCACACACACATCAGTAGCCAGGTGTTCTTTGCAGTTCTCTGGAGGTGGTCTGTGACCATTCTAACCCATCCTTCGTCTGTACTTTCCTGTATTTTTCTCGGCCTCCCACATCTTTCCTTCGCAAGGACCTTCCATTTCCGCACTACATTTCTGACTGTGGAGACAGACAGTCCAAACCTTCCAGATAACTTCTTGTAACCCTTCTCCTAATTCATAACAATGAATTATCTTAGTTTTTAGGTCAGTGGAGAGTTGTTTAGAGGTCCCCATGTTGCCACTCTCTCAGAAAGAACCCAGGACAAGCACAACCAGCCCTGACCCCTGTTAAAAAGCCTTTTCCATGATTAGTTCCACCTGTATTTGTAATTGACGGTCTAAGGAGCTAAGCAAAGCAATTTTGTGCCGCAACCTGTCAGTAATAAATCCCTACGGGTCTTGAAATGAATGTGATTAAAAGGGTGCCCAAAAATTTGCACATCACATTTTTTACATTTTATTTTATAACAATAAGACTATGTAAATCTACTTCACGAATTTTGGTCTGGAAAACACTCAAACGTCTATATCTCTGTAGGACAACAAATGTTGTTGCTGTGATGTTCTCTTATGAAGTTAGAGCAAATTATCATGAAATCTCAGAGGGGTGCCCAAACTTTTGCACACCACTGTATATATATCTATACACACACACAACATATATATACATAAATACATGTATATACAAAAATATGATCGCATTTGTCAGTTGTATTTTTTTGTGAAAAATTGGTTATCTTTTGAAATGTCTCTGATTTTCTCGTGCGTATTGGCATAACTTCATGCCAGAACTGACGTGCATCGCTCGCAGCTCGCGTAAGAAAAAGACCAGACGCCACATAATGACTGCACTGCGCGAGGCGTTCGCGTCTGGTGGGACGTACACTATAGGTTAACAAGGGCGGTAAGTGGGAGTGTGAAGCGGCCTCCATTCCTCGGTGCTTCCGCGTGTGGTGTGAACTCGACGTAAGGGTTAGATTGGGGGGGTTAGAGGTTTACTGGGGGGATGGGTCAAACGCTGAAACCAAATTTTGCTCAAAATTACTAAAACTATTGATGTAAATACAGTATGTATACACACAAAAGCTGTATGCTATTTAAGTATTGTTTCTAATCAATTTTAAAAAAAAGATTCAAACATTAAGCATCAGTTTAGCAAGAAACCACATTTTTGCTTTTAGTAGCAAGAACTTGTTAATTCCTTTGATCAACCCTCCAACTAAAGCTCCTCCAATCCTTTTATTTCCTTTTATACTTATATTTCCAATACTTTTTTTCTAGGATCCACTGATTTCATGGTGTTTTCTCTGGTTTGGAAGGTAACCTTAGCAGAAGTTCACCTCTTGCAGCTTGGCTGCATCTTGGGATTGTCTTCCTTTCAGTTTTGCCAAACGGAAGAGCAGCTTCAGGGAGTCTTGTCCTTCACTTCTTTCACCGAGCTGATGACTACAGAAAAGGTATTTCCAAATTGTGATGTACATATGTACCATTATGGGTAGATTAAATTATGCTATATTGACCATGAAGCTGTTTAATGTTATAATTTTGACAAAATGAAAGCTAAGAAAATGTATCTGTCACTGTCTATGTTTGTATCATTATAATTCATTGGATACTTTTTGTCTCTAAATAAAAGGAAGTTTAAGAAGATATATTCCATAAATGAACATTTACAAATGCTTCACCTACAATCTTACTTTTGTCTACGTTGGGTGTATCTCAGCTATTGAAAATTTTCATTATGTTATGCTTTCTTCTGGGTTTTATTATTGTATCCGTTGAGATGTCTTGGGTCAAAAGACAAGAAAACAGAAAAAGGTGAAAAATGCAGAAATCAAAACCTTTCCTACTATTATTGAAACAGTGGATATAAACTGATTTCACATCAAACTATAGATGGACAAAGATGGACTACAAAAATCCCTATTACACCATGCATACAACAAAAAAATGGGCAATTTTAAATTCAAGTTCCAACACTAGAAGTTAAAACTAGGAAATACTTTATTGCTATAGTACAAAAGTGTTCTAGTAAACATTGGTAGAATTCTAAACAATCAGTTATTGCTTTGCTGTTGATCCTGTTGAGTTTCTGCTCGTTTTCAGAAATGTGGATCCAATGTGTCCTCCGTAAAAGGGGACAATAAATGAAGTCTTTTTTCCTTTTCCAGTTTGCTGCAGCACAAAATCCCTTCAGTTCATTTCACTTACTAACCACCCTTCCTTTAAGAAACAAAACCTGCATTCAGAAATGCCTCTCGTCTCTCTTTTCCCACCCAATTTCACCAGTTCTTCATGGATGTTCCAGTTTAAATTCAGAAAGTTTCACAGTTTTGTCAAAACAACAATAACAACACAACTGACTAACAAATAATTATGTGCAGCAATGATGCATGGTTAAACACAATCAGTTTCTACTTAAAAAAACTGAAGAAGCTTAATCCTGCCCGAGATAATTAGACTTTGCATGTTCCTTTTGTTTTCAGCCCCCACATGGAAATGAACAAATGCATACACACAAACGCACAAATAAACTGGGGATTAAGGACTCAAAAGTGTGGAACAACGTTTCAAAAATGTATTTTAAGGCTCTTCATAAATAACACTTATTCGCAGCATTACAGATAAATGAAGATGTAGCAAACAAACAATCTTTCAATATGTCAAAAGTAAGATGTTAAAAGGTTTGTTGGAGACACAGACAGAATTAACACTATGCATTTTTCCTCATATGGGAGGAACACACCAACTCATTAAGATAAAGACAACAGCTGATGCAGTTGGGATTTATAATTAACTGTTCAATTTTTTTTTATGTGTATATATTACTTATAACATTATTGGTCTGATTAGGTCTCCAATCCAAAGCATGGGAAGGAGAATATCCCTTTTAACAGGAAGAGATCCACAAGAGAACCAGACTCTGGGAGCGTGACCATCTGCTTTGGCTGGTTGGGGGTGGCATGAACAGAGAAACGGACAAGGACGGGGCAAAAAGCTCTATGATGTAATGCTGAAAGTGATATTCAAGCCAAGACATGATTATTCTCCATTTTGATCATAGGAAAACATTTGGAAGTTTTTTTAGTTTTTTACCCGAAGTTGAAAATAATATTTAATTCTCAAGTGACAATTCAATTTAAAATTGGGAAACGGATTTTGCAATTTAGAATTCAATATGAAAAATTACAAATCCGTAATACAAGTTATAAAAAGAAACACTAAATCCGCAAACTAAATCCTAATTTAATTATTTATATATTTATATATAGGGTTTAGGTCCCATAATTCAAATGCATGTACATGCATTTCAATGTGCATCACCCATTTCAAATTTGAATCGCTAAATACATTTTTACTTTTAATTGCTGCACAAAAAATCAATACAAGTATGAAGTTGATTTGATTATATTTAAAATGTATAAAATTTATTTTTCCAACATACAATGAAGGGAATAAAGCGAAAATAAAACTCAGTGAAAGTTCCATAAAGATTTCTTTAATAGATCTTTTAAAACCAAATCATAATTAAATTATGATTTGGTTTTGATGTAAATCAAGCAGAAACAGAAAAAGACACATTTATTTCCCAGCAAAAGAAAAAAAAGACTTAATAAAAATTTGTAAAGTAAATTAAATCATTGACTGACAAAAACAAGTATTATTCACATAATAGAAAGTGAATTTTAGACTTTCAATTTGCATAAATAACTTTTCTGTCTCAGCTTGAAAGGGGGTGGACAGAAGATATCTATCTATCTATCCATCCATCCATCCATCCATCCATCCATCTACTTACAGACAGATCATTCAACATATCGTCACATTTTTACGAGGGATTGTATTTTAAAAAATTTAAGAATGAATTATAATTTTTAATATTGAATTCCAAATTGCAAAATGAAAATAAATTAGTCAATTAAGAATTGACTGTTACTGAAATTATGGGTGAAAAAAACTTCCTTCAAACAATGGAAGCAGGAAAGATCTCGATTTGGGGCCAACAACTTGATCATTGAGCCAACTCAATACCTCTTTAAAGCTTTTCTCCAATCATCTTTTGATCTATTGCACAAGCGTTCCCAATGGTCATTTTATTACGAGTATGCCATTTTTAGCACATATTTTTAAAAAAGAAAAAAAAAGCGCTTCAAGAGCTTCAGTGGGGTATCAGCAGGGGTTTGTATGTGTAGGAGTGTGACTTTCTAAGCTGAAGACTGTGTGGGGGATAGTAATGGGAATTCCGGCTCCTTTCGGATCGGCCCACTAAAAAGAACCGGCTCTTTAGGTCGTTTTGTTGCTTTATGCAATTTATTCTCAACAACTAACAAAAAAATGAATTGTTAATATAACAAAACTTGGTTTTTTTTGTAAATATGCTTTTTTTTTACTCATGTAAACAGAAAAATACATACGAAATTATAATAAAATACTAATTACAACTATTTACAATTCAACACAGCTATTCTGCTATTAAATGTAAAACCTTTTCTTTGTAAACAAATTCACATTGAAAATGATATAAAACTCTGCAACCACAATACAAAATACAGATTAAAGTGTACAAAACCAATAAATAAAGACTTCACAAAGTCTCAGCTTTGATGATAAAATCTGGTTTCTTCTACCAGTAATGATCTGCTTTGTGTTAGAGAAGATTCTGCACAGGTTGATAGTGGAGTTCTAGAGAATCATTTCCTGCAGATTCTCTTCCTTCATACTATCAATAAAAGTCAAAAGGTTCCAGTTTTTTCTGCTTTGCTAATAATCTCATCTAATATACTGTATGGCTCTTGAGTCATGACTCTAAAAATTATGAATATCATCGGGTTTAAAATGTTTATAACATGTAAGTTACCCCCATTTTATCATATGGTACGTTCCAAATCAAAATGCGCTAAAAAAAGAAAAAAATTGGGTGATGGGTTTTTTTCTTTATGGGGGAGCTAATGTGAGGAGGAGGAGGAGGGCTGTGGTTTACTGAACCTCATTTCTCTCCACCTGGCTTAAAACATCCTCAACTAATTATGATTAAATCTGTAGCCTAAACGATGTGGTTTTACCATCAGCAGGGGAAAGATCAGTCTTTCGCATGTCCGCTATGCTACATGAGAGAATTTATTTGAGCTTCAACGGGACATGCCCCTTTAATTAATGGGCTCAATTGGCTGAGTTAGAAACCGTTCAGCTGTTTAAATGCTAGATGTTATTTTGGATTTGTTGTGGAGGAGACACCCGCAGTCGAACCGCATGAGCACTGCAGATCCAGGCGCCGCTCCTCTCTCCGTCTTAGCTTCTCTGATTAGCTTTGCCTTTGCAGGGCTTGATTGATCTGGTGAAGCATGAGGTGAATCTGTGTTTGTGAGCTGAAATGGGAATGTGGCACGGAGACAGATTGATCGATTAAGGCCGAATGGCACCTGAAATCTGGTATTAATACCCGTTTGAAAACCCTAGAATCATACTTTTTTTCAGAACTGAGCTATCAAATAGCTTCAACGCTAGACACGCGTCAAACACCCACTCCTGTCATCTTTTTAAAGAGCAAAATTCAGCAAAGATGAAAAAAAAACTGCAGGAGTTGATTAGGAATTTGCTTCAGAGTTGTGGTTCATTGGCGTGGATCAACCGTACCCTTTTCTCGCTCTGCCACTAGCTTACAGCCCCGCCATAAAGTAACCAGTGTAACAAAAATGGCGAGCAATATTCGAGCTACCCAGCTGTACAATTTTGATCCCGCTCAGATAAAAAAAAAATACTTAAAACACAATTTTCATTGGAGTGAGTCTTTAAAGATTGTGGAAAACACATAAAAATGTTTTAAAATTTTATTTGTCATACAATTCTTGTTATCTCTCAAATATACATTTTAAAGTTACAGCCTGTGACCAATCATTTAACCAGCAAATGTTTTAAAATTGTGAAGATATTCAGCGTTTGTTGCGTAAATAGACAAAACAGCACATTTTTGAATAAGAGTAGTGAGTGAATACCACTGATGATTTGAGCAGTGCTCATAGCTTCTCCTCGCTGTAGTTCTTGATAACCTCTCAGCTCGCCTCGTCTCCAGAGCACGCCATCACCCGCTCACCCTTTCCCACCACCTTTCCCCCAAACCCACTGGTCCCCGAGGCTAACATTTGTGAATCCACCACTGCCCTCATGGCTCTGCTCAGCTGTCACATCGCATTTCACACACACACAGACAGTCAATGAAAACAGTGCTTTTTTTCTGAGTCCAGTTTCCACCTTCAACTGCACTGACGAGCATTTCCCTCCACCCATCAAGAGCCGCCCTTTCACCGCACAGAACCCAAGTGACTGGACAGAAAATCAGCTTCATTTGTGTATTTCTCTTTTTATCCGATTTTCTCCTAATAAAACATTAAGTATTTTTGATTGCTATTAAAGATAACAAAGGTTCAGCTCATGAGATGTTTCCCATTTATCTTAACATCACAGAATGCTTTCATTTTAAATTCTTTTGAGCATAAAAGAAAAATGAATTTAATCATCTCATTTATTATTCAAACGGTTTATTTTCCTCTCAATTGAAAGGTCAGGAGGCAAATGTTCATTATCTCTTAAAGTAAGCCAAAAAAAAAAACAAATTTCCTGCTTTTTTTTATTCTTTTTTTATTTACCAAGCTTGGCACCAAATTGAGCGAAACAAAAGATTATTAGACATTCAGCCAAACTCTTTGTTTGGGAAACCTGAATGCAAATTGTGACAAATTTTCTCAGTGAATGCCGAATTAATTTTAGAGAGCAGTGTACAAACACATCAGCAAATATAGCATGTAAACGTTGACAATAAGACTGCTTTGAATTTTAATATTATGTCACAGATGATGAAAATTGTGTTTTTTGGTGTTCTTATGACTTTTTTATGCTGAAGGACATATATAAAAGAAAATTCAGCTTTAAATTGCATTTCTTTACTGAAATTGTTACAAATCAGGAGTGGACAAAACAATTCTGTTTGGAAAAAAAAAAAAATTGTACTTGGGACATAGAAAATACAAGCTCCCTGCTCCGCTCCATTCTAATACCCAAAGACAAAGAGATCCAAGAACGTCTTTGTTTAAGCTGGTATCAGGCTTTAACCTGTTCGTACGGATAGTGTCAGCATTCTCCCATCTGACCACCAGAGGGAGCCCTCACCTGAGTATTGACTGCACTCTCTCGCTACTGCCAACCAGGAAGTAGCAAAGTGTTGTAATACCGCAACTGACCAGAGAGGCTTAGAGCGAGCAACTCCCATTGACTCCCATGTTAAAAGAAATAACATTTAAACTTACTTTGAGTTGGAGGACAGTGCTCTCATAAAACACATAATATGGAAAATATGTTTTGATTGTTGTTTAAATGTCACTTGCACCGATTTGCATATTATGTCTAAAACACCAAGTACTTATCAACAAAGACTTGTATTCCTTTCACGGGGATGCTAGCTAAAACTGTTAGCCCAGGGTTCTGTATTCTGAGGCTCCAGAGTCACATGTGGCTCTTTGACCTTCTATTGTGGCTCTATGCTTCATGAAAACTGAAATGTTTTTCCATTTCAAAAAGGAGCATATTTTATCCAACTCTGAGGCACAATAATCAACAAAACAGTCACATTTTACTCAAGTCATTGACAAATATTAGATGATTAGTAACAGTCCACCAGGCTTCTGACTACAGCACCCACAATGCTTCAACAATCCGTGAAGCATTACAGCTTCATAGTTATACTAAAACCTTTCAACAGACCGCCACGTACCACCAAACTCGAGGTTAGTAAACACGATCAGGATTCACACATGCTGGATTAGAAACCGGACTATTTCAAGGGTTTTAGTTGTGCCGTTTAGTCCAAAAAACACAGTAAGGGTCACTGATTGGCTCTAAATAATTTTTACTTGAGAATGTGGGGAAAATTATGCAAATACGACAATAAACTCCCCAAAGTAAAAGTATATTGTAATCGTCCACCTTGTTTTAATGCTTTTTGGGAACAAAATGAGTCTTATGAAGCAAATCAATGATGTCAGAGAGCAGGGAAACAAATTCTGTCGGGGGGGGACGTACTTTGGTACAACACCGGTATAGAAAGCTCTTCAATGACGGGGAGTTTGTTAAAGAACGTCTGCTGAAAGTAGCTCTTATGACATCACACAGGTCTGATGTTGACCAAAATTTATGATATTTCTCAGTTTAATTTAAAAATTATTTAAAATTGTTTAAAACAAAATCTTTCTGTTGATCCATTTTCTTCACCAAAACTGGCCCCCAGTCGAATGTTCTTTATTTGGCCGTCCACTACAAAAACTGAGAACCCTGGTGTTAACAGAGAACTCTCAGAAAGGTAGAAGGGAAAGGGGGGCGGGATTGCTCCCACCCACAACTCAGAGATCGATTCCTAATAAAGTCTGCAGAAACTATGTTCTCTCTTTTTATGTTGGTTTTAAAATGTTTAATCATAATTAAAATACTACTGGGAATGCTTTTAAACTGGATCAAAAATGATTTCATAAAAGCCTGTTTCCAAACAATCCAATATAAAAATACGGAGCTCATTTAGAGCTGCAAACTCCCCCCTCCTCTCTCTCTGTTGTGTCCTGCTCTGGGACATAAACGCTTAAAATGTAATGAAACACAATGTTTTACCACTCCATTTACTCTGCCGTATCACCACCAGAGTACGGATAAAGTGTCTTTTTTCCATCCTAAAACAAAATACCGTATACTCTTCTGAGATGAAATTGCATTTATATGTTGCACAAGTACATGGGAAGCATTTGAACACCAACCTCAGGGACTCTGCTGGAAGTAGGGCACAAAGCAGAAGAATGGGTTTAGCCGGTAGAAAGGAGAAGCTTGGTGAAAGCTGGTAAATTCATTGTGTGGAATGCTGACTGTGTGGGGATCGGAGGTCTGATGGGATATGCCAAAATGGAATGAAGAAAAAAAAGACGAGAAGCTTTTTAGAGAAAACAGAACAAAGGAAAAGGGAAGTCAGAGCGTGGACTAAAACAAGAGGAAATATCTGCTCTGAAGGAGATTTAAATTAAAGAGGAAGTATTTTTTTTAATTTAATTTTTGGGTAGCATCGAGATTCACATTATAAAAATAGAACCCTCTTATTACAAGTTTTTAGAAAGAAACGGTGTATGACAGCTGTGAATTTCATACATAAAACACAACTTTGATGAATTAAAACTTCAGCTGTTATGGCAGCAGTGAAGATATTTTTGATTGTTGGTATCAAACTTCTACAGAGGTGTGGCTCTTTTTCTAATTCTGTTGAATCCTGATGGATTACAAGGCTGTACTATTCTGATTTATTGCAACTTTTTCTTTCTTGTATTCCTTTAGTTTGTTTTTCCTTGTGTGTGAAAAGATTATTTTGTTTCCACAGGCACATTTCTTTTCCTTAAACTATTGTGTCTAAAGCCTCTTTAACACCAGTAGCTGTGTTTTCATTACACATATGCGCAAAAATGTTGCAATTCCAGAAATGTGGAAAAAACATAATTTTGCAATTACAGTGTTTCCATTAAAACATAATTATGCGAATTTAAAATTAAAAAAATGTAACAAAATGTTAACAATACTTTGATTTCCAGCAGAGAAATCAAAGAGAATTCACATTTTTGCTACGGCACTAGCGCCTCATCTATCAAAGGAGACATCGGCGTCTTATTCACACCACGGGACAGGCTAGGTGGGAGTGGCTACTGATGAAGAGATAGCGGAAAATCCTAATGGATGATTTTACACAGAAGCCGTGGATCCAATGATTCTGCACAACACTATGTTTGATGAGCGGTGTGATGCTGTGGGACCTCTAGTGGCGCCTTTGCAGTGGTGCAGTACCTATAAGTCACACGACTCTCTAATGCAAAAAAAGTGTTTCCTTTGCAGTATGTATGTTTTGATACGCCTCAAACCACCTCCATGTACAACATTTTTAATTAACTTTTTCTAAATTTACGCATTTCCATTTATGCATCAATTACTCAAGTTGTATAGTCAATGGATACACAGCTTGAGTCGACATTGTTTCCAACATTACCTCTTGAACAGTTTATGCAGTTAATGTAATTTTAGTAGAATCGGTCTTAAAAAAATAAAAATAAAAAAAGTTCCGTTCTGCTTGTATCAAACACTTTGTGTTGCATATTGATGCAAAGCTGGTATGACAAGCCACTTTCTGCACTTCAGAATCAGCTGTTTCATGTTGATTTTGTAAACAAAAAGGTATGGTCTGTCAAAGAGCATGTTTTAGTATTTAGGTGTCACCACCAACATTTTGGGTGTTAAAGAGTTAAGTAATTGAATACTTTGAGGTGTTCAAAGCAAATTCAGTCAGTAACTGGTGGTGGAGGACCCAATCACAGGAGACCAGGCTTGGTGGCAGAAACTTAATTAATTAAAGGAAAAAAAACCCATGGGCAAGACAAACAACAAGACCTGTTGAAACCCAAACTGGTGACAGAACAGAAGAACTGAAAACCAGACACTTAAATACACTGATGGTGATTAACTAATTGGAGACAGCTGAGGGTCATTAACCTGAAGGTGGTGAGACTGACCGGGACAACAGTACATGTCAAAAACACCACAAAACCTAAAAACCTGATTCAGTTTCCATTATAGTGTTACCACGCTGGTTAAGGCATTGAAAAAAACAAAATATTCATCATTTGTCTGTCAGTTGAACAGTTCTGCCACAAACGATTATTTTAATAGTCGACTAATCACCGATTTTTTTTTTTTTTTTACGATTAATCGACTAATTGTGTCATGCGCAAAGTGGATAAAACACATTTTTTTAACCATCATTAGCTTCAAACTAAATAAAAACAAGATATATTCACACTAGCATCACCTGCTATGATGCAAGTGTGAATGCTGTTGGCTGAAGGCCTGGTCTCACAGGATTTGACGGCCATATCACGATTAAAAAAATTGGAAAAGCTGCCACGCGCTTGGATGTGCTAACTTTATGCACGTTTGTGGAATGATACAGACGCCGGAGTCCATTCCACTGCCTCTCCACTGCTAGAGCACAGCTTAATCGCGTGTAAGCGTGTCCTCCCACGCTTAGCCACTAAACAGACGCTGTAAGCAGTGATACAAACAACTGTTTGTTGTGCTACGAATGTGAAATTTCACTGTCCAAGCGCATGTGCTGGCGTTCGCTCCACTCTCGATCCCGCACTGGCACTGCTGTTGCACTGCTGTTCCACAGCCATTGCTCGGCTGTAAATGGTAAATGGCGTATACTTGTATAGTGCTTTCTACCTTCCTTCGAGGGCCCAAAGCGCTTCACAGTCACAGACCCATTCACACACACATTCATACACTGGTGGTGGCTCCGCTGCCGAACACTGGCGCCAACCTCCCACCAGAGGCAATTTAGGGTTCAGTGTCTTGCCCAAAGACACTTCGACACATGGGCGGGGCAAGGAATCGAACCCACGATCTTCCAATCCTGAGACGACTGCCGTACCACTGCACCACAGCCGCCCGCGTGTTCGCACGGCTGTACCACTGGTACCACACACAGTCAAAATTTTTGTTCAGATCAAAAATTCTTTCTGCGTGTAACAGCGGCCAAATTTTTGACCTTGTGTGTGCACGTCTATCCTGCAGCCATAACTCGGCCGTAACACTACCAGTCCACTGCTAACAACATCTGTACCAGGGGGAAGACATTTTTTCCGTGTTCCAGCTGTTATATGGCCATGAAAGTCAGTGGGACCGGGCCTTGAATTTTGCTGCTGAAGTTGCTGAAAATGACAGCTGAAAATGCTGAAGCTGATAACCAGCTCTTAGTTAAATTCCAAATTAGTCAAAAAATAAAAAAAAAGAACCTACACTAGTCAAAATAGCCAGCATGCAGCTGAAATATTAGCTAAACTCCAAAACACCCTAAAAAACAAAAAAAAAGGTTGAATTAGCCACAACAGCTAGCATGTAACTGAAATAATAGCTGAACTGCAAATTAGCCTAAAAAACCTTAATAAATGCCAAAATATTCCAAAAAGCAAGCAGAATGCCATTATAACTTTCAACTTTACAAAACTCTGACTCCATATAATATAAAGTAATGACTAATCAACTATTAAATTAGTTGTCGACTGCTTTAATAGTCGATTAGTCTGCTAATCGTGGCAGCCCAACAGTCAAAGTCGTTTGCCTTAAAGTCACCATTACTTTACATAAGAGGTATCCAATCTCAAACTCCTGCTGGTCCCAGAAATCCCGCCTTATCTGCTGCTGATTACCTGGTTCAGGTGTGTTTAAGGAGCTTCAATGGCAGGTTGGTTAGAAAACGGGTACGACACCGGTCCTCAAGGAATGGATTTGGACCCCCTGCTTTACATCAGTCGTGTACATTTGAAGCTACACATCATTTGGTGCTTTTTCAAAACCAAACAGTGATTGTGAACGACAACTTTTCCATACTTCCACAATCCTGATACTCCAATACGACAGTAATATTATCCAGTTGTGGTATAGTTTTCGTACTATAAGACCTCCTGTAGGTTTTCTCTTACCTAAAGCCACATCTGTGTCATCAAGATCAATAAATCTGCCAGACACATGTAGATGAATGTTTATATTCTACACATGAAAGTCAACTAATCTTAAGTATTTCAGAACTACCCTCCAAAAAAAGTGATATCATCTCCAGAAGGGAGGTAAGTCAGAGTTCTATTCTGTTTGACAGACAGGTGCCCCGTTTGATGAGTACAGAAATGTGTTTTGTCAGTAAAGGTACCAAGACGTCAGCGCTGCAGGATGTAGAGACTGAAATCACATGCTTTTGGTTGAAATCTGTCAAATCTTTGTGTGCATCTGCGCCTAAGCCACTGCACTGACAGCACCAAAGGTCTGCAGCTGCAGACTGCCATGAAACTTCAGAGCAAAGTAGATGACCCTTAAAAATCGCGTCTGCAAAGTCTAAGATGCAAACAGACATTCGAAAAAGTCATGAAGTCGTGTGCAGAATAACACAAAAGTTCATGTGTTTTACATAAAATCTGAAAAAGTTAAAAGTTTGGGAGAAAGGTTGGGAGTAACAGACTTAAGCCTTAAGCTGACTCTATTCACACGGCAAGAGGATCCAGTTTCAGGGTTAAGTCAATGTAAAAATCTAAGGTTTTGTGGTGTAATGTGAGCATCAGGCAAAGAGCGTCAGTCCTGCAGCAGCACACCACATCCAGAGCTTAAAAAACACACCTCAGAGACTTAGCTTCAACGCATCTTATTTGCATCTAGACCAGGGGTCTGGCTCGCTGGCTGAAGAAAAATAAAATAATAGTCATTTTGCAAAAAAATTGGAGATTAACTATTATTTTAGCAGCTTCTATTTTGGCAACATGCTAATGTTTTTGACAAAATTTATGATAATTAGGAGTTTAGCAAATATTTTAGTAAAATGCTGATGTTTTCAGCCAATCTTTTTGTTGATTCTTTAAAATGTAGCTTCTATTTTAGCAACATGCTAACATTTTTAACTAAATTAGTTTACTGAGGAATTTTAGGCTATTTCGGAGCTCAGCTAGTAATTAAGCAACGAGCTAGCTGTTTTTTTTTTTGGCAGATTTGGCCTCTAATTAGTTTTTATCTAATATTTTTGCAATATGCTAACATTTTTTGCTAATTTGTTATCTACTGGGTGTTTTAGGCTAATTTTGAGTTTATCTTTTATTTCAGCGACAAGCTAAAAGTTTTGGCTGATTTAAAGTTCTGCTAGTAATTAAGCATCGAGCTTGCTTTTTTGCTACTAAAGTTAAAAACGTACAAAAAATTCCTCTTTTGAGAGAGTTTCTTTTTATATATTTTTTTGCTTTTGTTCGTGCCAAAAATATACATTATTCGTATTTATTTAAAAAAAAAGCAAAAATAAGGTTATAAATGCAAATCTAAATTTCTTAAAGGCTAATGTAAGTCAATGCGGCTCCTTCTAGGTTTTGATTAGTAGAAAATGAGCCCAAATGGCTCTTTTACTCTTAAAAGTTGCCGACCCATGATCTAGACAATATAGAATGATCTAGATCATTCCGACACAGCTCCTGCAGCTCATCGTACTGAGAGAGTTTCTGAATGATCTCATGAACCCTGACATGAAGATATGATTACTAACTCTTGTGTAGTACTTTTCCAAATAAAACAACCTGATCTCTTGACATCATCTGTCTCATCTGCGTATTTTCATCGAGATATGCTGTCAATGCTTCAATCTCCTGATGAGGCGATTTGCCGGAAGCTCCTCCCACACACATTTGAGTAGCCAACATATTTTTGAACTAGCGTCTAGCAGGAAAATTTGGAATTCACAAATTGGATCTGCAAATTGAGTTTGGTGTGAATGAGGCATAATTCACATGGACCTATACAGTATGAGGGGTTGACCTGTAATGGGTTCTGCTGGTTTTTGAGTTTAGGAGGTTGGAGAAAAGGAAATATCTGTCCATCTTCCCTCTGACCTACTGTTGCATTCTGTATGTTTTCACTATGACCAGTAGCCTGCACCATGCTGGTAGAAAAAAAATATGCATGAACATTTTATGTAGGCTACATGCGTGCCCAGTTAAGGTTTACAAGCAAGCAAACAACTGTGTCGCAGTCGTGACCAAACGGTAACCAAACTGTAAATCAACCTTTTTTTGACTGTTGATCTCTATAAATGGGGCTTTAAAAGTGCTGTCTGTTGGTTCTTGCCAATTTTTTGTCTTTGATCTGATCTGTCAGCTTTAAACTTTGATCTGTCAATCAAATATTTGAGTCAGCGGGCACCACATTTTACTGAGGCTAAGGATTGGTCATTTTATAACTTGTGATAAAGAGAAAATATCTTTTAAAAAAATTAGGATTGGAAAGAAGATTTTAGAATGTGTCAGAAAGAATGGTTATTCTCACAAATACAATCATTAAAATCATTAAATAGTAAATGTTTATTTCTCAATAGAAGTCGATGGGATTTTGATTTCTTGGAGCCTTCCTATTTAGGCCACGAGGAGGGAGGGGTTGAGCACTCCATTCTTTCTATGGTGTATGAGTGAATTTGATGCATGTCAATTTTCAGAGACATTTTACTTGGTATGCATCAGTTTTTCACTGTTATGGCCCAAATCTTAGCAACTATAAAACTTAGGGTCTGTAGACAATTGTTTAAATCGTGGCTCTCAAATTCAATTTACCCTAGGGCCACTGAGGCTGGGCTATATGGGGTTCCATTTGTGCCAAAAATATGTTTTTACATCCAAGAAGTTTATTAGACATAGTTCATGTCTATGTACTACTAAGCAATATGTTCTGCATGTCCTGTGAAACGACAGGAGCTAACGGCGCTAGCAACTGTTGCTAAGGACTTTTCTGATGAAAAGATCCAACGACAACAGCAAATGCAAAGTTTTAAACAGAAAGCAAACTGAAACATCACAATCTTCAAAGAAGCATGGACATGCAGAAGATATTGCTTTGTAGTACATAGGGTTGGGCACCGATGGGATCTGATGCGGTTCCGGTTCTACCGCGGTTCTTTGGTTTCGGTTTCGGTTCCCTTTCGGTGCTTATTGCGGTACTTCAGTAATAAAAAATAATGCCTTTATCTTCCTAAATCCAAAGCAGAACGGCTTCAAACAAGCGCAGACTCCCTACTGCCGTGCAGCTCCGCGCACGTAATGTAAAGCATAATATAAAACTCCGTCTTAAATAAACTTAAACGTCCTTGAAATTTTAGCCTGACATTTTATTAAATTAAATCAGGAATGTGGCATTTATTTGCAGTTGTTTTTGGGCAAAAGCAATATTTTATTTCAATAAAACAAGGCGGAAGATAAATGTCAATCACACGGCTGCAAAGCGCAGCAGATGATGACGACCCGCTGTGGTGGTGGGCGGAGCCGAGCCGAGCTTTCTAGATCATCAGATTCTTTGGAGCATGCGAAGCCGAATAATTACACTTAGCTATTGTAGAGGAACTGAACTTTTATTACTTTAACTTGCAGACAAACTCGAGAACAACTCTCCGCACGCTAACGTGCGCGCGCGCCCCCTCCCCTTTCCTTTCTCTCTCTCCGCAGCACGCGCTCTCTCTCTCTCGCTCCTCTCAGAGCGCGCTGCTCCTCACATGCACACGCCCCCCCCCCCCCCCCCCCAGCTTCGTAACAAGCTGAGATGCAGAAGTTGGAGCACAAACTCATCTCACAACAACAAGAAAGTAAATAGATAGGCTGAATCGTAAAAAATCAGAAGGGAGTACAAGTGATTGACATGTCCACAGACAAATGAAACTTCAATGAAATTTGGAACCGAAATCCGGCACCGTTTGCAGCCGCATCTTTCGGTTTCGGTAGAACCGCGCAAATCATAACGGTTCCTACTTGGAACCGAACTTCGGTGCCCAACCCTAGTAGTACATAGACATGAGCAAATGTTTGTAAAGTTGTTCTGTAGTCCTAGTGGGCATATAGCATATTTTGGCACAAATAGAACCCCATACAGCACTGGCTACACGAATTGAGAAAATTATGTGCGATTAATCGCCATCTCAAAAAAAAAAAAAAAAATGTAAAGACATCATTAATGTGGTCAGGGGAGGGGATTGTCAGAGCTATATAACCCACCGTAATTGGTCGGTTCGTCAGCTCCGCCCACAGCAATTTTAAAGTGCCACTCACAGAAAACTCGCGGGCTGTATCAACATTACACTTTCATATTAAAGCGGGTAAATTAGACAGTAAAATCAGATGCACTTTTACTTAGCAGAAGCAGGTTGTGTACGATGTAATACAATTGCGAACAAAAAATCTAATCACTGAGGACATTTTGGTTTTATGATTGTTGTTTTTATTTTGGGAAGTAAATAATATCATATTTATACTTTTCATTTTTTTTGTTTTTATTTATTTATTTTTGTTCTGGTGCTTAAACCGAACGTGCGCACGAGCAGAATGTTCAGGATTGGAGTTCTGCAATTTTTCATTGTAAAAAGTCACGGAAAACTGCACTGGAGACGTTGTCATTGTAAATAACTGCCAGGATGCGGTGAACCAATGGATGGTTGCCAGTGTTGCGTCCTCTGGTGCTGAAATTCATTTTTGCTGACAGTCACTTCCCGAAACCCTTTTATCACCCATTCTCCGGGACATATTTTTGTAACACGTCAAAGCAAGGCTTCTCTCCCTCAGTCAGATGGATTCAGCCTTCTGGAGTCAGACACAAGTCTTCAGGTGTGATAAAAGTACGCTTCAGTCAGCTGCCTCATTCAATGAAATATGAAAAAAAATCCACAGGATTACAATAACCCATCGCCACTCAGCGCCAGTGAGTGACAGACTCTAAGAGTTACTGAACTGTGTAAAGGTGACAAATAAAAAAAAGGTGATGAAAACACAGTATGTCAGTTCTTCAATTTCACGCAACACTGCTTTGCATCATTGCAGTGTATCCCTATATTAAAAACGCGTTTGTGTTCTGAATAGTGATTTCCAATCTCATCTGAGACGCTTAACTTGCTTCTCTGTGGATTCCTCGGATACTGGAGCAGGTAGGTATCAAACCCAGATCAGTCTGGTGACTTCTGAAAGTCTATACGTTTTTTTGTAAACGTGTGTGGCTTGCAGTTCTCTGACATATTCCACAGGGAGCAGCAAAGATATCAGTCATTTATTTCACCTTTCCATTTGTTCCCTCCATCTCCGCTAGGGCACCTGTCACGCTAACAGCCCTCTGAGGCTCTCAGTGATGAAACGAGACGAAAGAGAAACAAAAAAGTGCGAAAGGTGGTTGGCCACCAAGGACACCTGTCAAACCAGCAAGCAGGCTGCCCGGCGTTAGGAGGACGGGATCAATATTACGCTGATGATGTGGACAGATGCACGCACAAGCACATGCATCCCTCCAGCCAAAGACACTGATTAACCTAACTCACTTATTTACGTGTCCACTTATGCCAGCAAGAAAAATGTCCTGCATCAGCATTGTGCCGCTGGGTTGTGATTGCCATTAAGCCTTTGATTGCATTATGGGACATAAGCATGATTGATGCAACTGGAGAAAACGGTGATGTTGCAGAGAGCGGGCTGTTCTGCAAACTTGAATCCATATGTTCTCAGGCAGATAATTCAGCTAAAGTTTGACCAAAGCTGGACATCAGAGATTCTGATCAGTTTCTTTCAACGTGAGCTGAGCTGACATATAAGCTGTCCTTCAAAACTCATCTTTCATTGTTTTTGAAATTATTCAAGACCAACTCCAATGAAAATTGTGCAGTAAAATGTTTTTTTTTTTTAAGGTGGTAAAAATATAAGAAAAATTGCGCTAAAAATCTAATTTCTTTATTCCAATCATTGTGAATCAGGAGCAAATGAAAACATTGTATTTGTGATGTTGGTAATGTGCTTAAAAATCCTCTTATAAGTAAATAGATTGATGCACGTCTACGTTTTTCTCATCTGAGCTGGCATCTGGCGCAAAATTGTACAGATGGTTAGCTAGATAAGCTAGCACAATAGCGTATAAACAGGCCAACTAGCAAGGCCAAGTGGCCCCAAGATGGGTTTATCTGCAGTCTCTGTGGGAGGCCCACCTGCTAGCTGCTGGCTAGCATAGCGAGCCAGCAGCCTGGTGGACAGCGTAGCGAGTTAACGAGCTCCGCTAGCTCAACTAGCTCCACTATTCTGCTAGCCCAGAGCTGGCAGGGTCACCGCCCAGACTGTCAATCCCCGGACAGAGGAACTCGCTAGCTCTGCCAGACTAGTACAAAGTAGTGGTGCTTGCTAGCTCGCTATACTGTCCACTGGGTGGCTGTCATCGCTATGCTAGCCAGCCCACTGAGTTCCCACTTAAGCCAATGTGAGCAAACACAGGTGGGGCCACCACAGAAACTGTGGATAAATATATATATATGTATATATATATATATGTATATATATATATATATATATATATATATATATATATATATATATACACACACACACCCACTTTTAAACCATATGGGCTGGCTGGGAGAGAGCTCTGATCAACCAAGACGGGAAGGGTGGCGGGGTTGCTCTTTGTCAACAGTCCCACCCATATTTCAGAGGCTAATTTCTGATAAACTAGTGCCACTCTGCAGAAACTATGTCCTAAAAAACAACACAATATTAAAAATTTTGTCATAATTATCATAATTAAAAACAACATATAAATATTTTAAACTAAGTCAAATTAAAGTAAAACATTTTTAAATTGTCCTGAAGCGACTCTTTCTTTTTTTTTTTTTTAGTTTAGAGACATCAAACATCGAGAGATCAAAAAAGGGGAACACGTTTTCAATTGAGGCTAATTTGTGAATTTATTTGTCAAGAACAAATACATTTTATGTGCGGTGGAAAAAAAAACCTACTATAATGTCTGTTACAAGTCAGAAAGCAGGGTTGTGTGTTGATACAAGGACGTTCAGTGAATTGATGTTTCTATGATAGCACAGAGCAAAAAGCATGAATATTTAGTGGCAATTTAAAGACGTTATCTCTTCTAGATTTATTGTGAAGACATTTTACAAAGGGTTTAAAAAATGGGGCTTGTAGTAGGCAGACTTGTCTGCAGTCACAGAGAAAGAATGGCAACATCACATGCTGGCTGAAGCTTTGTTGAACCATTTCTTTTCAGAATTTGTTCAAAAGAGAGTTTTTCTAATTTACAAAAAAGTTGGCAAGACAAAAGATAGAGAAAAAAAAACTCTCAAAGTATATGTAAGAATGTTGTTTTTTTTTCTTTTTCCACAGTGGACTTATAAAAAATGTCAAAGATTGATGTAAAATTGGCTATTCCTCTTAGAAAAACTCTCTAACAGTGCTGGGTTTCAAGTAATTGTTGATATTTTAAGAAAAAAATAGGTTATAAAAGGACCCAAACCATGAAAAACCAACTTTTTGCGCTTTTAAATGTATAATAGTGTTTAATTCTCACTTTAAAGAACCCCCAAAGCGGTGTTTTGATCCGTTCACGTATTTCTGAGTATTCCTTTAAAAATCTGCGGCCCCTTCCATACCGACAAAAACGAGCAGGTTTTCACATGCTGATGTCACAGAGAGAGAACCGCCCCCTCCAGGAAGAGGGACTAACACTTGCTCCCCAAGCTAACAGTGATCAGCTAAGCTTTGTGAGCCCCCCACCCCCGGCTCGTGCACAGTCATACAGATGCCAGCTGGATAGACAAAAACATTTGTTCAAACTTCATCAAGAAATTACTGGTGAGGAATCTCCATGACATGTTGGGATGGATCCTGAATCTATGGCGCATACCGCAAGCAGACGGGATACTGGGAGAAACGGAGTGCACTATTTGTTGGTAGAGAAAGGGAGCAGACTATTTCCTGGTGAAAAAAGGTAGAAGACCTTTTACTGGTAGAGAAAAAGAGACGGTTGCTGCTGAAAAGCGCAGGCGACGAATTAAGAGAACTGGTTTGAACACGGATCATTGAGCAAAGGCGAAAAAGGTGCGCGCGGAAGGTAGTGAAAGGTGGAGCCTCATAGATCGAGTCGTTTTACTTCCAGGTATGAAAAGAGTTGAAAAAGAACTAATATTTCATAAATAATTTGTTTTTAGTGTTCCATGGGTAATATACGATCATATGTGTGGACATAGTTTACTCTGGAAGGCTTAAGGAAATCATGGTATGGCCCCTTTAAATCAATTGTGAAAATGAAATGTTTAAAAACATCAAATGAGATTGCAAATGTTTCACACCACAAAGAGGATATTTGCACATTTGTACATTTCGAAATATTTTCTTTTGGTTAAGAACATCTGTTACACCCATAAAGAAAAAAACAAATAACAATGACTCATCCCAGAAGTATTATTTTCCCTTCACACTGGTTTATGTTGTAATTATAAGATTTTGGTTTTTTTTTCTTTGTTTCTTTCTTTCCCAATTCTCTCTTACTGTGTAATGCTTGTGTATCTGTATCTTTCTTTTTTTATTGATAGATTAATGTATTGATTGTATAAAGGGGCAGACAAAATAAGTTTTTCTTCTTTCTGTCCCCTTTTCATTTTTTTTCCTTCATTTTCTATCATGATTGAGTTTATAACTCAAGTTTATATTGTATGCTTTTTAATGAATAAAAATGAAATAAAAAAAAAAAAAAAAAAAAAAAAAAGAAAACTATAACCTCAAGCGGAAACTCTGTGTTTGTGGAATAATGTCAACTATACAGAGGGGAATTTCAAAAAATAAAATCTCAGTAAATATAGTACAAACACCTGAATAAAAAAGATACAGGGAAACAATTCAGCATGTTTGTGCGTTTCTAAGAAGTGTCTGGATCTGATATTTTCTTCTGCAACAATGCCTGAACATGCGTGTTGTTCATATCCAAGACCAAATTTATGATGGACGTAATCATATAGTTTATTATGTAATGAACATTTGTGCAGTGCTGTTGTAGTGGGTTATTTCTGAGGATTTCTTAAGGTAAAATACAAATGTCTTATTTAAAGCCTGGAAACAAAGATGACAATGTTCCCCCTTAGATGATACAATTGTGCCCAAGGATGGAAGTGCACTATCAAAACTAATCTGTATACTAATAATTTTACATTTCATAGTACTAATTTTATTGTACTGTGGCATTTGCCCTTTACATTAGGCACTAATACTGAGTCATGAGTTTGTGCAATGCTGTTATGATCTGAGCTTTCACCTGAGGAAAGTGTGTGAGGATGATGACTGTGACAGATGATGAAGTTGTGGTGTTCTTGCCATCTGCATTTCTGCTCCTTCGTCTATAAACAGGAAATTCCTCTCTCTCAGCACTGACCGAATGGGTTGCCTGCCCGATGCTGTGTGTTGTTCTTTCTTTTTTATCAAGCCACTGTCACATCCAGTCATCGTTGACATTTAACTCTCCAGAGCTGCGGCTCTCTCGCGTGGATCCTGTGTTTTCACTTGCAGCTACTGCTAAACATCAGGCGCATTAGTCACTGCCTTCAGAGGGATTTTGTCACGTCTGCAGTCAAGCTCACAATCTCATTTTCCATTTTTTTTTTTAATCTGTAACATTTATTTATTTTTCTATTCTTTCATTTCATTCTTGGAGCAGAACTGTAATGGGCTAACCTGACAACTGTCAGCCTCAGCAGATCCACAGTGTGAAGAGAAAACTGACATCTAAGCCTGGTGGAAGCCGCTGGTCCTTTCAAGCTGCGGACACAACGGGCTACACGTGGATTCTTGAACACTCAGATGATGTTCACATTAGATGAGCAGGGAGGGGCTATTTCTTCTTTTTCTCATGTCCACCACCTACCTTTAGCTCCTCAGTATTGCTCCCTTGTAGGGGCATTTTTCAAAGTAAGTTCCAGAGTATAAGTTACAAGCTTTTTCTTAGTTTAGCTGGGGGCGTGGCTTATTCTCAAGAGTGACTTATTTTTTCTTTTTCTTTAAAACATAAATAGGCTCATTTATGTTATTTTCCTCACTATTAAAATGGTAACAACCACTAGAGGGCGCTGTTTGTGTGTAAGTATTTGCTATTGACAGTTCCAGAAGAAGAAGAAGAAGAAGTAGGAGTGTTTGAGTGTTTGATCCCCCAGCGCCTCACCTGCATCGTCGACGAGACTAAGCTGCTGCAGGAGGGGGCGGAGAAAGGCGCCTGAGATGAGGGTGAACGACGAGACTGTATGAGAACGAGGAGTTGGGGGTTGTCCTCAACATTCGGCTGAATTTTAATATGCCACTCCTCCTAGTATGATCTGTGCTATTATGTCTTTTGTAGTATTTGTTAACATCTTTCAGAGTAAAGCAGATAAAAAAAATAGCTGCGGGATTCATTTCATGTGTCCTGTCCCAAATAAACAGATAAAATAGAAATTAAAGTTAGTTTTAGAGGCAACAATAACACAAATAACCACAGACTATTTAAAATCTTGTTTATTTGTCATCAGCAATTCACTACCTTCAAGAAAAGTTTAAAAATAAACCCATTTCCTTCATTTAGCACCAGTTATTTCACGTCAAACTACAAGAACATTCAGGACACCGTTTCCCACAATGCATTGTTTTGTAGTCATCAAGGCAGCTTGAAGCCAGCGCAGTACCTATTTTCTGGCTGTGCTGGCTTAGGAAGGCACCTTGAACCCGCCCCTTTGTCGCGATACTTCATGATGGCACACATGTGACGTCAGTACAAGAAACTACCCAGCATGCACCGCAATCCATCGATCTGCGCAGCGCTGCGTCCGCCTGCATGATCTCAAACACGCCTATTGTCCAAAACAAACATGGAGGAGAATCTGATTGTTTTCCTCTTAAACTTTGATATTTTTCCTTTTTGCATTGAAACTTTATTACTCTTATTTACATTTTTTTGCGCCCTCGGAATAACAAAAAGTTATCAAATTGGGTCACAGAAAGATGGAGGATCAGGTAAAGCACCGTCATTTAGATACAAGCTATGTCCGAATTCCTTCCCTACTTACTATATAGTGCGCTGTATAGTGCATTTGCCATGTTGTAGTGCTGTCTGAATTTACTATTCCAAAATCGAGTGCACTTGAAATTTCCCAGAAGTCTTTGCAAAAAAATTAGTGTGAATTGATGCTTACTACATTAGCGAATATATACCACAATGCATTGCAGTAGAACAATTTTTGTGAAAAAAAAAAACGTGTTGAAATTTAATTTTTAAAAAAGTTGGTGACACTGGTAATAAGGCAGCATGTTGTCCAAATTGCTTGTAAAATTCAGGATGCTATGTAGTCCTGCACTATACAGGGGGGATTAATGTGGGAATTTGGATAAAGCCAAAGTTCCTGCAGTACAGAAGGTCTTGCTATAAAAAAAAAGACTGAAAGATCTCATGAACCAGACAAGGAGACATGAATACAGATGATTGCGTAGAACTTTTAAAAATTAATAAACCTGATCTCTGATAATTAAGATATACAGTCAATACTTCCAAGTAGCAATGAGGGAAGAAACTTGATTGTAGCTTCACCCACGCGTGACAGGAGCGTCTAGTTTATGAAAACCTTTTTGGACAAGCATTGAGTATCCAAAAGAGACAATGGACGCAAATTTGATGCATGTCAAAAAAGAGACAGTAGATGCGAGCTTGATGTGTGAATCATGTTTGGTGTAAACGCAGCGTTACTCTGAACTTGATAAAATTGTCCTGAAACATCCGACATTTCTCCCAAAAAGTGCGGCTTATACTCCAGAGTGACTTATTTATGATTTTTTTCTTCTTCTTTAGTAGACATTTTTTCCTCCTGCGACTTGTACTCTGGAAAATAAGTTTTCTTTTTAGCACAGGGTTCTCAACCTCAATTGACCTCGGGGTCACTGAAAGCAGAGTCTGGCTGAGGTTGGGCTGTATGGGGTTCCATTTGTGCCAAAAATATGTTTTTGCGCCCACTGTCTCTATCTTTGACCCATTATCTATTTCTATATTTCTATTTCTAAGTTTACTGAACATTTGTTCATGTCTATGTACTACTAAGCAATATCTTCTGTGAAACAGGAGGAGCTAATGATGCTAGCAACTGTTGCTAAGGAAGTTTCCGATGACCAGATCCAACGACAATAGCAAATGCAAAGTTTTACACATAAAGAAAACTGAAAAAACACAAAGTAAATACAAAGCTATCATATTGAAGAAGATATTGCTTAGTAGACATTCAACTTTCATTATAAGGCAGGGAAACAAAATACTGAGTGGGGGGCCGCAAATGGCCCGCGGGCCGCCAGTTTGAGACCCCTGTTTTAGCCTTTGTTGTCATACGAATTTGAAGACACTAGTTTTCCACATCCCTCTGCTATTTAGGGATAGAGAAAAGCCGTAGAGGTCAGACTTGGTGTGATATCATTCTGGCCGGGCACAAACAGTTTTGATTTCTCCTCTGTGATCAATTGTTCGACACTATCCAGACATCTCTACTAAATCCAAGTCATTGATTGGTCAAATGTCAATCTGATCAAGCTTTAAATGCACACGGACCCACATCTGATACGTAGATGCCAAAAATAGTTGTAAAAACTTGCCAATAATCTACACATGAACGCAAGAGTTATGAACGCATAGGCAGGATAAGAGAGTTTATGTGCGTTTAGGTCGTTTTCATTGGAACACGGGTTGCTGAGGGCGGTGTGAACACAGCTCTAAAATGATCAAGTAGTAAAACCCAATTTGAGATGGAAGCAAACGAGATCCAAAAACTGATGTGTTGCCTCCAACAGCACTTTCCATGCAAAAGTTTAATTCAATTGGAAAAAACTTTAAATATTAAACATTGTTGGTCCAAATTTATGATGACTGATGAAGGTGTTTATAGTTAAATCCTAAAGCTGTATCCGTTTTCTGACCTATCCTTGAAAACAATGAAAACATTTCTCTGCAAAGTACTCCTGCTGTTATATTTTTCTGAATGATTTTAACACTTCTTAAAGCCATTGGAAATTTGATAACAAGATTGTCTGACAGTATTAATCTGAAAAAACCTCGAGGTAAAAATCATAAAATGGGGTGAGATTATATAAGGAATCCCTTTTATGCTCACTTTTCTTTGGCAATAAAAGCAGCACTTGGAGAATACTGAAACCATTGAAGTCGACATAGCCTTGTAGTAAATTATTGTCTGTAATGGTGGTGGTTCTAAACACTATTCAACCTGTGAGCATTGCTCATGTTCTCATTTGTTTGGGCTGCACAAAGGGAGCAAAGAAACCGGGTAGCGTCGTGGCAGAGCCGAGCCCTGCCTTGCTCCTGAGCTAAATGTAAAGCGGCAGAAATCCTATCAAACGGAGGAATGTAACGCAACACTGTGTGATCCTTTTGCCCAACAGCCCATCGAAAGTGTCTTCTCCAATTATGACTCGCTTCCCAGAGTGTTGCCTGCCTGCATGCTTTGTGCCATGAGATAACCGACTCATTTTCAGCACTCAGTGAAAGGAAGTGTTCCTGTGTGAGCAGCAGTGCTTCAAAGAGGAGGAAAAGAGCAAAACAAGTAAACTAGAGAAGTCGCATTACTTGCGATAATCCTAGTGTGAATGCTTTTCGCTGAAAGAAGTCCCAGCAGATGCTGAAACTTTTAGTGAAAATGATTAAGCAAATTGCTTTAATTGCTGAAAATGCAAAAGCTATTTGCAAAATGTTAAATTTGTTAAAAGACTGGACATTTTCTTAAATATGAAAAAAATCTGTAGTAAAATTGCTTAAAAATTCCTAATACATGCCAGTTTTGCAACAAGTATTTGCTTAAATATGAGCTGAACTCGATGTTAGCCCCAACAATCTTAGTAGTTGCCAAATTAGCCAAAAAAAATGCTAGTTTAATGCTAGCTAAACTTCAAACTATCCTAAAATTCCTCAATAAACTAAATTAGTCAAAAACGTTAGCATGGTAGCGTATTAGAAAAACTCCAAATGTTTTGGAAGTTACAATAAAAGATGAAAACATATCCCATCAATATTTTTAAATACTTGTTGCTAATCTATATCTATCTCTAAAATTGTTAGACTTTCTCATTCAATTCCAATGCAGCATGTTTTTGCTTATTATTAAAAAGCAAAAATCATTCACACGAATAAAGAAGAAATTCCATAAGTTTCAAAAAGGAACGTAAATGAAACAGAACACTAAACTGCTTGATTATTTTATTTTAAAAAACATGAATTCCACAAATAATTTTTTACAGAAGAAACAAAAATGGACATTTTTGTCAACATCCTGGGAATGAGCAAAAAACGTAAGTAAATTCTCAGAATTTCTTCTCAAAGTTTAGAATGTTTCTTTTGTGCAGGTCTGAACTTTGTTTGTTTTTGCTGGAGAATTACAACTTATTTCAGTCTGAGATCGAGCATACTCAGCGGCACTGATAAAAAGGTTTTAGAAGGAACAACACGACAATTTGTCGTGTACATTATTCTGTTTTTTTTGTCAGATTTCTAATAACTACAATAATACCTCCACACATGGGCTGTAATTTAATTTTTGAGTCTGCAGCTTCAAGTTGTGGGTCGGTTTTAATGTGTACCAGCGGCTACAGATGCTGCTTAAACACAGTGGATTCAATTCTGCTGTTATTTATAAAATGCTGTTTCAATTCATCTTGTGTTAATTGAATTGAATTCATCTTGTATTTATCCGCCACATTTAAAAAAAACCATCCATGAAAGTACTAACCGACTCTAAACCGGTCTGCGTTTACATAAAGGTGACTCACGGCGCTCCTTGTTAGCATTAGCATCTGAATTAGCGCCACAGTATTAGCGTCTAACAACAGCGCTGTTTCCAAATCCCATTTTATTGATCTGTCTGCTTTAAGTGAATCAGCTTTACCCTCCAATTCAGTTCCAAACTGCCGCTTGTTCCACTGTTTTATTAGCCGAGCTAGATGCTACACAGGAAGTTAGCGGAGGGGGTGGGGTGTTGTGTCACGCGTGTGTTTACCTTGCGTGCCGACAGACGGTGAAGGAAGAGAGGACTAAATAAATTCACCAAAAGACGAGCTCATAAACATAAGTGATTAGATGAGAACATTTCTCACCATGTGGTGTCTAACCCTCCAACTTTTACTTGCCAAATTCTCACGACTAGCGAGTGTTTTATTTGGACCCTTCAAAATAAAAGTCTATCACGATAGACTCTTGAGAAAAAGTTCCACCGCAGTAAATATTGCTATCGTTTTATTGCATAGTCCTATGTATGTATGCAATTGCAATAAAATGTCAATTAAAAAGATGATTTGCATTTAATAATTTAAACAATGTCAGACCAAACGGTCGTCCCTAAAACATTTTTACTTCACCAAATTCAGCTCCTTTAGTAAAAAAGTTAGGACGCCCCGTTTTTAAATCTGGTTTAGTTCTCTACAAAGCACTCTCTTGACATTTTTCCTTCTTCCACCTATATTTTTTTTTTTCAACTGAAAAACAAATTGAACCTTATAAACAATAACATATATGTGAGAGTGGTTACACGCGTTTATTCCAAAGGTCTGTTTTCACTCTGCTCCCTGTAACCTTTAAAAAGCAATCGGAGTTGGTGTGTGCGTGTTGTTCTGTCAGGTTGTGATGGTAAGCACTGCTGTGCTCTGCTCTTCATCCAACATAGCTCCAGTCAAAAGCATGTATACAGAATGAATTAGGGATTTATCCTCACATATATCATCTTCCTATGTTTTTATTTTGTGCATAATCCATGAAAACTTTAGTTCAGAACAAAAATTAAACCACTTTGTAGGGTAAGAAAATGCAATAAAGTTATTGATAAAACCTCTAAAAACACATCTTTAATATTTCTTTGTATTCTGGAGGCAGAAGTGTAGCAGGAAAACCTAACAGCTGACAAAGTGACACCTGTCAGTCCTCTTGTCAGCATTGTGCTGACGTGGTTAACCTTTCAGTCTAAAACAGAGGCTGATTGGGAAATGATGAAATTGTGACTTTAACAAGACTGTTTACTCAGGCAACACCCCAACAAACGAGGTGTTTGTGTATGGCTGGAATGATTCTGTTCACACATGGCCTGGGATGGAGGACGGAGGACGGAGGATGACCTCCCTGATTGCTGAGCTAAAAACAGAAGTGACTTGTGGGGCAGCGAAGACGAGATGAGGCGCGGCGGTTCCGTGTAATGCTGCGTTCACACCCAATCAGCTCGTGAGGCCGATTCACGTCAATCCACCGCCTCTGTTTTGATGTGTGTCACATGTCTCGCTCGCCGCTTGTTTACAGTCTTTGCTATAGGCAGCCAAGACGCCATCTGTCTGGGAGTGTCACGCCAGCGGCTTATTACACAACGCGCCCAACATTTCCTGGCCAATTGATGTCATTTACATTCAAAAGTTAGTTTAGCTTAATCTGTTTAGGTTAGTTTAGATTTTTCTGTTTAGTTACATTTATGCTGTTTAATTTATTCTATTTAGTTTAGATTATTCTGTTTAGTTTAGTTTTTTCTGTTTAGTTTAGATTTTTCTGTTTGGTTAAATTTATTCTTTTTAGTTTATTCTATTTAGTTTAACTTTTTCTGTTTAGTTTATTCTGTTTATTTTATATTTTTCTGTTTAGTTTATTTTATATTTTTCTGTTTAGTTTAGATTAGTTTAACTTATTTCTTTCTGTTTAGTTTATTCAGTTTAGTTCAGATTTTTTTGTTTAGTTTATATTTTTCTGCTTAGTTTAGTTTAACTTTTTTTTCAGTTTAGCTTATTCCGTTTAGTTTAGATTTTTTTGTTTAGTTTATTTTAGATTTTTCTGGTTTGTTTAGTTTAGTATAACTCAGTATAACTTATTCCGTTTAGTTTATTCTGTTTAGTTTAAGTTATCTAGTCTAGTTTTGGATTTTTTGATGCGTCACCCGGCCGTGCTGCAGCTGGAGAATTGTGGCGTGTCCTAAAATCTGCCAAAATGTACCAAAGGGTCTTTGTTTGTATCCTTACATTTGAGTCATATTTGATGTCAATGCAGCTTATGACATTATTAAAAAATAAATGTTGTATCATACAACCTTTTTTTATGATACTATTCTGATTTATTAAAAAAAAATCTATGCAACCCAAAATAAATGTTAGCTTTTTACAAAAGATGCTCACTGGTACAAATAATAAATAAAAGAACAAAAATATTGAGTAACTTTCATTTGTTACTTTTCAAAGAACAAGGCTTCTTCATAGATTTTATTGTTACCTGCTTTCTTCAATCATCTTAAACTGGTTTCGACTGTCAGATTGAAGCCGTCGTAACTTATGGGAACATATAACAGAATAGGACTTTGAGATTTACACTTCAGCAAAAAACCATGTTTCAGGAGTAAACAGAAGGTTTCCTGTCCTCCGGTCTGTACTCTTGGTTCTTGTCACAATACCTGCCATGTAAACAGACTTTAGTGCAGCAGTGTGCTAAAAAAAAAACACCTCTGTGTACAAAAAGCACACAACTGGAACTTCTGTCTTTTGTCAACCTCTACCTCTGGGTTTATTTTGTTTGAGCTCAGATGAGGAGCAGCAGACAAAGTCAAAGTGCAAATCTTTGAAAAACAGAATTATTTCACAATCATAAGGGTAAAAAAAATTAAACAAAGTCACGTTTTATGCACATGAACTGAGAAATGTTCCATCCCTGCGGGAGATCGTGGTTCTTTGCAATACTGTCATGGGTTCCAGCAGGTCCTGGTGCAGCCCAACACATATGAGGCAATGACTAAAATAAACAGCCATACTTTCTTCTCCACAGGCTCATCTCTCAGGAGGCTTCCTCAGCAGATGTCCAGGGATTGAGTCATCCCATCGCAGAAATGTTGGCTTTGTTTTTGTGTGTGTTTTTCCACCCACTGGAAAGAGTGAAGTATTTTTAGGCAAGAAGACGCCGCTGAAATGCTGAATAAGTAGGAGAGGGGGGTACAGACTGTGCATCAGTACACTGGAGAACCTCAATAATGAAGGAAGATGATCCTATGCTGCAGCGCCGCACTATTTATGTTGTTTGGAAGGAAATGTGATAAACTGGTGGCGTTCTGCTGCACAGCGGTGAAAACACCGTCAGCGGACGGGACATTTTTTTACAAGAATGAAATGCAATGCGTGCACTTCATTCAAAAACCCGTCGTGAGATGAGGCAATGGCTGTCTGCAAAAAAATAATGCTCGGTGCAGCTTTCTAAAATAAATTATTAAACACATTTTTGCTGGGCTTCTTTACAGAGACATGACATATCAATGTTTTTAAGGTTTAAAATGATCTTAAAAATGATCATCTCTTGATCTGTTGTTGTTGTCAGTGGTCTTTTAAAGGGGCCATACCACGAAAAATCCAACTTTTCAAGCTTTTAAATGTATTATACTGTTCATTCCTCACTATAAATAATCCCAAAGCGGTATTTTGATCCATTCACACAATCCTGCACCCCCCCACACTCGCAAAAACGAGCGGGTCCTCACCGTGTGACGTAGACCTGCGAGAACACCCCCTTACAGGAAGAGCGCTGCCAGCACCGATACTGCTAGCAGAGCAGGCTAATGGTGATCAGCTAGCTTCATGTGCACAGTCGCGCAGACGCTCAGTGTTATAGTCAAGAAACGCTCTTTAGGTTTAGCGTTTAAACTTTAAACTGTTTTTGATGTCACTAAACTAACTCACAAACTTCTTAGCAACATAAAAATAACATTCCTAAACTGCTACACGTTAGCCCAGTTTACATATTTCCAACAACATTTGAATACAGCGCCCCTAATCCATTGAGAAGGTGTTCTGGATTAAAAGGCATGCTGTCATTTTTGGAAGAACATTAAGGTTTTTAAGTGCACCTTAGGTTGCCTTCACACCAAATGCAGTGCAGTCAATGTACAGACGGTCAGTTCAGAGCGTCCAGGGCAGGGTGTCAGTTTAAATTGTACGTTTTGTGTTCAAATATCGGAACTTTGGCAAAGAAGATGTATTGGATCAACCAATCGGGGAGTCAGCTTTGGTGGTTGTTGAGTTGTCAGTGGGTGAAATCCAAAACCAGCATGGAACTTTAGCATCTTTCTTCTTATTAGTAGTAGAGTGGTAAAAGAGCAGGCAATTCCTTCTGTTTGTAAAATACTTAAAATTTGCAAATATATTAGTTACAGCAATAATGTATTTTAATGGTTATCCTTCTGTGACTATTAGATATTTTGTAATAAGTGTAACTGTTCAACCTGGTCTCAGTGAAATGCGTACTGTAACGTTCACAGGTTGTGCAAAGTCCCTGGAACTCAGCAGAGAGGGAAAAAAAGGAAGATGGCAACAAAAACTCACGACTATGCAAAATCTGGGGCTCCAACAATGTTCGTCTTTTTATTAATCGTAGTCCTCAACCTTATAAAGCCCGGTTGGACGGCTAATGTCTCAAATATACATATATTAAAAACAAGAGCTGCACAACCTGAGGGTTACGATGAAAGGAGATGAAAGAAGAAGAAGAGGTCTGGTCCCAGCTGTTATGGTTTGGTGTTTTCCTTTATTTGGTTTTGTAGTTTTGTACTTATGTTTTGTCTCTTTGGTGCTCCTGCAGGGTGGCGTGAGGCAGGAGGCGCGGCTTTCCCTAATTGGTGACACGGCACACCTGCAATCAATTCAACCTTCAACCTTTAAAAGCCTCTCCCTGGCTCCTCCAACCTGCTGGGTTATTACTCTTCCATGTGGCCTCTTCCTGGTTCCTGTCTGTGGTCTAGCCTCCTGCCTCCACCTCCAGACTGCTGCTTTTGTTTGCTGCTGTTGTGACTTATATTAAATATCCACTGATTGAACATCAAGTCTGGCTCTGCGCTGGGATCTGTCTACACACCCTGACACCAGCGAGGAAAAAAAGGTGCACACTTCAGTCCTGCGCGGCTATATATAATGACATCATCATCAGTGGACATATGAAAGTCCTAAAAGAGCCAGTCCAACCCCCTGATTATTACAGTACATATTCCACGACTTTGGAAATACCGTACATAATATACGAGAAACACGGTTTTTGCGTGCATATAATACGCACGGTGATGAACGTGTTGAAATGTCTTTTCCACATTTGACACACCCCCTGATGGACACGTGAGCATCAGAGACCGCCGCACAAACGTACAACTTGCTTTTAGAACCGTAACCGTAATCGTAGCCTTAACCAGTATTTTCAAATGTGCCAGAGGTCGTCTGACCACATGATCAAAACGAAACCTAAAAAGTGTGCATATGATACACCATTGCAACCCATTTTGAACAACAGCGTATCATATGTGTTTGCCGTATATTATGCACGGTATTTCCAAAGTCGTGGAATATGTACGCATTTCACTGAGACCGGCTTGAACTGTTAGTGTACTGTTACTTTAAATGTTGTTGTGTTTAACCAGTAGAGGGCAGTGTCGCGGAGGTTATCGCTCAACATTGAATTGAGTGAATCAAAAGAATCGGAAAAAAAATCGGAATCGAATCGAATCAGGCTTTGGTGAAGCCCTATATTTGACAGTAGCTCCTCCCACATCCGACTGGAGAGTAGACTTTATAAATCCATTTTTGGACACGAATTCAGCAGCAAATCTGATGTCGAACGAGAGGCGGCAGACACAATTTGAATCGTGTTTGGAGTGAGCGCAGCATAAAATATAGTAAATGTAAAAAGATTTAACATTTATCATCATGGCGAATACACTGCTGGTTGTTAGACTCAACAAGCTGAAACTGTTCACAATAGATGTAAAAGCCCTGGGAAGAATTGTTGTAACCAGAGGATGAACAATGATCCACGCTACGGAACCGCGTGCAAAATCAAATGCTTCAACTTGAAAGACTTTCTGATCACACGAGTCCTCAGATCTTTTGCAGAATCAGAGGCTTTACAGCTTTGCGGCTCCAGCTCTGATAATTGCAGCCGTCAGCTTTGACGGCGGCGCCGTTAACGGCGTAAACGGTGGATGTGCTTTTAAAATGACATGAGTGCACCTGTTGTGAGAACGCTAGTGCAGCAGTCTTCTGATCAAAAGGCTTTCATCAGTAACAGCATGATAACACAACACTAATCAAAAATCATTTGATTATTTCTTTACATTTTTATACATTGGTAAAAATGAGGAGTTTTGGTCTCTTCTGCAAGTTGTGTTTTGTTTAATTACAGAGGTAATGGAATTGTTTTGTGTTCTTTGCTCCTTCAACCCTCGCTCATAATTTGTCTTCAAGCCTTCTCCGCCTGTCAGTTATCCCATTCCCACGATAACATCCACCATCTGGCATCCGACGTACTGACATAAATTAGCGCCAGAGAGACACACACGAGGACGTAAGAGAAACTTTTGTTAATGCTTCCGTGGAAAATATTTATTTGATGTTCCCCGCGTCTATGAGCGATGAAACATCTGCTTCACTGAGCAGAGAGAGCAAAACGATTTTTCTTCCTAAAGGCAAATCAAATGAACAACTCTCCGATGAGTTCCGGGGCTAAGATGCTGTCAAACATCCAAGCAAAGGTGACCCTCTGCGATCTATTAGCTGCTTGAGTGTGCATGTGTCTGCAAAATCTGATGGGCTCCAGAGGCAGCGGCATGCCCACTAAATATGCTTTCATTCTTGCATGAAGACGTGCAGACCCGAGTCAGCAGCATCCAGCTGGAGGAGACCTTCTGCTCGCTGATTATGTTTGTGTTTCAGTCCCAACCCTTTGGTTCATTAGCAGTAACTATGGTTTATATGGATATATGATGCATGATAGTGTTTCTAAGCTGAAAAGAATAAAGAAAAAATGCTTATCTTGTTATTTTGAAAGAAAAAAAACCTAAAAGTAAATTGATATTAATTTAAAATGTGTATTTTCCAGCACATTTTTTAAATAATACTTTTTCTTTAAGAGTTTAGCACTGAAGTTTCTTTAAAGTACTTGACAGGTGGTCTTTTCAGTCCAACTCTTTTCACTTGGACACATTTCTATATCACGGGTCTCATCTGGCGGCCCCCGGGCCGTTTGTGGCCCCCCCAAGTCAATATTTTTCGGCCCCGCCTTAATATGAAAGTTGAATGTCTACTAAGCAATATCTTCTGCATGTCTTTGATGATAGCTTTGTATATGCTTTGTGATGTTTCAGCTTTCTTCGTGCTTAAAATTTTGAGTTTGTTATTGTGGTTGGATCAGAAAAGTCCATAGCAACGGTTGCTAGCGCCACTAGTTTCTGTCGTTTCTCAGAAACATGCAGAAGATGTTGCTTAGTTGTACATAGACAAGAACAAATGTTCATTAAACTTGTTCAGTGCAGTATTTTTCCTAACCCAGGTGTGTTTTGAGTAAAGGTGAAAAATATTTTTACTAAAGACGTATGGTTGCACTTCCTCCTAGAATCTTCTCTTACTGCTTTCAATTTGCTCGTTTTTCCTCTCTGAATTTTAAAAAATTTGGAAAGAATTACAACCTGAGATACAGATCAACTGGTGGGAAGCCTTGAAGCTGTCAAAGCTAGCTGATGTCGAGAGAAGATGGATTCAGTCTCAAACTTTTTTCCAACCATGGCACAGAGGAAAAACCCAGCTTCAGAGGATGACATTAAAAAGTCACTCGACTTCTTGGCTGAGGATGTCACCGTGATAAAAACACAGCAGAAGAAGACTTCTGGATTTACTAGAGGTGGAGATGAAGGAGGTGAAGCAACTGCAGCTTCAGAATGATGACGACAACTGACCAAAGATTTAGACAGTGGACGTAAATGAACACAAACGGAACCCCATACTGGCCAGACTCTGTATTCAGTGGCTCCAAGGTAAATTGACTTTGAGAAACCTGATCTAGAGCATTTAAATTCCTCAAGAATTCTATTTTTAAAGGAGCCTCAATTGTATGTGTGTCTAAACATGAATAGTTTACATTGAATCTACAGCCGTGAGCAGCAAACACTCATTAAAACAAGCAGGCTGAATCAAAAGTGCAAACAAAGGTACAGTTGTTGCCAGTGGGGAGCTTTCACAGCCAAACATTTAGCTGGTCCAGCATTCCTGGCAGGAGGAAACAGGTTTGAGCTTCCATAAGACTTTCTTTCTTTCTTTCTTTCTTTCTTTCTTTCTTTCTTTCTTTCTTTCTTTTTCTTTCTTTCTTTCAACTGTTTCCCTCTGAAGGTGGATATGTTAAGACAGAAGTGCTGCCTCCAGCTTCTTTCTTTAAGCATTAACTTTTTTGAATGTTTCACTGAAGTTGTTTCTTTGTATGTGTAGTTTAAAAAAGCAATACGTCTGATTGGCGTGTTAACGTGACGCATTTTTATTCTGATCAGGTGTTTATTCTGATGACTTGTGTCCAGCTAGTCATTGGTCTATTTAGGAACAGTTTGAACTTCCAACATGCTGCTCGTTAGCCAGGTAACATCATTATTTACAACTGACAGTCCTGATTGCAAAACCAAAAAATAAACAGACTGATATTCCTAAAAATAACATTACTGTGACAACCCGGACTCTTAATTTTGTTAATCAAAAAGCACAGTTTGGCAATGCTACACGCTAGCATTTTCACAAACACTAACCATGACCTCCTCCGTGAAAGACACTATTTTCCCAAATCTGTCACGTTTTTCTTTTTTTTTAAAGAAACCCAGTTTTCTTTAGAAAGTAAAAGTTTATTGCGATAGACTCGTTCCTCTGTTGAGACAAAGTTCCATCGCGATATATATTGTTATCGTCTTACAGCCCTACTTTAATCTAATAACATTTTTTCTTGATTTTCATAATTTTACTGCTTTGGTTTTGTCAGTTTCACTTTCCCTTATGTACGCCATAAAAGACTTTCCTGGAGAAAAAAAAAAAAGCTGCTGATATACCAATTTTTTTTTTTGGAATATGTTTCACCCGAGTGTGAGTCGCAGGAGCAAAAACGTCTAATCAAGAGGAAAACCAAATACAAGTCGCACTTTTACATTTGCCATGACAAAAAATGAAACCAAGAACGATAATGCTTCGATGCAAATAAGAAAAATATTTAAATTTAAAAGGAAAACAATCAGATTTTCCTCCACGTTTGTTTTGGACAACACTTCTTCTTCTTGCACTGTCAGAAGAAAATACAGCACCCTCTAGTGGTTGTTAGTGGAAACAACTGCTTAAGGGGAACCGGTTGCTAGTGGAAAAATGACAAATACATAAGCCTATTTATGTTTTTAAAAAACACAAATAAGTTGCTCCTAGTATTAGTCACACCTCTGGCTAAACCGTTAAAAAAAGCCGTGACTTATACTCTGAAGAATACTTAAACTAATTAAGCGATCCTTCCCAATCCTAAACCTTCTTGTTTCCTTTTGTCCGTTATTGATGTAAGGTTACATTTGACTGAGGTGTTCTTAAGTCATTCCAGCCTCTTTCTTGAACCTTTTTGGAACAAACATATAACTAAGGAGCTCGTTCGCAGAGAAAGGTCTGCTTTGACATGAAATTAAGTTTTCCACAACCATTTTTCACCGTGTCAGTTTTTTGGTTCTTGTCTTCTTGTTGAGGGACAACTTTCATAAATTACAGCAATTTTTTTTTTTTTTTGTCTTTTCTGCTCATCCACAGCTGCCCCTCCCCTCTTTGCTCCCGCTCTGAGTTAACCCCTGCTGCCAGCGAAGCTGTCTCTTTCTTCCAAAAGCTTTGAGCCCTCTAATTACAATAAGTACACCTGCGGGAACCATTTTTTTGGTTTGACACACTGGGTTCCGGAGAGAAACCATTAACCACTGTGATTCATTGTTCACCTCACCGCAGTTATGTGTCATGATGCGTCGTTTTCTTTCACTGCCAGCAGGTAAACACACAATTTGCTTCAAATTGCTGTTCTTCATCTCTTTTGTGTCTTTTGTAATTGCTGACATCACTTTTAAACTGCAGCAAAGCTCTTTGTCTCTTCGTCACCATTTCTGAACAGAAATGATGGATATTCACACTGCATGAGGAGAACGATAACATTTTTAATCAATGTAATCCATTATCATTAACAGACAGCCATTTTCTAAACCTTAAATGTGATGTAAAGAGTGTCCCTAATGACATTGGCCAATAGGCCCACTAATGTGCTCAGTAATTGTGTGCACTATAAGTAAACAATTCTCGCGCTGAGATATTAGCCAGAGGAGTACGTAAACACATTGTGCCCCTGAGCTTGTTTGGCCTGCTCCTACTGGAAAGTAATTAGAACAAAAGTGTGACTTCTCTGTGAAAGTGTCACGGGGTTTCTGCTGAAACACAGCGCGCAGCAGGTCTCTGGGAGTGGAAGCTGTCAGCTCATGGGATATATCTCTAGGTGTTTTCATAACCAGTTGTCCTTGAGGATAATTCTCTTCTGAAGTTTAGAAAAAAAATTTAAAAAAATCGGGGTTGAAATATTTTTGCTCTGAAACCACACATAGGAGTTTTGTAACTCTAGAGCAAAGTCCCTTTTAAGACCGGGCCTCCACATGTCTGGACATCACCTTTTGGGTTATATTACCACAGCGTTCTTGCCCGTGGACCTAACCTCCGGCTCGTCTTGGTTGTGGACCTCACTTCTGGCTCGTCTTGGTTGTGGACCTCACCTCCGACTCGTCTTGCTCGTGGACCTCACCTCCGGCTCGTCTTGCCTCTGGACCTCACCTCTGGCTCGTCTGGCCCTGGACCTCACCTCTGGCCCGTCTTGCCCGTGGACCTAACCTCCGGCTCGTCTTGCTCGTGGACCTCACCTCCGGCTCGTCTTGCTCGTGGACCTCACCTCTGGCTCGTCTTGGTTGTGGACCTCACCTCCGGCTCGTCTTGCCTGTGGACCTCACTTCTGGCTCGTCTTGGTTGTGGACCTCTCCTCCGGCTCGTCTTGGCTGTGGACCTCTCCTCCGGCTCGTCTTGGTTGTGGACCTCTCCTCCGGCTCGTCTTGGTTGTGGACCTCACCTCCAGCTCGTCTTGGTTGTGGACCTCACCTCCGGCTCGTCTTGGCTGTGGACCTCTCCTCCGGCTCGTCTTGGTTGTGGACCTCACCTCCAGCTCGTCTTGGTTGTGGACCTCACCTCCAGCTCGTCTTGGTTGTGGACCTCACCTCCGGCTCGTCTTGGCTGTGGACCTCTCCTCCGGCTCGTCTTGGTTGTGGACCTCACCTCCAGCTCGTCTTGGTTGTGGACCTAACCTCCAGCTCGTCTTGGCTGTGGACCTAACCTCCGGCTCGTCTTGGCTGTGGACCTCACCTCCAGCTCGTCTTGGTTGTGGACCTAACCTCCGGCTCGTCTTGGCTGTGGACCTAACCTCCGGCTCGTCTTGGTTGTGGACCTAACCTCCGGCTCGTCTTGGTTGTGGACCTCACCTCCGGCTCGTCTTGGCTGTGGACCTCTCCTCCGGCTCGTCTTGGTTGTGGACCTCACCTCCAGCTCGTCTTGGTTGTGGACCTAACCTCCGGCTCGTCTTGGCTGTGGACCTCACCTCCAGCTCGTCTTGGTTGTGGACCTAACCTCCGGCTCGTCTTGGCTGTGGACCTAACCTCCGGCTCGTCTTGGTTGTGGACCTAACCTCCGGCTCGTCTTGGTTGTGGACCTCATCTCCGGCTCGTCTTGGCTGTGGACCTCTCCTCCGGCTCGTCTTGGTTGTGGACCTCTCCTCCGGCTCGTCTTGGTTGTGGTGTGTGTGGTGCTATTTTTTGTATCGCTAGATTCTAGCTAATACACACCCTACAGCAAAGTGATAAACAGCATTCGGGCTATGCATCTTTTAGTAGTGCATTGTCACTCTTTAATCCACACCATGCAGCCAATCGAGTGGTGACAGTGGTATAACTCTGCTTAACTGGGTCCCTGTGACTATATGTGTAAAGAGTCAGATCAAATGTTAGCTCAGGTCTAAAAATTAATTAATAGTGATGATAGCTTTAAATTCACCCCCCACCCCCATGCAAAAATTAAGAAAAAAAAGAAGGGGGAATAATTTTTTACCAGAATATACTTGCCTCGTTGGCATATCAAACCTCCTCTGAACCACAACCAAAGCTTTCACTGTTTCATGGCGAGCCTGCTTCGTTTTATTGCTTCATTAATGGTAGAGAGAATTAGATTTTTGCTCTCCTACAGTAAGTCAGAGGTCGTTTTATATCTGTAGAGCCACATGTGAAAAAAACAAGTCTGGGTAAAGATGGGATGGGGATGGGTCTCTGTAAAAAAAAAAAAAAATGATGGAGGTAATCACCTCTTGAGCAAAGAAAGATAAGAAGCGGAGAACCTGGGAGGTACGCTCTCAGAGTTTAGCACACTTGACCTCACAGCGCTCACGGCAGCTGACAGCAGAGCTCATTGTTAACCCTGCAGGAGCTCTCCAGTCAAGGAGGCTGCCTCATTTCATACTCTTATTTACCCTTAAATTGTGCTCAAATTTTATGCAAACAAACACCTCACTGGATGTGTTGAACATTACATGATGGATCTGATTAAATGTATTGAAGTAAATAAGATTCATAATCTTTTTTTTGTTTTGTTTTTTTAAATCACAGTGGGAAACGGAGATAAAAGTGGATGTGAAGATAAATGTTTGAATAAATCAGCTAAACGAACTATACAGAAAGACAGGAGGAAAACAAAAAGGCGACCAGATGGAGGAACTGGCAATGACTAACCAATAAAAACCATGAACTGAAACATGAAAGTAACTAAATAAAAGAAAACTGCTGAGATAGTTGGAAACTAGAATCTGCTGATTATTACACAAAAAGAAGAACAGAAAGAGTTTTAAAAACCTGAAAAATGGGAAATGGATTAAAATGCACACTGACTAAAGGTAGATCTATGACAAAGTATTAGGGGCACCAAAAAAAAAGTAATTTTACTTGTTTTTTTATTTTGTGAAGTTACAACTTTAAATCTCTCAAATTTATGAGATTAAAAGTCGTAAAATTGCAGGAAAAAATGTGGTAAATTCATTAAATGAAAGTGGAAGTGAGCTTATGCGGTCCAGCGAATGACCGGCGTGAGCAGAAGAAGACTGACTAAACCGTGAAAAGCTTCTTGGATTTCAACAGGTAAACTTTACAGATGTTTGGAAGTTCCTTTGTTTGATTTACAGTTTTTAAATGTTTTATGTCTTGATGATGTCTTGCAGGATCGCTGAAGATCCCGCTGATGAAGCCATCCATGTCCACCTCCAGTCATTTCTTCCTCCGCGAAAGACAAGATCTCCTCCAACTCTATGGGATGCTACCATCTAGAGAGGCACAGTTTTAGGAATCCGAGGCTATTGTTGTTTATTGTTGTTATTTTGTGTGAAACGTTGGTTTGCAGAAGAGGGCGTCCGGAGAGCTGCTTATGTTCTGCTTTGGTTTCTGCGGCATGACAGAGACATGACGTAAGATGGTGAAAGGGCTTCAACTGTTAGGACATATTAAATTTATTAAAACCCAGAAAGTCTGCTTCACTGATATTCTGATTTTGACTCACCGAAAAGTTCAGAATTTCCTTGTTTTTAAAACAGATCTTGAAAGAAATCTTCACAAGATGCTCCATGTCTTTCATCTTTGAGCACGGCTCTGATAAACAGATAATTTTAGTGTTTTCTCATTAATTTACAACTTTAAATCTCGTAATTGTACAAGATTAAAAGTCATAAATGTAAAAAAGTCATACATTTAGCCTATCACTTTTAAAGTCATAAATAAACAATTTTATTCTCGTAATTTAGCAGTTCACGGGATTTAAAGCCATAAATATATATATTTTTAATTTTATAAAGTGGCCCTAATCCTCCGTCGTACAGATCAGTTGAAGGAGGAAAATAATTATCAACAACTTGCTGAAAAACTCAAACAAAAACAGTGTCAATGAAACCATTGCCTTAAATGGATAAAGTCCAACGATTACAGTAATACAACTTTATACCGGCTGCCTTTAAAACATGAGATGGACAAATAAGAAAACTATGAATGTCTGTCCTGATCGTTGTAGAATCTGAAATGTTTAAATTCATGGTGTTAACTCAGAAGTGTAACTTGTGTGTATAAACCACATCAACAGTATTGCTGGGTTCTCTCTGCGTGCAGAAGCACGTGTGCGTGGAATCAGCTTCACCTCCACTTCACACCAGACAGATATTTATTTGTGTCAACAGACACTGCTGAGCTGTGCTTATTTAAAGCTTCTACAGTTCATTTGACATCGTTCATCTTGACTTGTCGTCTTGTTATTTTCATCTCTACAGTCTGTTCAAATACAAAAATATGATTGGATCTGTCAATAGCGGTATTGTATTGTCAAAACCTGGTTATATTTTCCAAATTTACTGGATTTTCTTGGGTGTCTTCGCCCAAAAAATAGACTTAACGCCGAAACAATCACTGGACTGCAAGAACCGGGCCCTGATGACCGCGGTGCTTCGGTTCTGGTGTGAACTACTCTACAGGTTAATGTTAGGTTTAAACAACCTGAAACATTTCTCTGCGACTGCAAGAAAGACGAGAGGGATTCATTCAAAACAGTTGCAAGGAGAAGGAAGAGAGAAACTTCAGGCCTTCTCTTGACGCTCTGAAGTCCTCTCTGTCCGAGCCTTTCTTTTATTACTTAGTTACATTACGTCTGCAGCTCTGAAGGGTGAGGAAAAAGACAGCAGCAAACTGGTTTTCACTATCACTAATATCAGATTCTCTATCCTCCCTAACAGCAGGATCCTGCTTTATATCCGCTCCTCACAGCCTTCAGCTGGGGCTCGGCTCCAGTTTCTTGATACCAAGCTGTACACGGCGTCAAGCAAGAAGATTAAAGAAAGAGCAAATATTTGGTAAATGTATGTACAACTCTATCAGTTAAGAAGGGGGTCGAGTGGAAGCGGCCCCTGATTTGAATCGCTTCACGGCGCTTCTGCGTGTGAACCTGGAGTAATGTGACCAGAACTGTAAAGACTTTTACGTTTTACTCCAAGAAAACAAAGATGCTAACATGCTGCCATAAGAAACAAATGTTGTGTTTCTGCACTTTAAATGAACTTATATCTTGGTCTGTGTGAATACTCGATTCTGATTGGCTGCTGGGTTCCTGTCACAATGTTCTATATGTGCAGGCTTCAGTAAAACAAACGTTTGCGTCAACCTCTGGACAAAAACAAGCAGTAGGAGTTTGATAAAAACAAATCAGATTTTATGTCACTTCTTTTTTCCACTACCGCTCAGTGATAGGTTATCCAGTTACCATGACAACGGGCCACAATATCTATCAAATAGTCCACCTCTTGTGGTCCGATTTAAACCTAAAAAAAATTACAAGAATAAAGTATTAAAAAGTATTTCTTTTGTAAGTGATGATGTTATGAGCGGGATAATGCACGGTGGAGTGAGAATTATCAGAGATTAATGCACAATGTGGAAGGCTGAGCCGGCGGAAGACAGTTGCTTTACCAAGTGTAATTAATTAGCGTTAATAGATATTAAAGCTTTTTTTTTTTGTTTTGATTAAATTGTAGTTTTTAATTAAACATGTTAACAGCCTTAATAAAATGTCAAAATCGTAATTATTTGCCACAATATTTGAAGAATTAAGCAATTAAGGTGAAGCAGATATTTGTTGTAACTTATAAGATAACAGATGAACAAATACTCAGGAGGTGTTCAGACTGAGCACCTTTGCTTCAAGTAAACCAGAGTTTGGTTCCACTGATAATGCGGAACAAATTTTCAGATTGAATAGATCCAGAACAACTGGACCAAAATGGCCACGAGCGCCCCCAAGTGGGACGTGAAAGAAATCTGTTCTGAATGAGAGGGCCGCGGGACCAGAATGCAGCTTCCTACCACTTGGTGGCAGTGAGCATCTGTAACGTGTTGTGGCATGCGCCAATAGAGCCGCATTCGGCTCTCGGCCAATAAGTATGCGGCTCTCGGCCTCTCATCATATTTTCTTTATACTGTGGCTCTACGCCTCATTTCAAGAGATTTACCTCTTAAACCAAACTCAAATCCATCCGAGGGCATTAAAAAGAAATAATATTAATAATAAAAGTGTCTCATTACGAGCTGAACATGAAGTGGGATTTGTTATAAACAGACTGTTGTTGTTAATTTGCCACAGATTTGGAGAGTAAAATGAAAATTAAAACTACTAATTTTGTCAAGTTCATCAGCCGGTTATAAGGTCGTCTTTTAATTAGCATTTTATTTAAATGTCATTTACAGTTAATTTAATTTGAAACTTATTTGAAGTGTTCTTGTTTTATTACAACACGATTTTATTCATCAAAATGCCTTATAAATATTTTTGGAATTCTGATTTGAGTTGAGGTTGACAACTGTGGTTCACCTGTTCAGTGTTAAAATAAATGTCTGAGATGATCACGTTGGATCATTTTTTTCCCCACAAGATTTTACTTTGATAAACCATAAAATTAGTTGATTTATTTATTAAATACAAATCAAACAAGATGTGGATCAATTTAAATGAATATGTTAATATTTAAATGGGCCTTGAATCACTTTGTACGGGGAAAATTGTGCCCCAGCGTCGAAAAAGTTTGAAATCTCTGCATTATGGGATGTAAATCGAGTAGGATGGAAGCAACCGAGGAGTCATGGTAACTCAGCAAAATGTAGATCTCAGTCGTCCCTTCCTCTGATTAGGGCTGTAACGAGTATTCGAGTCCTCGAATATTCGCAACGTCAAAGATCGCTGATTCGCAATTTTTATAAATATAGTAAATTGTAGTAAAATATCATCAAAATATGATCAGGGAATGATGTATTTTTGCTCTGAAATGCATAGTAATGTTGTATTTTAAGCTTACGAACTAAAACACAAGCTGAAAGAGCAGCGGTACCGCCACAGGAAGTAAACATCTTTGTGAGGGTGAACTTCCGGTTTTCAAAGTAAAACTAGCAAGAGCTTTTTTCCGTTCAGAAACCGAGACTGAAGTTCCGTTCTCTGAAAAAACTTCTGAAAAAAATGATTCGCTTTAACGCCGGAGCTTCTGGTTATAATAACTCTTCAACAATTGACGCAATTAACGAAACTTTATCTTATTCTGAAGAAATGCAGCCTCGAGCTGCTGAAAGGCGGATTAATCAATGTGAATCAGCTGATTCTGCCGCGAAAAAAACCCTTTTTCATAGGGGCTTTGCACCAACATGTAAAGCTTGGAGCTTGTTAAAGAACTTCGAGGATATAAAACTGTAGAGAGAATTTTCAGGTTTTGCTTTTGATTTTTTTATTTTTATTTTTATGTTACTTAACCAGAAGATTTACAAAAGAAAAATAAAAGTTTAAAATGACAAACTGTATTTCTTTCTATCTGAATCTTTGTGGGGGTTTTTTCATCAGTTTTGTTGATTCTGATCTCCTGTTCTAAATAAAGGTATAAATATTGATTAAAAACAAATAATTTACATTTTTATCCGTCCAGTAAACAGAAATTCACATAGCAATAAACATTATATCAAAAAGTAAGAATCGTGGTTCGATTCGTGAATTGAATCAGATCGTCATCTGAGCAACGATCCACAGCCCTTCCTCTGATGAACCAAAGCAGCAGTAAAAAGTTTATACCTGTCGTTGATACAGACGTTCAAAACTGGTCAGCGAAATTTAGAGTTCAGTGAACGATCCCAACAAGGACTGCACAGTGTAGGACTTCCATTATCTTTCTCTAGTTGCCTCGCCCTCGAGGTTCCTGGTCGAAGAGATCTTCAGTGAAATGGTTTTGTTACTTTAGTTCAAGGGTGGGCAAACTTTTTGATTTGTGGGCCAGAAAGGGTTCTAAAATTTGGCATAAGGGCCGGACAAGGAGCAGATGGAAGGAGTGATTTAGTAATGAACCTCATTAACTAAAAATATAATATGGAATTTAGAGAAAAACATGCTTTAATTTGGATTAAAATTCACATATATTCATTTAAAAACAGAAAATTGGAGAATTTTAATTTCTAAATTTTGATTTTTGTTCTCTTTTTGGGTTGATGTTCTTCAGAGGAAAATAAGAACTCAAAGAAATCCGAAAAATCGCCTTCTGACTCAGAAAAAAAACACACGAATGCCAGAGAAACAACACCATTCATGAGAAGAAACCAGAAATACAATGAAAATAAGACAATAATTAGGATTTTTGATTCAATGTATTTTAATTTGGAGGGCCAGATTAAGTAGATTAAGTGTGGCCCCCGGGCCGTAGTTTGCCCACCCCTGCTTTAGTTCAAAACAGAAATGTTCAGTCTAAATCCAGACCACGCGCAAGGTAAAAAAAAAGCTCTGTAAACTTAATACTGTAATAACTTTAAAAAGCAGTTAAGTCTTAATGAGACTGTCTGGGTCGAAAAATATTTGTGGAGTTTTAACTCTGTGCCTATCTCTGGATTTATTTGTCTCTTCCGGAAGGCTGCATTGCAGGAATAATGAATGGATGAATAATGTCATCCGACTCACCCAACCGCGCTTATGCCTCCGTCAGCATTTTAGCAGACGCGACTTAAGAAGGCAAGACGGAGGAAGGAAAAACAAGCTTGAGCTCAGTGAATCAATACATGATTGAAAATGTCCCTAACACAACTTCACTTTTCCTAAATATCCCCAGCGCACGACCACAACGGACTCGCTGCACATTCAGACCAATCGAGTCCAGTATTGATCATCCATACTTGATGACAAGCAGAAAGGTTATTTCTCCGGCAAACATCTCCTCCTTCGTGAATGCTTTTTATTGGCTGAAGCTCTTTGGATTTCAAAATAAAATAAAAGCAATTTATGCCCATTTATATAACTTTAGCAATATATCCCTTTCTTGGTTTTTCTCCTTTTTCTATCTTAAGCTTTTAAGCTTTCAAGAGTGAACATATCTATATCCCTTTGTTGTCAAATCCATTTCACTTAGAGCAATACAACTGGATCTGTGCCTGTGAGACGGAAAAGTTTGAAACAGCTGAAGGAAATTTGTTGTCAGAGTGTGAAAATGAAGGACTCGGTGGAAAAGATTGAAGTCAGGCCCGCTGAGTTTTCACTCGCAGCAATAATTTTGCATATCTTATTAACTTCTCTCCACAAGCGTTAAAGACGGACCCTGAGGGAACAGGACTGGAGTCGTGTTCTCCTGAATTACACTCAAGTGTTGTGTAAACTTGAAACTGTAGGGAGTGCTGCCACATACGGACTATTTTCTATTTCAGCTATTTTAAAAGCAATGTTTTCAGTCGTGTATGGAGGTAATTACGGCATGCAAAAGCATGGTCTAACTCTGATTGGTTCTTCATTGGGTTTAGTTTAGTATCACATATTGTAAAGAACAAAAAAAAAAATGACCCACTCTGATAAAATTGGATTGTAAGTGTTGTAACATGCTCTTGTGTCATTTTTCTGATGATTAAAAAAAACAAAAAAAACCCTGAAATTTGTATTTTTTTAATATGTCTTTGTTCAAATTGTAAATCAGCAACAAACTGAAAAATATCAACTGAAAAATAGTAGGGATGTCCCGATCAGGTTTTTTTGGTCCCGATCCGACTCCAAGTCATTGGATTTTGTGGATTTGCCGATACCGAGTCCCAATCCGATACTTTTGTGACATATTTAAAACATTAACAAATTGAATAAACAGATTTTTGTTGTCCCTTATTTATATTTCATTAACCTTCTTTTATCATTAAAAACTTAAATAGAACACTTCTGTGAAGTAGTTTTAATAGCCAAGTAAAAATAGAGCAAATATAATCTAGGAAAATAATAATGTTTTCTTGTTATATAAGTGATAATTAGTCATGTGAGAAAGTTTAGTGACTTTAACTTAAATATCTTTAGAGCTATTGAACATTTTTGACCAAATGTGATTCTGAAAAATAAATGATGATTGTTTTAGCATGAATTTGATGAGTGTTCACGACTAGCTCAGATCATTATTAATTTTAATTTATTAGTTTTTTGTTTGTTTGTTTTTTAAGATTATGTGCTTCTTTTTAAGTTCTTAAGACATCACATTTTTGGTTTTATTATCAGAGTAGTTAATTTTCTTAACTTGTATTTCTCTTTCAGATAAATAAAACAGGCATATTAAAGGACTGCTCGGGTCCTAAGGAGTATCACTGCGCTAGCATGTAGCAGTTAGCAGCTACTTTTAAGCCATCTCTCTGCTACACAAAGAGCTTAACATTAAAAAGAAACAAAACTGTCTTTTTCTGTTGAAATGCCTTTAGAGGTTGTTGTTTAGAGACACTAGCTGTCAGTTTAAAGCGTTTTCAAAAGAGTTATTGATCCCAGAAATCTGAATCCTTGATTGGCTAGCTAGCTAGCTGTTTACATTAGTCCTCTGCTTGAACTGTTGCCATTTTCTGCTGCGTTTTCCGGGAATAACATTTTTTCATCTGTTCATGACATGCAGACTTCTAGTGGAGGATTTTTCTGGAAAAATAAGATTGAAATATAAAGCGCTGATCGGAATAAGAATAAATGAAATATCCGATCCTGATCGGACAACAGAGCCCGATTCCGATCGAGTCTTCAACCACGTGATCAGGCCCGATTTCCGATCACGTGATCAGATCGGGACAACCCTAAAAAATAGCTTATTCATGACATAGAAAATACGCTAGGTAGGCCATGAGATCTCAGCAATGGGGAGGAGAAGAGGGGCGGGGTTGCTTTGCGCCAACGGTCCTATCCACAACTCAGAGGAGACTTTTGCTCGACAAAAATGTTGTTCTAGAAAACAATGCAGGCTGATTATTATCATTATTGTGGCTAAAAATTGAATAATTATCATTTAAAGACCACTGGAAACACTTTTACACAATATCGAAAGGTGATCGACTTCAAATTCTGCTTCTTTTAAAAAAAGGTTTATAGATAACAAACCCACCTAATTTGATTCTGTATTTTTGTTAATAGTGCTCAGCCTTTTTAGTTAGAAAACAAATCAAATAAGGTGTGAATTGAGTTCGTCTTAATTATAAGATTTGGAAAAAAACTAATTTTCTTTAACCCATGTTACATACAGATACATTTCCCTTTTGCTTCATGATAACACTTATAAAAAGGGCCAAACTCTCGGCGGCTACATTATTTTTCATTAAAATGTAAGTTTTTTCCTTCTTTTTTTGGCACAACTTTTTTGGTTTTGGAACGTTGCCACCATCAGACAATGTTGTCTGTTGTAAGAGAGGATTCGGTTTGTCAGAAAGTGAAGTTTAAGCCCTGCGGAGGACCAGAATGGAGCCTTGTGGCAGCTCTGCAAAGGGGAGTTTTATTTTTAGCAGGTGAACAACAGGAAGTAGAAAAGGAGGCCAATTCTACCTGGCAAGATGTGTAGGAATGATGACATGGGCTCAGTGGAGTGTAAACGGAGCACGGAGAGGTTTGGTGCAATTTGATAGGGTGATCACTGATGAGGGAGAAGGAGGGTGGGAAAGTAGAGAGAAGATAGAAAACACACAGTAGAGTCAGTCAGACAACAGAAAGTTCAGGTCAGAGGGTTCAAGATGATTGGCTTCTAGAGTGACTCGGAGAACAGGCGTCACTGAGCAAAAACAGACTAATGTAATGACCATGAAGAAAGAAAAGAAAAATATAAACCAAAATGCAACTAAACAAAGTCCAGTGGATGAAGTGTTGAAAGGGATGTAGACAAAGACTCTGATATTAAGCAACTAAATGATTTTTCAAAAGCTAATAGAATTATAAAATTCAATCAGGTCCAGGAATGTCAATTGGATGTTTCACTTTTCGCCCCCACCACATCCTACAGACTGAGGAAGTGAATTAAAGTGTTCTCCATGTTGTCCAAAGACGGCCCACATCTAGCTGTGAGGGGCAGTTGTGCCTAACGGTTTACCTGAGTGTCGAGTAAAGGCGCCTTATGACAGAGTCCCCTGTTATGCTCCATTTTCATCATGTTAACTGCAATACTAATATGCATTCTGAACAGGCCATTCCTCCCTATGACCTTCCACAGGTGTGGACACCCCAGAGCATCGGTAGGCTCACTGGTCAACCAGGATCAGGCGTGTTTGGCCAATGAGGAGCTTCGATGGCAGGTTGCTTGGTAGGACACCGTTCCTCGAAAACTGACTCGCTTAAGAGAGACGTGACCAATAGAAGGAACTAAATCTACAAACTGAACATTAGTGTTACGGCTGTGGCCATATGTGGTTTTTGTTGTTTCTTTATGGTTCTGTGTATTTCTGTCAGAGTGGGACTTCTTTGTGTTTTGTGGATCTTTGTTTGTGTGTCTGATCTGTCTGGATTTCTTTCAGGTGTGGTGCTGGAGGGCGTGGCTTCCAATTGGCTGAAGGAGGTAGCCTTCAAAAGCAGCATGAGGACCTCCAGCCCACGAGAAGGGAGCTGGGCTGCAACCTGTCGCGGCGCGCTTCGCCACCTGGTTTAGTTGTGTGCACTTTGTAGTTGTGTTTTGGGTCCCACTCTGTTCTTTGGTGTATGTGTTGTTTGTTAGTTTAGTTAAGTGAAGCTGTAGGGGTGAACTGCCATTTTCTTCATTTTCTCCTGTTTGTTAGTCCAGGGAGGTTAGAGTTTGTCATTCTTTCACTGTTTCTTTTGCAGGTTAGCTCCCTGGGTTGAGTTAGTTGGCATTTTGTTTGTTATTTTGGCTTTTGTTCACCATACAGAAAGCATGCCAGGGGAGAAAACTAAACTCAACTAAGCCCCAGTTTATTTTCTTTTTGAATAAAAAGTGTCACAAGACAGTTTTGTAATATTACATCTTCACCTTTAAAATTAGGAAACAGCATATCCATGACTAACCACCTTTATTTTATGTCAATGTAATTAACAAGCCACAGTAAAACATCTTTGTTAAAATTTTAAGCGTGAAGTCACTCTTCAAATCTAGAGAGTTGATGAACTCATTTGACCTGTCACACAATTTGGAGGATCCATTTCCAATTACTGCTGTCCCTCCAAAAAAACTATTTATTTTTCATTGGTAATAACAGCCACCAAAAAAAAAAAAGATGATCTGAATGCATTTTTTATTGGGCCAACAGAATCTCATATAGCATTTGCACACTTTGCATTTGTATAATTTGGCTATCAGTTTCAGAATGGGAGCGTTACAGTGAAATCTCAGCCTCGGCTCAGTCAATGATTTGTTGAGGTGCACACTGAAGGCTCTGCTCATCTCAGCAACTTCCACTTTTCAATGATTTCTTTATAGAATTTTGATTTTGTGCCTTCAAGGTTTGACTGAGAAGAATTTTTAGCCTTTTTTTGGCTGGTTGGGTGGGAATTGATATTTTAATGGGCGAAACGATTTTAGCTTTCAAACACTTTTTTTTACTCTTCAGCTTGGTAAAAAGCTGGAATTTTGAACTTTTCCTGCATTGATAGTTCATTTCTTTTGATTATAATAAACTAGAAGCAAAATCTGAGGCCAGCTCCTCAAAAAAAACACCTATATAATGCAAAGACCTCTGAACGGCGTGTCTTTACCTCCCTCCTACAGAAATGGCAGTACTTTAAATGTAAATAGTACGAGCCTGAACTACGGTGTACAGCAGCCTGTTTAGGAAGCCTTTTTGTAGATAGAGATAAGTGAATAATTTAATGGCAAATTCCCTCTGAAAGTCACCGGGGTGGTGTGTGCGGCGTGCTTGGCTTACGAGGCAATGATGCAGAGGAAGGCCTTTCCTTTTTTGATTACAGAGGGAAGATTGGGAAATGGATCAGACTCTACATTCATTAGAGAGCACACAGTCACAAGATTACGGTGCATAGACTCCCACTTCTTTACCTGTCAAGATTGTCTCATTGGGTTGTTATCGAGGAGAAAATGAATGTCCCACCTCCGTAAACACCTTGCATTTTAGCCTTCCCCGCAAATGACAAGGATTAGAACTTAAAAGACATAAGGGCAGTTAAAAGGAATGATGAGGGGGTAATGACCGGGGGGCCCAGAGTCCCCGCTGCTGAGTTATATGCATGAGGAGCAAAGAACTTCTAATTATGTGGAAATTCTCCCAGTAACTTAGAAGTTGAGGTGGCAGCTTGATGAAAAACCCGGTGTGGGGAAAGGTCAAAGAAGAGGCCAAACAAATGTGAAGACCGTAGTATTGTCACAACAGTAGGTTTATTTGTTTAGACTGGGACTAAGCACAGCTAAAAGTCCACAAAGCTAAATCAGGGTCAGACAGGCAGAGGTCAATCACAAACATGGGATAACCCAAGAAAAGAGAGTTGTCAGAGTCCAGGTGAGGGTCAGGGCAGGCAGCAGGCAATCAGAGATAAAGCCGGATCAGAGACAGAAGAAAAGGGCCAGAGAGAAACGCTCAGTAAAGTAGCCAGGGTGGCACATTACCGAATTCTTACCTAATCACTATATAGCAGGGGTGGGCAAACTTTTTGATTTGTGGGCCAGAAAGGGTTCTAAAATTTGGCATAAGGGCTGGACAAGGAGCAGATGGAAGGAGTGATTTGATAATGAACCTCATAAACTGAAAAGATAATATGGAATGTAGAGAAAAACATGCTTTAATTTGGATTAAAATTCACATATATTTATTTAAAAACAGAAAATTTGGGAATTTTAATTTCTAAATTTTGATTTTTGTTCTCTTTTTGGTGATCCAATGGGTTGATGTTCTACAGAGGAAAATGCGAACTCAAAGAAATCCAAAAAATCACCATCCGACTCAGAAAATCACACACGAACGCCAGAGAAACAACACCATTCATGAGAAGGAACCAGAAATACAATGAAAATAAAACGATAATTAGAATTTTTGATTCAATGTATTTTAATTTGTAGGGCCAGATTAAGTAGTTTAGGGGGCCACTTGTGGCCCCGGGCCGTAGTTTGCCCACCCCTGCTATATAGTGCGTTCGTTATTTTCTAGTGCTGTCCGAATCCACTAATTCCAAATCGAGTGCACTCGAAATTTCCCAGAAATCTTAGCAAAAAACGAGTATACATCGATGGTCACTAGATTAGTGGATATAGACCACAATGCATTGCAGTCGAGCAATTTTTAGCAAAAAATATGTTTAAATGCAATATTTGAATAAACCATCCACATTTTCACCTTCAGAACACAGCCGAGTCATGAACAAAAGCCGTGAAACGTTCATTTTTATTTGATGTTCACTTTGTTAAATCGATGATATCCGGTTTTTAGAAAAACGACAGTAAACTAGTGAGCATTGTGTCCGAACTACCTTTAAAATCCAGCGCACTATATAGTTTTTTTTAGTAGTTGGGGATTAGGAAGGGAATTCGGACACAACCTTTGGACTGAATGAGCTCTGTGCAGTTCCTGTGCATCCTGGAACTGAGCGCTGGGGTTGCTGGGAGATGTAGTGCAGTCAGTATTCTGGAGATACTTCTACCGGTAACCAAGGCGGAGACAGAACGCTGACTTCTGTCAGTCATCTTTTACCCTAGGATATAAAAGTACAATTTTTACGACACACAACAAAACAATGAGACTATCACTTCCATTTTAGCATTGTGAATCCCTGAGCCTAGCGAGCTAATTAACAAACATCTGATCTTCCCAACTTGTGTATTTTCTTGCTTCATAATGTTATCAATAAATAATGCCGCCTGCTTCCGAGAGTGTGAGTGAAATGCAAATGAGATTTGGTTTCTTGCTCCCATGTCCCACTGTTCATTTCTGGTCTTCTAGAGTTATTTTTGAGCCAAATGTGGGTCACGACAGACAAGGTGTTATTTTTAAGCATCAGTCCTATTAGCCAGAGTCTGGACCACAATAAATTCTGGCTTGATCTTCCCTTTTCTTCCAACAGGACAGCTCAGTGAACTGGTGCTTGTTCTTGTATTTTCTGCTCTTCAGATGGCAGTTATTTAAAGAACACAAATGAGATGTCTGGCTTTGGAACAATCTATTGTTGTGTGCAATGAGACAGACAGTGCTTTAAGAGGCTGTGTTTCAGTGGCGTCATTTTTCAGAACACAGAAATAAAAGTCACTGAAAAGGGTACTGGCAGAATATTGTTTTGTCACGCAGATGGGCTTTAATTAGTTTCTAAGTTCTGTGTTAAAGTGTCTATTTTTGGACTTGAAAAGGCTCACTTCTCATATTTGTTCCAGACTTTTACTTTGCAATTAGTGCTTGGCTCTGGTTGGTGACCACATTTTTGGCATAGAGGTAAATTACTATGAAGCATCAGTAGGCGTGGGTGTCAGTGACGGCTTTTCCACTCGACCCCTTTTTTCATTAGGGGAATCGACAGAGCTGGTATTTAATATTCTGCCACTATTCCGAGCTTTTCAAAAATCCAATTAAGCCCTCATATTTACTGGATTATGACACGTCCATTTGGGATTTTAAAAGCCTCTGTTCAGACTTGTAAAGGTCTTGTCGCGGACGTTTTGGAGGGATCGAACATTAATTGGTGAGATGTTTGTGGACGGAAGCATTTTGTTTACGTCTCATTTCAATCTTGTTTAGGTGTAAATGTGTTAGCATTCAAGGCAAAACTGCCTTGTTGCAATTTTTCCAGTACTAATCTTGTCGGCAACCAAGAAAGCCAATAATTTTGGACACGTGTAATAAGATAACACATTCTCATCCACAAATCGTCACATTTTGACCTTTGGTTAAGGACCCCTCCACGTCACTTTTTGACGCTTTGGGTGTCCCCAACTAGTCGTTTTATTTGATATAATGGCTATTTGTAAAATCAAAGGGTCCAAAACCATCGGTGTGGGGATTGGGATCAGGGGTGTGGTTGTGTTTACCTTTTTTCTTTCTCTCTCCCAACTGGTTCTCCTCCTTCTTAACGAGTGCTCCTGTGCTTGATTGTTAAGTTTTTTAGTCCATGTTCTCCTGCCAACCTTTGCCAGACCGTCTTGTGAGCCTTACGAGTGTCACGGGTCTTCTAGCCTCCTTGTCTTAACAGTTTTGTTTTGAGCACAAAGAAACAAGGGCCTTATTGGAACCATTCTGTGTCCTGCATTGGTGTCCACGCCAAGATCCTAACACTCGGGATGTGGTACCGGACGTTGACCGTCACACAGTCCCAGACCCATTCACAAACTGATGGTGGCTCTGCTGCTGAACACTGGCGCCAATCTCCTGCCAGAGGCAAGGTGGGGTTCAGTGTCTTGCCCAAGCACACTTAAACACATTGGGGGGAAGGCGGGAATTGAACCTGAAATCTTCGCCCTACCACTCCACCACGGGCACCTGATACCAAACCTGTAACCCAACCCAGCGCCCGACCCAAACCAGTACCATCCGCAGTACCGGATACAAACCAGTATCAGATGCAGTATTGGGTGTAAACCGGGCCTGGACTCAAACCAGTACCAGGTTGCGGTACCAGACCTGGGTTAGGGTGCCGGGAAGCGTAGCGCACCTGTACTGGACTGGTTTTGGTTTGCGGCCCCGAGGTTGGGGTCCAGTGATTTCAGGGGAACAGCCAGTACGTCAAAAAACGACGGGTTGGGGACACAAAAAATGTCAATTGTTGACGCGGAGAGGTCCTTAAAGGATAACCAAACAGGGAAGTTGGAGGCTGACTCCACCCACAGCTGAAATTTGAAAAATCCAGTCAGAGGGGTGGGGCTGGGGAACAGGACTGTTATCACTAGAACTGCAGGAATAGAATCAAACCCCAAAATCAATACATGCCTGCAGTAAAATGCGTGCATGAAAATTTTCGCTCTATGCACGCACGCCACCTGTGTCCCCTGTACAGGTTTTCCCATTTTTTGCCCACAGAAAGACCATAAGTCTAAATCACAGAGACCAAACTCCTTCAACATCCATGTTAGTGTGCTCTTTTCTGTTTAGGAAGAGTTTGTTTGGCCACTTAACCCTTGTGTTCTCTTATGGGGTCCAGATGACCCCCCACCCTTATATTGATGTGTGATCCCTCCCATGACAAAGGTGGACAGGATTTTATCAATGAAGATAAAAATTCCTTGGAAAAAAAACATTCAGTGTGCTTTCTTGTTGGGTCCATATGAGCCCCCTTTTAATGTAAACATGCCTAAGAAACCACAAGGCTTAAAAACGGTCAATGAAAGCATTTGTTCTATATATCAACTCAATAAATTAACCACTTTTGTTTAAAAATAAACAATCACACTTTGTCTTACTGAAATAGTACGTTGTAGAGGAGATACAGGCGATCTAATTGCTCATTTTGGCAGTTGGAGTGTTCGCCCTGAACCTGGGAGGTCAAGGGTTCATATCCACAATTGGATCATACCAAAGACTCTAAAAATGGGAACCAGCTTGACACTTAGCCCTTGGATTGCGGGCTTAAAGCACCAAATGGTTCCTGAACATGCCTTTGACTGCCCTTCACCCCTCCCACAGGGGATGGATTAAATGCGTAGAAGAAATATAACACACTCAGGTGTGCGACGACTGATGGGGCTTTAACGTGTTTTCAAGTGTCTAGGATTTGGTTCACCCTTCCTTAGTGACATGTTGGCATAGTAATTATCATTTGTAAATAGGCTGCTTTGCTTGGAGGTCTTTGAATATTTTAATTGAGATACAGGAAAAGAGAACAGTGACCTACATGTTATTATGTGCACTTCTATAGCTGCTGAATTCAAATGACAAGCTCCAGCACTTTATTTTGTTGAATTATTTCTTTTTTTTATAGATGCAGCAAGCCACAAATAAAACTGGCTTTGTTTGTTTTGCATTGCCTCCTGAATTTCATCAGCTGTTGTTGAATGATGACACTTGTCATGTGGTGAAGGAGCCTTTGTTCCTTGTGTGCGCAGCCTTGAGGTTTCTTTGAACTATTTCCTTGCTAAACCGCACACACACACACACACAGATATTCTCCTTGGAAACATGGTCATCCCTTAAGTTTAGACAGGAGAATTAGTATCCACCATCAGATAGGGATGAGAAAAATAGTATTTTTTAGATCTCGATATATATATATTTTTTTTTTATCGTATTGAGCGATAACGATATATATTGAGATTGATATATAACTATATTTGTCAAATTTGAACGCTCTCTGACTCAAAAAAGAAATGTGTAATCATCAGCAGGTTGTTTAGATTTAAATATTTATTTCCTATCATACTTTCAACATAACAGATGCACTGAAAATCATGCAGCTAGTTTTTAAATAACCAAGGATATATATTTATATATATATAAATATATATATATATTTTCTCATTTTTGCAGGCTTTACAGAACAAACAGAAAATTATAACAGTATCTTAAACAGAAATACTTTCAGTGTTTTACTTTCTGAACTTATTTCTGAATTTCTCTCAAGAAAATTAAATTACACAGAAGTAATTTATAAACTGTATGAAAATGTCTCCGTTGTTATCTAACTGTAAACTCAAATTCAAACATGCTAAGAAAAAAATGAGAGACTTATCAGAGATTTCCTAATTCTGTCTCCAAGTATTAAACATTTTATATTAAATGATAACAAAAAACAGCCTAAAAACAAAGATTTGGACTTTTGTTATTATAAATCATTGACATTAGCTGGAGTGCTCACTCAAACATCCGCCGCTAATACACAGTAGATTCAGGTCTGTCATTATATTAAAATATGTTGCTTTTTTTTTTTTTCTTTTTTTTTTTTTTATAACTAATGTCCCACAAATTAATTGTGTTAATTATTCGGCACGTCATAAAAGTCTGGTTAGTGAAATATTATTCAACTGTAAACAGGCTGCACACTTGTTAGCATTAGCATTATGCTAATGCAACATCACGGTCACCAAATCAACTCTTTTCATTTAACTCGCTGTTGCTGCTATAAGTCCAGCCGGTTTCTCTTCCAGTTGTGACCGGCTCCAGTTAAAAATCACCAAATGTTCCGCGGCTTCACCAGCCCAAACTAAACGTTACACAGAGAAGAAGTGACCGCGGGGGTTTGGCGTCTCGTGAGCGTTTCTTGACCTTGCGCGCAGACAAAGGAAGTGGAGAGGTCCAAAAAAATTGACCAAAATGAGAGCTAATAAGGATAAATAATTAGATATAAACATTTACACATCACACTAACTCTAAGAAAATGCTGGCAAATGGCAAGTGTCAATTTCGAACCCTTCAAAATAAAAGTCTATTGCGATAGACTTATTCCTTTGTCGAGAAAAAGTTTCATTGCGATATATATCATTTTATTCCCCAGTCCTAACACTAAAAAGTCAATGTGATCACAAGCAGAAAGTTTAGACTTTAGAGGATCAATAGAAATACTTTTTCTAAATTTTCCAGAGTCAGAATTATCAGCAAGCTAACTGGTTCCAGCCTGCACTGGTTTATTCATAAGAAGTAGTGAATGCATTAAAAGAACAATGGAGTATTGCAGCATTCTGGAAGGAAGCATTGATCACTGTCAGCCATTCCTACTTGACCATGACTCCAACACTGTATTCGAACCTTGAAAATGGTTGTAATTGGAGTCATTGCATTGGACAGTCGCTCAATTAAATTACCCTATGATCTGGTGCTTCCCTCTTAAAGGCGTAACTAAATGTGTTCCTGAATTGGCCAAGGCCCTATCATCTGGTGGGGCTGAAGGTGAATTTTCACCCAGTGTGTTTTATGGCAGGTCTGAAAATGATTCGTGTTTGTTCTCGACAAGTAGGCAATATATCACCTTGACGTCTTTGCCTTCAGATTCCTCTGCCTGTACTTCATTTCTGTCTGTTTGAGCTCATTACACAGGGCTAAGGAACTAAGTGAGAAGTGTGTCCCGAGGATGAAGCTTGTCTTCTAAAAGCAATACCGTAACTTAGCACATGTGTCCTCTGGGTGTGTTGATCTGCCCCTCCCTGCTCTGTTTGCAGTGGCCCTGAGCTGTGTGTATATTTGATATTATTAGGAGGAAACTGCTGCAAGGTATAGAAAAATGTCAGGGGGAAGCTATTTTTACAGCTCGCTCTGTTCCTTCTTTGTATTACACTTCCTTTTCCTTCTTTTTCTGTTTTGCACCGCAGAAAATTGCCCAATGAGTTGACTGGTCATAAATGCCTCTCTGGCATCTCCAGGCTTCTTCTCACTTCTACAACCAGCAAGTAACAGATTGAACACGCGAAAATCATGAATGACAATAGTTTGTAATGTTAGCCTGTTTAACCGAGATCTAGCAGCACCGTTTACATTTGTTCAACTAGCGTAACCAAACATGATTAATTAATGTACTTCCAGTGGAGTCACTTTACTTAAATTCACAGACTGACAATTTTTTTAATTTAAAAATATTCACATTCCCAGTAGTGTTTTAATCATGACTAAAATCCCACTACCTAAATGTCTGAAAAAGATATTTTTCATGTTGATCTGAAGCCTTTGTTTCCAGAATCTCCTCTAAGGGGGCGTGGCTTTTGGAGCTGGGCTGAGTAGCTCCAATCAAAATGCTCTTTCATTGATTTATAATCCTTTTCAACTGCGGTCAAATGAGCCGCCGTTCACATTTCCGTGGTCACATCAAGAAGCTCTGTGGAGTCTGGTGAAGATTTTCCGGCGTTTTCAGGACTGCTAGCGTAAGTATTGGATGAAACACACACCAAAAATCCAGTGACAGCTGATTTGACCACAGAAATGTGAACAGCGGCTCATTTGACAGCAGTCAATGTGAAGATACAATTTTCTCTTCTCCAGAAACTGAACTAGACACGCTAGCCGGACCAGATGAGGGTTTAGCGCATGTGCAGCAGAGCTGCTGCATCAGAATCAGATGATTCACTTTAACTGTGTAAACTGTCAATGTAAACAAGCGTCTATTATCGTCTATTATTATTATTATCTAATAAGTGTCTCCAGTGAGATCTCCAGTGTTAAAGGGTTAAAGACCACTAATCTTTAAGTTAACCTATAGCTGTGTTTCCATGGATACAAGTAATTGGAATAAACGCCTGACCCCATCAGACAATTGTGGATAATTTATCCCTCATGCTCTCTTATGGGGTTCAGATGAGCAAAAAGTCCATAAATCTGAGTCAGGGTTAGGCAGGCAAAAGTCAGAAACAGGCATCAGAGAGTAACCAGAGTGGTCAGGGTCCAGGCGAGGGTCGGGGCAGGCAGCTTATAAGCAGAATCAAAGACGATTCTGACCTGATCTCAGGTGAACTGGAGATCAGGTCAGGATGAAATGCTTAGTATGCAGGCTGAGTGCTACAAACAATACTTCGCACTGAGGAGTTCTTGAATGTCCTGTAGGTGATTAACAAATGAGTCAGCGGATCAACATCCAGGAACTGTGTGCTGGGGTTGCTGAGAGATGAAGTGCACTCAGGTCTCTGAAGAAAGGGAGACAAAATGCTGACTTTGGACAATTTGCTTTGTTTGTTTACAATTGAACTCACTGTTTCTACTTTCACAACTGTTTTAGGTATTTTAGATTGTTCCGCGCATGTAAAAAAGATTTATTCTAATCAAACAAGTGGCGGTTTGTCACAAAAAGATAAAGTGTTTCAGGGCCCATGAACACAGTTCAGATTTAATTTGATCTTTGATCACATAAATACATTTTGCACATGTGAATGCAGCCAGTGACTCTATACTCACTGGCTCCAAGAAGCCAAAATCCCAAAGTCAGCATAACTGTTCTTTCTCTACTAGAACTTATATTTGCTAATTCAAATTTTTTCAATTGTATATTTTTTTTTGGCAAACAAGCTATTTAAGTTATAAACTGGCCAATCAGACGCCTCTATAAAAGTATGTGGTACCTGTTGGACCCCCAAGGATCAGATTTACAGATTTTGTGTAGCGCTGTAACAAGGTTCTTCTTTAACACCGCAGCTTTACTGCAGACACAAACTCAGCAGAACACAAATGTGTTTCCTTTCTCCCAACTTTTGCTTTGGTTTGACTTCAGTTTCCTCCTCTTGAAAACTGCAGAACACTCTGTTGTTTTCCTTTCTTGTTCGACCTCTAGCTAGACTTATCCATAAAAGAAAAAGAAAAAAAATCCATAGATTTTCCTTTTTGTCACCTTGCCTCTGATGTTCTGAGGAAAGTCTCTGAACAACTTTGAAGAGATATAACCTTCTGTCATGCGTTTGAAAGTAAATAAGAACTATAAAGTTCCCTAAATAACTGTATTGTCCTCTGAACAAAGAAAATACTGAACAAAATGATTATTTCACATAAATATATTAAGCCCGTGCATGTTTACATGTTAACGCACACGATTAACAGATTATGATAAACACGTTAATATTTGTTAACTCTAATTAATCGCACCGCATTAAAACACCTCGTCTGGCTTTTTTCCCCGCTTATACCATAGTTATTTACAAAGTAAATAAATATTCAATTGATTTTTTTTAGTACTTTAATCTAGTTATTCTTTAGTTTTCACAAAAAGCGCACTATTTAATCCATGGTCGGACACGTTGTCACAGTAACACGACAAGGCACGAATGCAGCGGCAAATCAAATCCTGCAGATGATTTATTTTTGTGTGACTAAATGACACTTTTGAAATATATGGGTTGACTCTTGATACATTTTACCATTTCAGACAAAAAAAAAAAAAAAATGAAGGAAACATTTCTCTCTAGTCCAGGGGTGGGCAAACTACGGCCCGGGGGCCACATACGGCCCCTTAAATTACTTAATCTGGTCCTCCAAATTAATATACATTGAATCAAAAATCCTAATTATTGTCTTATTTTCATTGTATTTCTGGTTTCTTCTCATGAATGGTGTTGTTTCTCTGGCGTTTGTGTTAGAAGGTGATTTTTCGGATTTCTTTGAGTTCGCATTTTCCACTGAAGAACATCAACCCATTGGATCACCAGAAAGAGAACAAAAATCAAAATTTAGAAATTAAAATTCCCAAATTTTCTGTTTTTAAATTAATATATGTGAATTTTAATCCAAATTAAAGCATGTTTTTCTCTAAATTCCATATTATCTTTTAGTTTATGAGGTTCATTACAAAATCACTCCTTCCATCTGCTCCTTGTCCGGCCCTTATGCCAAATTTTAGAACCCTTTCTGGCCCACAAATCAAAAAGTTTGCCCACCCCTACTCTGTTTTTTTTTTTTTTTTCAAAAGCCACATATTGTCATGAAGTAAAACCATGTTTTTAATCGCAAAAGTGTGATAAATGTGATTATATTCTTTTAATCGACTGACAACTTTAATTAAAAAATAAACGTTCTAATTGTACAGTTTTGTGTGTAGTGATTATTCACAGATAATAAGTGGTTGACAAATGCTGTAATTAAAAAACATTCAAAAAATGAGGTTAATCTTTGTCTTAGATTTATGATTAATTAGTTAATTTTTTTAATTGCCCTAAAATGTATGTTTTTAAATATATTTATTTGATAAAAACAAAGGATTTGACTGTTTTCTGTTCAGGAAGCTGTTTTTGTGTAAATGTCAAGTATAATCTCAGAGGCTACAATGTATAAAAAGGCGTATAAAAATGTTCTACATCAGTGTCGTCTGGATCTGCAAAGTCAAAGCTTGCTTGTGAAATAGCAGTGATGGCACTCGCCCAGAGGCACGGCAGAGAAAAGATGAATGAAGGTTATGAAAGACTGTAGGTAGAAGTAGTGACAGAGAGAGAAGACGTAGAGGCCGCCCAGCAGGCGTCCAACCAACGCATTTATTTTGCAGGCACACAAATCAGTCGGTGTAATGCGAGCGGGTTTTCCACAGTGGAACAACTGCTGGTGTTCAAAGCACTGACGAGTAACCACAGAGGATGATACGCTCCGGAACACTGGAGCAGAGCTGGTTTCTTTCCTTTACCCACACAGTCCTCGCTGGCTTTTATTTAGAGAACACATGTGTTAGAAGTAGTATGCACCTACAGTGAAACAGCTGACCCTGCTCGGTACAGACCGGTCCAGCCATGCATAAATGGCAACCATCCCCATGGGGCTTCTCGTGTACAAAAAAAAAAAAAAAAAACCTACCTAGTTTAACCTTATCTTGTGAATATACCTTCAGGAAAAGTGACTTCCACAATGTCATGTTGATATAGCTGGAATATTCGTGACACTCCCGCTACTGACTGCATTATTATTGAGCATTACTGAATCCGTGTGATGTAAAACACAGCAATGCACACAAGCTGAATACAAACGGGGATATTTATTTTCTGTCTACATTTTTCGTCATGTTCAGCGTCTGTGACGCGAGGTAAAGTACAATAATAAGCTCTGTGATATTTAGTGGGTGGCCCTCCAGACTAAAGCAAAGTGACAGCTGCATGCTAGCTTGTAATTTGTTTCTTATAAAACCCCAGTTCTGTGTCCCAGCTCATTACATGTGAGAGAGTGTCACCGACTTTATTCCAACAGCGAGTAAACAGCAGTTCCAAGAAAAAAAAAAAAAAAACCTAATCCTAAGGATTATATACATAGCATCATATCTCTGCTCAAATGTACTAGCGATGCAGGTTTCAAGTTTATCAAAAATAATATAGATGCTTATTTATATGAATTATACTAGGGCTAGGTATCAATAATCATTTCCAAAATCAATTCAATTTGATTCACCAAAATCTAGAAACATTTTTCAATTCCTTCAATCCACTCAATTTAATTTTACACATTTAGACACATTTGTTTAGAAATACATTAATAATCTACTAAATGTTTTGAATAAATGTATCTTAATCTGATATAGTTCACATACTGTAGAATATATTAGTGAAATAATGAGATTGTTAGAAGTGTACAGAGTTACATGGATTCTCTGAAAGAAGTTCTAATAGAAATGTTCTCCTGGAGGGCGTTTCAATTTGGCCACTAGGTGGCGATCACGCTGTAGCTGTACACTTTTTTCAAGTGGAATAAACAAAGAATGAGCAAAAAAATTGTGCTTTAGACCACAAGTTTTAATGAAAAAATATTTCCTTAAAAGAGTTTAAAAATTCATGCCTGTAAGTTTATAAAGATGTTTATTTGGTCAGGAATGTATGTTTTGGTCGACTGAGCGTTAGTCGTACTATGGGAAATTCCATTAAATGCTAGCATCAAGCTAGCAGACTTTCCTAAATTTATTTCTATTGATCTATTAAACATATATCGGTTCAAATGGATAAATCGATTTTCTTAACCCAGCCTTACATTTTACTATCGGTACAAACTGTTTATAGCAGCAAATTTTGACTGAGAATTGTTTTATTCCACCAGAAAAATTCTTAAGACCCTTTTCACAGTGACGTCAGACAAAATGGCAGCAAAGCAGAAAATGCGAACAAAAAATGATGCCATCTTGCCGTATTTTCCACAGGATGTATATATATATATATGTGTATGTTTATATATATATATATATATATATATATATATATATATATATATATATATATATATATATACATAAGTCGCTCTGGAGCAGGGGTGTCAAACTCAATCGCACAAGGGGCCAAAATCCAAAACACACCTTAGGTCACGGGCCAAACAGGATAAATATTTATTGAACACTCTTAAAGTACATTTTTAAAACTCTGAAATGTAACCTTTTGACATAATTATTAAAAAAATAAATAGCATTAGCTGCGATAATACTAAATCAAATCAAATCAAATCAAATCAACTTTATTTATATAGCACTTTTCCAAAAAGTTCATTTTTATCAAAGTGCTTAACATAAAATAAATAAAATAATAATAATAATAATAAAATGTTAAAAACAAAGGACAATGCCCTCAAACCCCACCCCCACCCCTCCACACACTCGCACAAACACACACCGACATATTTCCACACCTTGAAGTTAAAAACAATAAAAATAACTAATTACTAAAAAGCTGGAAAAATAGAAATCTAGAAATCTGGCTTTGTACTGCAGTGAGGAAACGATATTTTAGGGACCTGTCCACACCAGTGAGCCCCTAATCAAGTTCACGGAGTACGCCACTACAGGACCCCCCAGATCCTAGCAAAGAGCCAGACCCGGGAGGTCCCACTGTGGCGACCCAGTTTACTGAGAAAGGGCAATCACTGATGTGGAGGATCCCTCAGAGGAAAACACTGGAGTTAAAAATGTAAAAGAAGTAAGAAAAAAAAAGATAAAAATTAAATGAATAAAACAGATATAAATACACACACATACACATGCACATAAAAATACACATAATTCAGTAAATATGAATTAAGTAAAAAGAGAGGATAAAACAAAATATTAGAAAACTCTCAAAAGTTTAACTAAAAGCCAGATTAAAAAGGTAGGTCTTGAGCCTTCCTTTAAAAACATCAACAGTCTCTGCGGCCCTGAGGCTCTCTGGGAGGCTGTTCCACAGGTGAGGTCCATAATGACTGAATGAGGCCTCGCCGTATGTTTTAGTTCTAACTTTTGGAATGACTAACAGGCCTGTTCCAGAGGACCTCAGGGTCCGCGAGGGCTCATACCTTAAAATCATATCAGATAAATAAGAAGGCCCAATGCCATAAAAACATTTATAAACCAATAAAAGAATTTTAAAATCAATTCTGAATTGCACAGGGAGCCAATGCAGCGATTTTAAAATGGGTGTGTGAATGCTGTAAGCTGAATTTGATTGTGGAGGATGCTAGCGCTGATAACGAGCTAAAATATTAGCTAAAAGCCAAATTATCCTAAAAAAACTGCAAAAAAAGCCTTTGGTTAGCCAAAACAGCTAGCATAAAGCTGAAATATTAGCTAAACTCCAAAAGAGCCTAAAAAAATCTAAGTAAATACCTAAATAGTCCAAAAAGCTAGCAAAATGTTTAAACTTTTGAAACCGTAACTTTTTTTAACATAATAATGAATAATAAAAATGGAAGAAATATTATTCCAGAAAAGATCAACTTAAAACCTTAAATAACTTTCAATATTTTACTCTTCATAAAAATATATATTTTAAAATTATACATGTTAGAAATAAGCATAAGATAACATCGGGTCATTACTAACAATAAAATAAAATGATCTGGAGGGCCGGACAGATTTACCCGGAGGGCCGGATCCGGCCCCCGGGCCTTGACTTTGACACGTGCGCTCTGGAGTACAAGTCACTCTTTTAGGAGAGAAGTCTGACATTTCAGGACTTCTTCTGTCAGTGTCAGTAGCACATACTTTGGATGCAGCGCCCTCTAGCAGTTCCTAGAAGAAACAACTGCTAAAATATAACCGGTATTTACTGGAAAAACAACAAATATACAACCCTTTAATGTTAAAAAAAAATAAAATAAAATAAGCAGTTCCAGAGTTTGTTTGCTAAACCATGAAGAATACTGGGACTCCGGAAAATAAGTTAATTAGTCTTTTTTTACTGAAAGACACGTTGAAATTCTCTTACCTTCGCTCTGTTTTTAGTGAACACGGAAATGTAAGAAACTTTATGGGCAGAAAAGATCTTCTGCAGCTCTACGTCTCACCCCCGTTGTGGAAAGCTAGCGGTTGCAGGGGCGGAGCAGAGTCTTCCTGGAGGGGCGGTTCTCAACTTGTGATGTAAGCACCTGAAGATGCGGGAATGGGAGGGGCTGCTGCTGAGAGCGCAGCTTTTTAGAGGATTTCTCAGAAATGCATGAATGGATCTAAATACCTCTTCGGAGTTCTTTAGGAATGAACAGCATAAAACACTGAAAAGCTCAAGAATAATTATTTTTTTTGGGGTGGCCCTTTTAAATAGTTTCAAATGTATTCAAAGAGGTTGTTATGGAGACCACAGTGTTAGTGTTGGAGCGACATTTCTTGTTTTTCTACTTATAAATGTTTCTCCTTTTTTTCTTATTTGCTTTAGGAAAACGTTGAATGTAAACAGAATAATATTTCCATCAGTTCTATATCCAGATGATGTTACATCAGCATTCATAGATGTATTCATCAGGGTAAGTTTCTTGTGTTTATGGTGATTTGATGCAAGTTTGAGTGACAGAAAGCCCAAAGGACTAGATTACCACATCCGTGTCCTGCAGGGAACTATACCGTTGATGCTGAACTCTCACTTTCCTACATGGAACCAAACAAGCGTTCATTGTAGCTCCTGACTTCTCCTATCAAAGCTGTGACTACGCACTCACTTGGGAAGTTCCCATCAAGACAAATTAGGAAGTCTAAAAACAAACTTGTCTGAGAAAACGAAGGTGGGGAATTAAGATCGACAACGCAATACCTCCAAGGCTTCAACCAGACATTATTTGACTTAATCAAAATGGATGTTTTAAAAAAAAACACCCAAACTGTTAGTGCTTTCATCTGTAAAGAGAGCTGAAGCTCACAAATCATCCAGAACTGAAAGAATTAATAGATCAAGCGATTGATTTGTGAGTGAATCTTGAGATGCTGATGATCAATCCGCCGGTTTATACGTACAGTTTTAAAGAGCAGACGCAGAAAAAGGCCTCCACAACATACACAAAGAGCTTACTGCTGTGCCGAGCTTTTCTTTTCAACCCTCCTATTTTGGCAGTCCTTGTCAAAGAAATAATCGTGCTTCAGTGGTCACCGCATCAGCCGTGCCTCAGCCAAGACTGGCTCTGGAAAATTGCCTTATCTCAAGAGCAGTCCGGCTCGGAACGGGAAATTTTCTGGGACAAGCGCAATTTTAAAATGATTTGTGTTCCTTCGTTTTTCTGTTTTGTTTTTTTTTTTTTTGTCCAATTTTTGAAGTTACCCGAGCAGCTCCTGAAACTTGCAAAAATGATGGTCCACGAGTCTCTACCTCAATAACAAAATGTGTATATTTAAAAAAAATCCTGTTCCACACATATTTTTTTAATATTTATTTATTTTAGTGATTTAAAGACCCAGTCATGCTCTTCTGGCATTGTGATAATGATGGAGGAAATATATTAAGAAAAATAACCTTAAAATTGAGTATTTTATTTATTCTAATCATTGTGAATTAGGAGCAGATAAAGAAAGAAAAATGTTTAAAAAAAAAAAAAGATTGGTGAAAGATCAATACAATAGGAGGGCTACAAGCTCCCTACTCCACAACGGGGAGGGGAAAGGGGGCGGGATTGCTCCAGTGTCCCCACCCACAATTTATTCTCTTGAACTACTACAGAAAGTATGTCCTAGAAAACAACGCAGTTTTTAAAACGTTGGCTAATCATAATGGGCCACATTCACGACCTACTTCCACGTTTAGTGACAGACCCACAGTCACGGATCATTGTTTACATGGAAATAGCGAAGTATTTTGAGTTTACAGGATATCTGTTGAAACTGCCAAAAGTCACTAAAAATGTTCATTGTTTGTCTTTCTAGCAAAACACTTCAAAATAAAATTAAAAAAGAATTTAAATTGTATTGGTCATCCTATATACCAAATTTTAAAGGTTACTTACTAAGGTTGATGGTTTTCGCTCGTATTTACGTGAAACTATCCCAAAAACTGATGGAAATTCATGTTGGCAGAGAGCTGCAGATGCAGCCATGATTGGTAACCACTTCAAAGTTTGGTCAAACGTTCAAAGTTCTGTTGAACAGGTTTTAAATGCTCTACAATAGAAGTCACATGATCAGACAGTACATAGGGGCGTTTTGTGACCATTGGGTGTTTTAGGGAAACTTTGCCTTTTTGGATGTCATTGTGTTTACATATAAAGACAAACTAACATACAATATATGAAATAAACAAAAATTAGACAATATCAGGAATAGTACACAGATGTTGATGTTTAATACTGTTAACTAAAACTGGAAATAAAAGAGCAATCTTATTTTATACAGGACATACGTTACACATAGAGTCCATTAAAAGATGACTGGGAATTTTTTTACTATAAACCAAATTTACAAAGTTAAGAGAACGGTTAGAGAACAGGAGTAGGACGGAGACCAAGTCTTATAAATCTCTACCCCATTCTTATTATTTCATATGATACAAATAAATGACTAATTTAGTGGTGTAATCACAACAAACACAAAATCCACAATAATACAATCTGGAACATTATATTTAAATCATGTGCACACAATTCAATGATTTTATTTTTACATTCAAACTTTTAATAAACAATACTTAAGCACTTTTTCAGGTCTTATCCAACAAATTCTATATTTTTGACCCCAGCAAAGGAAATAGTCATTTGTTGAAGAGTATTTTTTACTTTAGGTCAGAGGTCAGCAACCTTTAACAGTAAAAGACTCATTTTCTACTGATCAAAATCTAAAAGGAGCCGTTAAGAATATTTTTAAATAATGAAAATGAATTATTCCTATTTTTTGGCACAAACAAAAGCAAAAATATTAAAAGATCCTAGCATCTCTCAAAATGTTTTTTTTTTTATTATTATTATTATTTTCAAACTAAAATAAGCTCTGTTCCAAACAGAATTATCTCAGTTCAGCTCTGAGCAGCTAGCATCCAATGATAATATGTGCTTATAATTCATAAAAGATCAAACTTTTTATATTCATATAAAATCTGTGTATTCTGGAGGTGGTGTTGAGCAAACAAGACGTCTTCAGGTCAACAGGGTTATAAAAACCTACATAGTTTAACTTCTATGTGAACCTCAGGCATCAATTTTTACGTTTAACTAATCTAAATCAAATTAATACTAATTAAGTAATACTTACTTTTAAAAATATCTATTTTATTTTTCTATTATTTATCTATTGTGTTCTTTTTCCCTCTTTATCCTCAGCAGTCCTCCACTGCTGGGTTTTGTTATTTTAGTTTGGGGTTGGATCTTGGTAGTCTTAGTTTGCAGGCTTTGTTTATTTGTTTACTTTAGGTAGTTTTGGTTATCAGGGAGCTGATGACTCCAACGGTCAGCATGGCTGAGTCAGCAGTCTCCATGACTTATTTCATGTTTGGCTAAAGAGCCACAATGGAGAGATAAAACAGACATATGTGGATCTGGAGCCGCAGGTTACTGACTCCTTTAAAATCATATTTGTTTCCTTCATTTATAACAAAAAGATTATATAAACCACATGTCAAGATAACATTTTTGGCCTTAAACAATACCATCAGTGTCTGTAAAGGACATAAATATCTAACTGATGAAAATGGGAAGATCTTTACTTATTATTACTTTAAATCTACTGTCAAAAAATGTTTTTCTTTGTGTATTTTTTAGCAATAAAATCCAGTGTTTACTTCCCATATTCTGTTTCTTATTTTATCTTTTTTTTCTAAAGGTGAAAAATGTCTTGCAACAAATTCGACACAGAGAAAGTTGTTCCATCAATTCCCTCGTAGACCTTCAGGGTTATGGAGATGTGGAGCCGCATCCTTTTGTCAGTTCACAGAGAAGTGGAACGTTTTGTCCAAAAGCCCCCTGACATTACAGCAGAAGGCCTCACCTCTGAACACCAGCATTAGTGTGGGTTTGCCTGGTTGCCTTCTACTAATGGAAGCGCTGCAGTGTCATGCCTCTGTGAGGAACTGGGCTTCAGTTACTTCTGAGTGCAGCTTTGTTGTAAAAAAAAAAAAAGCAGCACTTAAGTAATTGGTTCCACAGCAGTGTGGATATCCTCGGAGCCACTGAAGGTGATCCGTAAATGTTCCCGGCGCCGTTACTCTCAAAGTGTTTATCAACAGCTTGGTCATTCCCACAAGTGATGAATGGTGACGTGTTGGAGATGGATGCCCCCACCCCTCCCCCACCCCCCGCGCCACACCAGCAGCTGACGTACAGTATGATGCAAAGCGCCCGCTGATTTATGCCGCCTCTTCTCGCCCGTATGGGTGGCGTAACTCACTCCTCAGCGTCCAGGGCGGAGACCATTTCATCAAGGAGTGGGCAGCAGTAGAGTGGGGGTCGGGACTTCACCTGCCCCCCCCCCCCCCCCCCCCCCCCCCCTTTATACGAAAATCAAGTAAGGCAAAAATTGGTTCTTCTGTTTCGTGTCGATAAACTCAAAGAGGCAAAGCAATCGATAGCAGAGAGGACACTCAAAGTATGTTTAAATCAATGGCTAATCAGCTAATTAGCTCAGTTTTAAGTGTTTGACCAGCAAATGAAGTTATAAAACAGAAAATCTTTTTTTTTTTTTAATAGTAGATCTTTTTTTTATAAAATATTGACAGCCACAACCGTTTTTACCTTTTGAAGGCTTCTGTATGGAGTTACTAACCCAATCAAGGCCATGCATGTTAATGAGCTTTTTATTTCAAAACAATAAATGTGCATCTATTTAAAAAAAATAGAAAAAGTGTGGTATAATTGTATGTTTTCAGCTAAATCAGTTTGCCGTTGAGTAAATATTCTATCAAAAATATATCTTTAAAATTATCTACAGCTGTGAAAAATGTTTTTAACTCTTTTTAAAGTGTTTTACTGTATTCAAGAATATTTTTGGGGCATTTGAAACACTCATATAAAAAAATGCAACAAACATAGATAGAACTTAAATCCAATTAATCCATGTCAGAGGTTTCAAACTTAAGGGGGCCCAAAATCTAAAACACACCTTAGGTCGCGGGCCGAACAGAATAAACATTTAGTGAACACACTTAAACTACATTTTTAAAACCGTAACTTTTTAAAATAATTATGAACTAGATAATATAGCATTACCTGCAATAGTGCTAGTGTGAATGCTGTAAGCTGAATTTCTCTGCTGAAGATGCTGAAATTGATAGCTGAAAACACTGAAGCTGATCGCCAGCTAAAATATTAGCTAAACTTCAAAACAGCCTAAAAAACTAAAAAAGAAATCCTTAATTATCCAAAACAGCTAGCATGTAAATGAAATATTTGCTAAACTCCAAAATAGCCTAAAGATAGTCCAAAAAGTTAACAGAATGCTAGCTTTAAAAACTTTAAAACCGTAACTTTTTAACATAATTATGAATAATAAAAAGGCAGGAATATTAGAATTCCAGAATAAATCAACTTAAATAACTTTCAGTATTTTACTCTCAAGAAAAGTACATTTTGTCAAAATTATATAAGTTAAAATATAAGCGCAAGATAACATCGGGCCATTATTAACAATGAAATAACATGATCTAGAGGGCCGGATCCGGCCCCGGGGCCTTGACATTGACTCATGTGATCTATGTGATAAACTAGGGAACCGAGAATTGCTTATTTTCCATCATACGTGCTCTGGCTTGTTCTAATTAACACACCTGATCCAGGTAATGAGCCGTGAGTGATGTCTGGACATTATCCAGACATTTTTGAGATGTGGAGTTTCCCATCTAAATAATAAACTGCACTGTACATCAGTGTAGCAACAGAAGCCAAGAGGGGTTGAAAACATAAAGGGAGTGTCTGAGAAGAAACGCTCCAACTTGTATTTAGACGTTTTATTTATAGTGTCAGATCTTCTCAGATCTTCTTGTTTTTCTGTTTTCCAAAGTTTGATATTGGGCCAATTTGAAAATATGGGATAGCATGAAATCTCCATTTCAAAAAGTTAGTTTAACACAGGGGGTCCCCAAACTACGGCCCGCGTGCCCAAATGTTTAATGGAAACGCTGCCATAGTTTGCTGTGACAGTTTTGTTGATGTTTTAGTTCCATCAGCTGGGCTAAAAACTGTATTTATGGCTTATTTCTTTATTTTTATTTATCCAAACTTTCCTGACTGATTGGATGTAAATAGTGACAAAAAATTCAAACAGTTATCCATACTCCATAACAAATGTTGACTTTTTTTTTCTATTTTATCAACTTCCTTCATTTGGAAACAATAGTAGAGTCTCCACTAAAGGTGCATTCACACTAAACGCAATTCCTGCAGCAGAGGCGGGCAGTTTCAATGTAAAATCAGTGGTATAGACGCGGATTGGGGCGATCTGAGGCCCTGCGAGACGATTTGAGTGACGAAAGAGGGGCGGGCCACGCAAATGTGTCACACGAATCCCATTAGGTGTGTGTGCACCTAAAATTCATCATTGTGAAAAAATACATAATTTCTCAATAGAAATAGATTTGAAACATTTTACATTAAAATGAATACAAAATTTGAGCTAAAGTGTCTAAGTGACTATTTTTCAGTTTGGCTTAAAATTACAAGTAAAAGTATGTTTTCTTTGTTTTTACAGCAATAAAAACCACTTATTGTATTGATTTGATGCTGATTAAAACAAAAACCTGTTAGCATTCATCTGATAAGCTGAAGAGTCTTATTTCATGTAATGTTTGCGTAGAATTGTATAATAATTGTACAATTATTCCTCTTTTCTAAATAGATTTACATGGTTTTTCTTCTTCAGCAGGTTTCTAGCATTACCCATGATGCCGTGCTTTTATGCAACTGCTAGAGTGGAAAATGTCAGCTTTGAAAGGAACAAATTCTAATGTGGGATGCAATGTTGTGGAAATGATTTCCAAACGTGATTGATCTGTTTATCCCAGTCTGGAGCGCGCACCAATTTCCCATCGTTCCCGAAGTCATTCAACTCGAAGTGGCAGACATTAGTCTTATCCTATTCCTCTAAATTACACCATCATGTGCGCTTGGACTAATCAGTCATTTTGCTCCTCTTTCACTTGATTAGCTCATTTATTTATTTATTTTGGGTTTTTTCTCTGCTTGATCAGTTTTGATAAATGAATATAAAGTAAGCCCAGATTTCTTGATCGTTTCCGTTGTGCGCCTTTACCTTTAATGGGAGCACTGGAAACAGATCTTCAAACTCTCCCGGTTATCCTCATGGGCCGTGTGCAAAGTTTATGAATAAGCCGAGACAGGAAACATATTTCATTTTTAGATGTTTTTTGATGATTGATCCTCTTTTTTTTGGATTTGTTTTCTTGTTTTGTTTTTGTTATCCACTGGGGTTTCAATAAGGCTAACTTAGAGTTTAGCTGCTATTTTAGCAACATGCTAGTGTTTTTGGCTAATTTGTTATCTACTGGGGTTTTTTATGCTAAGTTAGAGTTTAGCTTCTATTTTAGCAACATGCTAGTGTTTTTGGCTAATTTGTTATCTACTGGGGTTTTTTATGCTAAGTTAGAGTTTAGTTCTATTTTAGCAACAGGTTAACGTTTTTGAATAATCAGGTTTACTAAGGAATTTTAGGCTATTTTGGAGTTTATAATAATAATCAAGCAATGCGCTAGTTTTTTGTTTTATTTTTTGCTACTTTGGTACCTACTGGGGTTTGTTATGCTAATTTGGGATTTAGCTAATGTTGTAGCCATATGGTAACATTTTTGACCAATTTACTTCACTGAGGAATTTTAGGCTATTTTGGATTTTAGCTAGTATTTAGGCAATGTGCTAGCTTTTTTTTTTACTAATTTTGCATCTACTGAGGTTTTTTTAATGCTAATTTGGGGTTTAGCCAATATTTTAGCTGTATGCTAACGCTTTCTGCTAATTTGTTTTCTACTGAGGTTTTTATAGACAAATTCAGAGTTTAGCTTCTATATTAGCAATAGGCCAACGTATTTGACTAATTTAATTTACTGAGGAATTTTAGATTATTTTGAAGTTTAGCTAGTACTTAGGCAACAAGCAAGATTTTTTTTGCTAATTTGGCATCTGCTGTGGTTTTTTGGGCTAATTTGGAGTTTAGCTCACATTTAAGCAACACACTAAATATTTTTGCAAAATTGGCATGCATTAGGGATTTATAAGCAATTTTATAAGCAATTTTTACAAATCTTTCAGAAATTTGGGTCAACTTCAGCGCTCTTTCATAGTTATTTAACAAAATTTGCAGTCTTTAAGCTAATGTAATTTTGCAAATAGCTTTTTTCCCTTTATCAATTAAAGTAAATTGTGTCACCATTTTCAGCAAAAAGCTTATTTCAGTGACTATTTTCAGCAAAATACATTCACCCAAGCATTATCACAGGTAATGCAGCTTCTCTAGTTACAACTGCATTTTTGTCAAGCTGTTTTTAGTTTATTTAACCCTCTGGAAAACCGTAACTCTTCAACTGTTTATTCAAGTTATGTAATTCCATAGGATTTTGAATATTTTTTATTAGCAGCTGTATGCTAATATGCAATACTTTACAGTAGTATAGCGCCTACACAATCAAAGTAATTCAGCTGATTCTGTTAAGTAAAGCAGCTGTTATGTGTTGCATATCTTTGTACTGTAAAGCCGATTCGAAAAATTATTTTCTCCACGTCAAAAACAGCTTATTCTCATTGGTTGAAGATTTACAGTATGTCAAGAGCATGTGTTATTTTGGAGTTAATGCGTGTTAATGCGTTACCAAATTAAATCTCCTGCATTCTGATCCTCCAAAACCCATTTTTCTGTCAATATCCAGAAAAAATGCACCATGATTGGACCAATACAGTTATCTCAATACTACAATTGTTCCACATAGATTCAGTTAATAGAATTTTCCTGATCAGTATCAATAAAATAGTTACAACATTCATTTCAGTGTATTAATATTTCGTGGTTGCAAAGATAAAGTCTCCCAATGTCAAAATGGCTGGTTTTAGTTCAGTGTGTTTTGCTTTATTTGTTCTGTAGTGAGAAAAGTCAGTCCACCTTGCTAGAAATGTGTGCCAGTATGTTAACAAAATGAGGAAGAAATTGTAATTTAGTAGAACTAAAAGAGGAACATACAGTATTGTCCCTCTCTGTTCTTAGAGACATGTAGTCATATTTAACCAGAGATAAAGATATGTGTTGTGTGTGTAAAACAATTATTCATCACATTTTATTCTTCCTTTTCGGGGCACACTCAGGAACTTATAGCTTTTGAAGTCCAGTTTGTTTGACAAGTTCTGCTTGCTGCCCAGGAAGCATTGAGCATACTGGGATGTGACCTCTTCCTGCCACCATTGGCTATACTTTCTGTAATCCCTCTGTTCCAAGGTAACATTTAAAAAAAAAACATGAATGCAGCAAAATGAGAACAAAGAAACACAGGAATGTTATTACCATTGACTGTATATGGGAACTGGACGTCACCCATAGGAAACGACTCTCCTGAAGTCAGGTCAGTCGCCACTTTTTTGCAATATGTGATTGCAACTGTGATTGGTCCCAGTTGGTATGAGTCATTGTTTCTATGGCAACAAATCTCACCAATCAGGATGTGTTTCACACTTGTGTGCTCAAAAACTCACGTGTTCACGCATAGTTCTATAGGTTTATGACCTTTTTCAGGCTCTACATACAAAACTCGCTGTGAACATTAAACCAAGTTCAACTTTGACCAATCATGGACTCGGATTTGAAGAAATGAATAACTGCGGTTTGTGTCCGGCCAGAATTCCATGACACCATATTGGAAAATAGCTGTGGAAGATCTGTTCAGTTACCATTTGTGGTTCTCCATGGGTTTTTGTCATGTTTTAGTTGAGTTATTGGATTTTTTCTTTTGTTCTTGTCATCAAGCCAGGCGTTTGGATCCTCGCTCCACCAGTTCCTGACAGTATCTGTCTTATTAGGGCTCAAAAAGTAAATGGTTGTCATGTAACCACGCTTTGATGCTGGCCAAAAAGTCTAGATAAGAGATTTTTGTAATTATTTCTATCAAAGGAACAGTAAAGATGAATGTCATCAGCATATAGGGAAGAAATGTGGGGAAATTGCTAATGAGTCTCCTAAGGGGGATCATTTAGAGAATAAATAGAATGGGTCCCAGAACAGAACCTTGGGGAACACCACTGGACATGATATTCTGAAGATAAAGGGTCAACACAAATTTATATGATCTACCACTGAAATAGGAAACAAACCAACTTAAAACTGATCCAATGGAAGTCATAATGAGGACAATCAATCATATTTGCAATATCAAATGCAGATTTCAGGTCTAAACAGTACTTCCAAAAGAGTATTTTCCAGGAATCGGAGGGCAGGTTAGAGAATTCTGCATCAAAAAGCACTGATGTTATGATACTTTTATAAAATGGCCTCACTTATGCATAAGTACGCGACAGCCGTACATGAGGCCTGGAGGCAAATGCACGGCTGATAGTAGTGATAGCATGATAGGTGACTTGTCTGGCATGCTGCATGAACAGTGCTATCGGATGCAACCTGTCTGTGTGTGGTGTCTTGGCCTTGGTGCATGATGTAGCACCCCAATGCAGATGGCCTCGCAGATGGTTGATATTTATACCACGGGGGCCTTGAAAAGTCACTTGTGTGGAAACTGCTCTTTCTCCCTGATTAGCTTTACATCATTGGAAACACAGAAATCTCCGGCAGCTTTTCTCGGTTTTGAGAGTCATCACCTGATATTGTTCAGGAAAAAGTAGAACCGTTCTTCTAGATGCGGTGATGATGTGTTCCTCTTCTTTGGGGCATAAAAATGTAATCCTCCTAAGTGCAGGGTGCATGATTCTTTCAAAGTCTTCCTGGCTCGACATGGCTTGCATTTTAGCTGGGAGCGCTCCCGACTTGTGTACTCTTTAAGTGGATCTGCAATTTAAATTGCAGCAACACGCTGCACCTCAGACCTCGTGGCAGAGATGGAGCGCTCCCACCCTCCAGAACAGCTGTGCCCTTCTCATCGTGACATCACAGAGATGCCTTAGTGTTTTGCCCATGCACGGATGACACCCTCGCAAACGCACACCAGCACGCTTTGATGTCTGAACCTCGGGGAGCGAAAGAAGCGGGTAGTTAAAAGGATTTTTGAGTAACAATGTGGATGGAGGGGGGGTAAGAAAAAAAAAGGGAAAAGAAGTCTTTTGTTTAGACCTCTCTATTTTTAGCAACCGATGTGATGCCGTGCCATTAGAGCTTCACGGCTCACGGAGCCTTTATAATTTAACGAGGGAGATGACGGGCCTGAGATTTATGGTGAGCATCTCAAGTCGGCCCAGCCCACTCAGCTTATTGATTCCAATTGAATGTTTGTGTATGGGTCAGTAACACTCTCACCTATACTCTGCAGTGCCATGAATTCACAGGCTCCTTCTCTACACCAATACTGAAAGTATGACAACACTAAATAATTAAATTATAATATTAAAAGTTGTTTAAAACTCATTGACTTTATACAACAGCTGGACTGAGTGACCCCTCCCACCTTGTCTTACAAATAGGAGGTGGTTCCAAGAATTCAAGTCCCATAAGTTATGGACAAACCAGGCATGTGCAAGAACACGATAACCAGACAAGAACTGAAAACCAGAGAGTTACAAACACTGAGGTTTATTAACTAAATGACGACGGCTGTGGAAGATTTAACCTGAAACTGGTGTGGCTGACAGGAAAACACAGAACATGACCGAAACACACTCCAAACAAAGCCACAGAATTCTTACAGTACCCCTCCCCAAAGGGGCAGATCCCAGATGCCCAAAAACCTAGAAGGAGGGATCACGGAAGAACAAAACAAGTGAGGGGTATCAGCGGATTGTCCACGCTTTTATCTTTTCTTGTTTAGACTATTGTAATTCTCTTTTTACCCGTTTTAACAAAAAAGTCTCTTAAATTTCTCCAATTTGTCCAAAACTCTGCAGCAAGGCTTTAACTTGAACCAATAAACACACTCATGCCACCCTTCTGTTTTTACCGCCACACTGGCTTCCTATTTCATTTAAAATTGGTTTTAAGATTTTAATTTTAGCTTTTAGAGCCTTGCACGGTCAAACCCCAAACTACATTTCAAACCTTTTAACTCCCTCCTACACGTTCCATGAGGTCCACTGATAAGAATCTGCTATATGTTCTGAAAACTCCTTTTTCTTTAATCAGTTTTCCATTTTTTTTTTATACAAAAGCAGCACTGACACAATTGACATTGATGTAACAAAAACACACCAAAAAAAGGTACTGGTTACAAAATAAATTCCCTTTTCAGTTGTGTTTTTTAGCCACAAATGGTTGCGCTCTTCACAAAACAAGCATGTAGGATATAAGACGCTCCAGGGTAAGGAGGTTTTAACCGACTAAAATGTTTACAACATAGCTCTCCTTGAAGTTTTCAACATGTCCATTCATTATGTCACAGTTTCATCCTGACTCTTCATTCTGCTTTTTCTTTTCTGTGTACCAACTCCTTTCTAAAAGGATCTTCTGAAATATTTTCATTTTATTAGTTCTTTTTAAATAGAGATTGCTCAAAATTTACTATTTTTGTCACTTCTCCCCAAAAACTCATTTTAAAACTAGGGGAGACCTCCTTCTGTCTCTGCGTCACATCGACTCAGAGGAAAGTTTTACATCTTAAGTTAAGTCATTTTTATTTAGAAGAGCTTTAGTTTTCTTTTTTGTTTCACTTACTTGTTTAGAAAAGTGATACATAAATAAAGATGTGCTTACTTACTTACTTACTTACTAAAGAAAAAAATGTTTGTTGGTCCTAAAGGAGTATTTTTTTTATTTAGTGTTTTATGTATTTCTAAGCAAAAAAAAAAAAAAAATAGTCTGTTCAAAGCAAATTCCTCAGCTGGAAACTGCACAGGCTTTTCTTTACTTCCCTTCCACTGCGTTGCAGCTCACTTCCGAGAATACCAACCTCTGTGGAGATGAGTTGCAATGAGACTCTGACCTTTTATGTTTCACCGAAAGCACAAAGACAGTCAGAGGCAGCAAAAAAAAAGAAAAAAAAAAAAAAAAGGTTATCTACTTTGTGCAAAATGATCAGTCTCCTCCAACTCCTGAAATTATGTGTTAGATTCTCCATCTGCTATTTGTCCTCCTACTAAAAACAGAGAAACTGGGGTGTGTGGACATGTACTTGTGCATGTGAGACATTGTTTCAAGCTATCTAGTTATTGGAACGGAAAGGAAGGCTGGTGCTGAAGAGCAGGGCACTCCGGGGGGAAAGAGGGAGCGGGAGCAGAGTGGCCACAGGCAAACGAAAATCCTTTTGTTATTTCTGATGACTGCTGAGACACAGAGGAGAGGCGGATTAATTTGTTCCGGCCTCTCAGAGCACATGGCTGCACTCCTCCTTTTGCTGTTGGTTTACCTAGCATGGGCCGTCCTGCACTTGGAAAATGTCTCACCCAAAGTCACTGCAGGGGCTACGTTTGATGTTTGAAGCTCCCAAAATAGAGAAGCAGGTGGACGAGGAAGACGAAAAAAAAAGGAAGGTAAACAAAGAGGAACAAAAAGACGCTAAAATGGCTTAGACTCACTAAAGTTTAACTCACAAGTATAGCAAGACCAGTGGTCCCCCCACCACCATGTCCGCGGGTCACTTGGTATCGGGCTGCAGACAGAAAAAAAGATATACTTATGCTAGCTTAATTTATGTTTGTTTAGTTTATTTTCTGATCCTGAAGGAAGTTTTCGATCTCGGTCATGTGACTTAAAGCTGCTTGGATAACTGGATTGCTAAGCTAGTAGCCCAAAGCTAAATACAAAAACCAAACAATAAAACATTTTTGGAAAGTTTCTTCAAAGAACTATACAGCTGCTGTAGGAGTTTTCCTCGACATACAGTTGTCCTCACGTAGCAGAAGCTGCTATGGCTAATACGTGTCGACATACTATTTCACACAAACAAATGATAAAGTTGGAGACACAGTGGATTCACGTTTAGACTATATTATATTTAGAAATGGTTGTGTCATCTTATTGTGCTTTAATTATCCATCTCACCTTAAAAGTCGGACGTTGCTGAAGCTAGCATCTGGTTGTTAGCCTCCGTTTTGACGTTAAAGAAGAAATCTTCATCACAAAGTCCAAACATTTTACAGAGAATGAAGTTCAATCAGATAAAGTTGCTGATTTGTGGAAACGTATAAAAGACACATTTAGCAAAGCTAAATTAGGGAGTCATCCATTCTGAAACTTTAGCTCAGAAAATGTTCCTTTGCTGTGAAAAAAATACCGACTGAGAATTTATGTAAAGACAAAATATGATCAATCGTTTTGCCCTGGAAGATAACTGGAGTCTGGATTGAGAGTTAAAATGGAATTCTGTGGAAAAAAAATAAAGAAAATCACGTTCCTTTCCTCTGTTTCATTCCTGCAGTTCAGTAGCCATGTACCAGTTCAGCGGCCTTGAGGTAGAGTGTCCAACCTAAGACTGGAAGGTCTTGAGTTCAAATCTAAAGACTTTAAAAATGGAACCCAGAGCTGCCTTAATCAACATTAACAGGTTGGATTGAGCGCATCTGTGTCTGCAGCCCACCACTCCCCCCTCCCCCCAGGGGGGGATGGGTGGCTCAAAAGCAGAGAACAAATTTCACACATTCCATGCATGATAACTAACGCGACTGAAACAATTTCAACAACCTTGTTTCATTGAATCTTCATCATCTTGAATATATTTTGTACTTTTTAAAACTAGATTTCTTGTCGTAGAATTTTACTTTTGAAAGTTAAACTTGAAACTTGAAGCTTAAAAATGCAAATTACTGCCCCGTTCAAAGTGGTCTGTGAAAATTTCGTCTAATTTGAACCGGTCCGTAGCTGGAAATTAGAATTTATAGTGCAGGAATTATACTAACTCAATATTTTTTCAGACTAAATCGGAGCATTTTAAGTTTACAATAAGTACTGCAGATACTAAATAAGAAGTAAACTTTAAGTATATTGAAGTTTACTTAATTGGAGTACTTTTCACTACAGGATATCAACGCATTCAGACATGACTTCTTTCCTCCCATTCAATCTTTCATCTAGAAAGAAAATTAAGCATAAAAATGCATTTCTGGGTATTATTATCTGGGTGAAAAAAATGCAGTTTAAAAAATAGTTTATCTGTGATGTAGAAAATAACAACAAGCTGCCTGCGCCACTCCTTTCTGGACGCATCCAACTGTAGAAGACTATCTTTGTCCGTTTAAACTACAGGAGAACTTTCTCAGTAACGCTAATGGTCCCGCCCAAAATTCAGAGGTGAGCCGGTTCCGGTTCATCACGAGCAGACGTGTGCCTCCAGCTCTCCGTAACTTTCGGGCTTTTCAAGTCTTTTAAAGTCGTCTGCAAGCGACTTCGATCACCGGGCTGCTGCAACACAGCTACCACAACGAGGAGAGCTGATCATGGCACCGAAGAAAAATTTTGAAGCCGATCTGGCTGAGCTGAAGACCGCAATGGCTAACATCCAAGCCCAGCTAGCTCCTGCTTTGCTACAGGAAGCTAGGCTAACAGCTGTGCTCCAGCTGGAGGCTAAACTAACGCCGCTGCTGCATCTTGTGGAAGAATTCCGCCAAGAAAAGGCACGCAACGAACAACGGGACAATCGCCAAGATCTGATGGAAAGAAGGATGCATGACTTGGACCAACAGGCACGGATGAATAATGTGATTCTCACGGGACTCCAACTACAGCCCAGGGCGCGGCCTGGTGCTACCGGCGCTAGCATGGATGCAAACAGAGCTACTGATGCGACCGTGGAGGATCAAGTAAAAATGTTTTTAATGTCTAAAGGAATCTCCTTGGACCTGGACACGGTCGAAGTCTGCCATCCGCTTCCCCGGAGAAAGACCACGGATAAACCAGCGATCCTGATCAGGTTCGTGAATCGAAAACATAAGACTGCTCTGATGAAACAACGTAAACAACTTAAGGATACTAAAGTGTACCTTAACGAGCATTTATGCAAATATAACGCTGATCTGGCAAAGCACGCGAGGATCTTACGATCCAAACGACAGATCCAGTCCACGTGGATTATGAACGCCAGAATCTTTATCAAACCACTCGGACCACCGGACCTGACGAAGCCTCTGGAAATAAGATCCATGAAAGACTTTGAGAACTGTGGGATTACGCATGTTTGAACCTCTAATTCAAGTAAAATGTGAATTGTGGACTCATGAAACCGTCGGAACCGTCGAATACGAACTCTGACCCAATTCTGAAGAACTCGAGCACAATTCCCTTGAAAGAAGACCTTCACAGTCTCTCAGTCAAAACAATGAAGATGGTTTACGTGGCCTTAAACCTGTTCCTAAACAAAGATGTAGCTCTGGTCTGAATACAATCTGCTCAAACTGTCTCTTAATGAGAATATTTTGAAGTTTTCCATTAATAAATCATGATTTTTTACTTAGCACTTTTTCATTATAATAATCGTTCTTTGACAAATGCAATCTGCTCAAATTGTCTTTTTTAATAAGAATATTTTGATATATTTTCCTGCAGTAACAAATGAAGTTGATTACTACTGATATTTTTTGAATCTTTAATGAGAATGTTTAGATTACCGTTGATGAATATTATAAATGATTTGTCTATGGATGTTTTTGAAATTCTATTACATCACTGATATTATTGATCTTTTATAACCTGAAACTATATTGATATTTGATTTTAAGTCCTGAACCGGATATTGATTATTCATGTAGAGAAAATGGTATGGTCGAGTCGGGGTGGGATTATATAAGTTCGCTTCCTTCCACCCCCTTTCAAGCGATCTATTTGTGATTTATTATGTGATGTTATTCCATGTATTATAACCTGATTGCTTGAAATAAACCATTTCATTCATTCATTCATTCATTCATTCATTCATTCATTCATTCATTCATTCATTCATTCATTCATTCATTCATTCAATTTCTAATGAACTTTTGCCGCTCTGCAGGAACTACGGTTACAAATGTCATAATCATCCTTAAAAGACCATCGGGAACACTTTGACATAAGGTAGTCATTCAAAAATCAATGAAATAAATAAATTCACAATGCGCAGTGGCGTGTTAGGGAGAAAGGATTTACTGGAAGCCAAGTTTCAAAAGTGGGTTTTAAGGCTGACCAAATGGGTCGGGAGGAGGAGCCTCTAACATGAAGTGGAAAATCGTTCCAAAGTTTCTGCAGCAAAAGCCCCCCTGCAAGCGTGCACTTTGTCTTTGGTGCTTTTAGAAGCAGCTGATCAGATGACCCCAGAGGGCAAGAGGGACCATAAGGCTGCAGCAGCTCAGACAGGGAGACAGGTGCCGAGATATTCGAGGGTTTGAAAACAAATACGATGATATTACAATCAATTCTAAAACCAACGGGCAGCCAGAGCGATGAGGCTAAAATAGGGGAAGTGTGATCACATTTCCTGCCTTACCAGCTGAGGTGGAGCAATGGCTGAAGCGCCAACCCCCCACATAGAAGGAATCGCAACAATCCAGCCTATAGTGACAACAAAGGATTAAAGTCTCAAAATACCTAAAAGACAAAATGGATGTAAGTTTAGCGAGCTGTCTTAAATGAAAAAAGATCAACTTTACGACTACATTTATTTGTCTTTCGAGAATTTTTACTGCCATCGAGGCCTAAAAAAAATGTTCATCCATGACTTTAAGTCCAAAAGATAAAAATGGAGTCTTTCAACTGATGAATTTTTATTTTTTTTACTTTTTGTAAGAAAGATCCATTTGATGATCATCTGTATGACAGTGAAAAGGACCAACCTGTATTGCCTACTTTTAGAACAAAGTAGTAAAAATACATACAAGGAGGACAGAAAGGGGCCTAAAACGGAACCCTGAGGAACTCCCCATGACAATTCTGCTTCAAAATAAAATGCTGCTCTTTGATGTTGTTTGTTTTATCTTCCCTTTTCTGGAAAATGAGGAAGTTACATTTTCCCACAAAGTGTATTGGAAAAAAAAAACATTAGTGTAGATTACTGATGTATTTTAAGGAAAAAAAAAGTCCTTTCTCAATTGTGTACCATCGTTTTATTTGTTTATATTTACCCTGTATTACTGCATCTAAAAACTGCAGGATTGTTTGAGAAGGAAGGCTATAAAACTTTGTGTGCTAAAAAATTTCAATTACAGTAAAATATCCTAAAGTTTTTGTAGTGAAAAAAGGGTTTTGATGGAAGTGGATGCTTCTTATTTTATCACGTACAATCTAATGCAGTTAATTTATTTCCCTCTTAATAATCAGTGTCTGCATTCCCATAACACAAATGTGCAAAAATATATTGAAATTCCAGAAAACTTGAAAAAACACAATTTCTCAATTCCACTGTTTCCGTTAGCAGATACATTCACATTTCTGCTACAGCACTAGCGCTCATCATCATCTATCAAAGGAGACGTCAGCGTCTTATTCAGACTGTGGAGTGTCTACAGATGAAATGATTTGGGGAAATTGTGGTTTGGGATTTTACAGAGGAGCTGTGGATCCAATAATTCTGCATGACACGCATGACAACGCAGTTGTGTGATGCTGGGGGTCCTCTTGTAGCAGCAGTGCAGTCCCTGTGGGTCACGTGACACGTTTAATTTGAAAAAAATGTATCCATTGCAGTTTTTCGAAATATTTCAGTCTTGTTAACGTCTTCAAAACAACTTCCTCCACGCACAAATTATTATTATTCACACAATTCATGGTTGTACTTTGGTATCAGTACATTTCACGTTTTTGCGCAATTGATGCTAATTTACTAGCCTAATGGACAATTAATGGAATTTTTTTCAAATTCTTTGTAAAGTTTGTCCACTTATTAAACTTGTGCAATTTTAATATCAAAATGTCCAGCATGTTCAGGACATTCATGCTTGGACTTTTGGTATTCTTACACTTTATGGTTTTTATGCAATATATACAAATTATCTAGAAAAATTGAAAATGAATGAAATTTTTTTTCAAATTTTTTTGAAACTTTGTGCACTTTTTACATTTATGCAATGTTGGTATCAAAACAGTCAGCACCTTCAGGATATCCATGCATGTTTTCTTTTTACCGTTGTTCATGCAATTTAAGCAATTTATACAATTTATAGCAACCACATTCAGCAAAAAGCACTCACACATTATCACAGGTAATGCAACTATTCTAGTAATTTTTGATTTTATCTCAACACTACGATGCATGAGCACCTGAAGAGGAAGCACGTTGTGACTGAGTATGATAACGATGAAGAGGGGTCAGTGTTGTCATGTAGGTAAGGTGAGCTAAGCTAACAGTGCAAACAGAGATTAAAAAAAAAAAAACAACTACAAAAAGATGATCCTCTAAAATGGTGGAGTAAAAATGTGGGGTGTTTTCCCATATTGTCAACCTCTACCCCATCGGAGTGAAATGTCTCTGCTGAGGGAAACATTTGCCCTCAAAAGAGATCAAGTCTTTCTGCAAGACGTGCTGGAGAGCTAACGTTCCTGCATCGAGCAAGAACAGCGGTTTGGAATTCTAGGGAGTCGCAGTGTAGTGAAGTTAAATACAGTTGTGAGTGCCATAAAATGCACTTTTACTATATTTGAGTCAGTGAGACAAAAACCTTATCTTTGGTAAAAAAAATAGTTCCTTTGTTTCAGTTGCCGACCACATTTAATTTTAGTCGTTTTAACCCTTTAACACTGGATGTCCAGTGTTTATGGATCTACTGGAATTACGTTCATCTTGTTAATGGTTGAAAAGTTAAATATTTTGCACTTAGGTGTCACCGGCGACGCCTCGAGTGTTAAAGAGTTAATGCCAGAAACTAATGAAGGACGTAAGCTGCATGATTCATTAAAGGTTTAAGAAACTATCATCTTAATAGTCTTTATTTGTAGTTAGTTTAAAGCTAATAATGGTTAAAATGTGTGTTTACGCATGACCCGACTAATCACTGATTAATTTATCGATTAGTCGACTATTTAAATAATTGTTTGCAGCAGCATTAAATACAAGCTTTTTCTACATTGTCTTGGTTCCATTAAGCAAAACTGTTATCACATATTATTCTTTTCTCCTCATCTGACCGCTTTATTTACAGTAAATGTACGGTCAGTGTTTTGATCACAAGAGGATTTTCTTTGTTTTGATTTCAGTTCTACTGGTTAAAGTCATTTCCTGATCTTTCCAACATAGATTCAGGTTATTATGAATCAACAATAAAGAAGGTAAAACACTATTTCAGACTTTGTCATTGCAAAGCAGATCTTTTATCAAAATTCTGACAAAATATGCAGATTAATATTCATTATAAAAATAAATCATGATATTATTCATTAAAGTTTCAATGATTCTGCCTCCAGACCTCTACCTTCAGATTCTTCCACAACAAAAAGCAAGGACAGTGTGAGTCAAGCAGAACACTGTGATTCTGTGAATTCCTTTTCCCGCTGCAGCCGGTCATCACTGCTGCTTTCAGACCAGATTGCAGGTCTGACTGTTGCATAGAAGAAAAAAGACCAAAGTTCTTTTGTTTTCAGACACACTTTCCTGAGTGTTGATCATTATCATTTAGTTTAGTTAAGAAGAAAACACAACAAGATTGAAACTTTGACTTGATCCAACAAAATAGTGTCTAAAAGTAGCAACTTTTTATTAAATTTTATGTTTTATTCCTCTTTATGTGTATCAGTCTTGCAAAATTTTATAGTACAAGAAAATATTCACAAAAAAAAAAAAAAAAAAAAAAAATCCTACAGTCACATGTTCAGACGTGAAGGTTTGCCTTTAAACTGAAAACCTGCCTGTAAGAGAAACTCTTCTGCAGCGTAGAGGTGAAAGGTGTCAGGTGACCTGACGTTTATCCCAGAAACATCAACGCGGGGAGGTTACTTACTGCAGCAGTTTTTACGTCCAATAAGCACGAAGATCAGCAAATCAGGATGCAAGGAAGATTTAAACGATAGATAGATAGATAGATAGATAGATAGATAGATAGATAGATAGATAGATAGATAGATAGATAGATAGATAGATAGATAGATAGATAGATAGATAGATAGATAGATAGATAGATAGATAGATAGATAGATTACATAAACAAATGTTGTCAAGTGGATGCTTTAAAAAGGGGCGGAGCAGAGAGCTTGTGGCCCACCTCTGATCCTTCTACGTCACAAATATGATCTTTTTCAAACAGCATTTTTTGATTTGCTCCTGATTCACAACAATTTGAAAAAGAAATCCTCAGAAAACATTTTGAGCATAATTTTCTTCATAAATATCCTCCATCATCACAAAAACAAGAGTTTTTTGGGTCTTTTGTCGTGAATTTGCTTTCTCTTCTTTTGCTTTTATTCAGCATTTATTCTGCAGGATCAGGGGAAATGAGAGAATCAATCCTCGTGGATTAGTAAAGAGGATATTGTCTCCGTGAATTCAAACATCCCCAGAACCTTTAGAATCTTTGCTGCGTAAGAAAACTTCCGACTCTAGAGGTCTCCATCCTTCAGCATCCCCCCCATCATCATCATCATCATCAACCTCTGTTCCCCCTCCTCTTCCTCCTCCTCCTCCTCCTCCTCCTCTCTGGCATTTTGCGCGGCGCAGGAGGAGATGAGGAGAGACTGCCGAGGAGGAGACAGAGGGGACCCTGAGACAACACGTCCCACGCCACCGCCAGACAGCCGGGGAACTTTGATTTGACGCCAAGTCGGCGCGCGATGAGAACGAGCATGACGCGCGGCGGCCACCTTTGTTCCGCGTCTTCTCCTTCTCGGGAGGTTTAGATGCGTCGGGCGCGCGCAACATATGATGCCCTTGGACTCATTCACTGCTGAAGAAGAAGAAGAGGAAGAAGAAGGAGCAGAGACGTTTTTCCACTCATTTTTTCTTTCCCTCCCCCGTGCGTATTCGCTGATGGTTCCTGCGCTGAGGTCAGCTGAATGAGTGTGAAGGCACTCTGAGCGCATTGTTTCCAGCTCCGTTTCATGTGGGATTTCCAGCCGTGATGTCTGCGCTATTTGGCTCTTTGTTTCTGGGTAGGACACTTTGCATTTCTTCATTCACAAATCACGCCCGACTGTTTACACTCATCCATTTTCTTGGTGTGTGTGCGTATGGCTCCAAAAATGATGTCAGACTGGATTTATGATGATTATTTTACCTCCTTCATTCCCTTGCAGCGTCTCTGCCACTATTTCTGCTCTATTTCCAGCTGCTCTTCTTGCAGCTCATTGGAAAAGTGGCAGAATAGAGATAAAAGTTCACCTGACCCCTCCCTTTAAATCTGCCACCCAGCAGTGCTTGTTTTCAAAGGCTGGAGCATGCGCAAGCTTTCAAATGTATCTGTTTAGATATGTGATCCATTTGTATGGATCCTCATTAGTGAATTTACTCTGTATTTCTGCACACTGCTTGAACTCCTGCTGGAGAAGTGTGGCATAGATGGCCTGAAGGAGTTTTCCAGGTCCAGAGCTAAATGAGGAATGTTTAATTCCACTCTGACTCCTCTGACTGGAAGTTGGCAAATGACTTCCAGCTTCTCGGTGTGACGTGGAATCACCTTCTCTGCCAAATGGAAAAAAAAGAAGAAGTTTTTGCTGGAAGTGGAGGATGAGATAAGGGGGGATGAATCTGGCCGTGTGGCTTCTTTCGGAGAGTGATCCTGCACTCTTTGGTGTGTTGCAATGTGGAGAAAAAGTCAAAGAGCTGTCACGCGCTCCTTTTCTTTCCCCAAATCTGTTTATCTACAGCAGCCACCCCTCCACTCTGGAGCTCAACTCAAGAGTTAAAGGTTGACAGGAACTGGATACAAGCTTCCAATCATGAAACACCCATTTTATGTTAGGTCGCCATCTCTTCTGTTGTAGATGTGTTTCTAATTTAATTTTTTCACTGATGAAAATAACAAAAAAGACTAGCTAAAAAAATTTACATGGATAAATAGTGCTGTGTGATATGACGATATATATTGTGTGGGAAATATGACAATATATATATATATTTTGTTGGAGATATAACAATATATATATATATATATATATATATTGTGTGGGGAACATGAGGATATATATATAGTGTGAGCGATATGAAGATAAATATTGCGTAGGTGATATAACGATATATATATATATATATCGTGTGGTTGATATGACAATAAATATTGTGTGGGCGATATGACGATATACATATCTTGTGGACAATTTAACAATATATATTGTGTGGGCGATTTAACAATATATATATATTTTGTGGCCGACATGACGATATATATATTGTGTGGACGATATGAGGATATATATCGCGTAGGCGACATAACGATATGTATATCGTGTGGGCGATATGACGATAAATATTGTGCGGGCGATACGACAATATATATATTTTGTGGCAACATTACGATATATATATTGTGTGGATTATAGGAGGATAAATATTGCGTATGGGATATAACGATATATATATCGTGTGGGCGATATGACAATAAATATTGTGTGAGCAATATGACGACGATATATATCAGGTGGACGATATATATATTGTCAGCGATGTGACGATTTATGTCGTTTGGGCGATAGAAAAGTGTCTATCGTGCCATTTCTATTATATCTGTTTGGTAGGTAGGCAGATACCAGAGCAGAGTCAGATGTGATGAATAAACAATGATGGTTTTATATGCCTCACAATGACAAAACAACGAAGGCAACCACACTAGTAGCGGAGGCTCAGAGCTAGGCCAATGAAAGCTTCACTTGGAACCAGAAAAGGGCCGAACTGAATGTAAAAAACCTGGCAGGTTGGAGGAGCCAGGTAGAGGCTCTTGTAGGTGCAGAAATTATAGAAAAGCCACGCCTCCTGCCCCACACCACCCTGTAGAAGCACAAGCAGAAAGAAATACATAAGCGCAAAACGACAACACCAAAACAAACAAAGGAAAATAACACTGAACCATAACAGTATCATTTTTATTTAATGATTTTCATTGCTGAACTTTACTGGAAAAAAAGTTTTTTTTTTTTAACTAAGAAACTGGAAACTGTAAAACAAATGTTTTTTAATTTGTTACTATTCAGTTAGTTGAAAGAATAAAGTCAGAGAAAAGTTAGTAATTACATTTTTGTCAATTTTTCCAGAGAATAACTGAAAATATACTTTATTGTGGTATATCGTGATATTTATCGTCATTGTGATTTTAAATAATTTATATTATGATGTACTATTTTTTTTCCATACCGCCCAGCACTGCAGCTAATAATAGCTCCACGTTTTCCAAAAATAACCACATAGCTGTGCCTGGAGTATGAAAAGACTTGTTGTTGCCATGGTGAGGCATTCTTTTTTTTCCTCCTGTCATGTTTATGGTAGGAGAGAATGCATTTCATTCATTTCAATTGATTTTATTTATTTAACGCAAGAGTTAAAGGGTATTTGGTGTTAAAAAGAAGTGGCTATTAAAAAAAATCAATAGTCATTAATAGAGGCTCTTCTATCTTTTATTTGCGCGTCCTGAGGCAGCCTTAATTTAATATCTGTTGGTGATGTAATTTCCACTGTTCACATTGCAGATAATATAGCTCAAATTATTGCCAGGGGGAGTCGGGTGAATCCCTTCTGCTCGGACGAAAGTAAGAAACGGAGCAAGGTCGAATAAATAACTTTCCCGCTGAGAGATGAACGTGAAGATTTTGCAGGTTGAGGGAAATTGATTGCAGTCAGAAAATGACTTAAGTTGTAATCACAGTGTCCGTTACTTGACAGAAATTGAAAAGTATGAGCAGGTTTTATTGGACGCTCTCTTGTGTGGACGAACCCCCTCATAAAGTTGAGATGTGAGCGATAATGACAACAAAACAGGGCCGTGTGAGGGATGTAACAGTGAGAAGATGGCCGTGTTTATGCGCGCGTGCCTGTGTTAGATGTAGATAAAGAGAGCAGTGGCTCCAAACAGAATTTCTGTCCCCATTCTATATTTAGCATGTCTGCCGGGGTAGGCAGAGGATCTCTGAAATGTGAAGATGACAGGAGCCTCCTGAGCCAGAGGTTATGAAGTGACATCTTGACATGCTTGTGCCTGAATCACACTCCCACACACAGCCAGCCCCAGACTTCTGACATTCCAACCCAGAGACATTTTCGATATTTGACATCTAGTTACCATACGTTCAGGCTTGCGTTTGATCTAGTTATGACTTACATTATTCTTCTGCATTATCTCTTGGCATCCCCCTATGTATCATCTCAGCTTTGAAAATATTTGTCTTCAGAGAGCTTGTGAGAAAAGTGTCATCTCTGCTCGGTGGGATTTTGGACGTGAGAGATATTTCAGGCATTTGTCAGTTAGTGTATGAGGAGAGGAGGGCTGTCGATCTCACCTGTAAGTGTTCCCGATATTATTTTCTATGAAAACCTTTGTTGTTTTATTATTTTTTTTGCACAAACTTAAAGCAATCCAGGAACTATAATCCAGTCGTCCCATTTCGAACGCCGTGCTCAAAATAGCATGGATGACCCTAAAATACGCACAATTTTCAAATGACCTACAATGTCAGTCACATCCTGAACAAAGTGCAAAGTGATTCCTGCAAAGAGCAGATTGTATTACTGAAGGCAAAAGTGGCCCATCTAAATGTCTTAGCAAGGACGGAGCAGTGCGGAATACAAAACCCCCACCGAGGGGAACCGACGGGGGCCTGCAGATGACCAAAGGTCCAGTTGTGCTCAAAACAAACTGCCCTCATCGCAGATTTGTAGGGGTGTAACTATTCATTTTAGCAACAATTCGATTCATATCACAATTTGTGGTTGATGATCTAATTGAAAGTTTATATTTGTTCATTCTCAAAGAGATTGATCCAGTTGGATGGTAGGAATAGAGATCGATTTATCGCGACTAATCCCTACTAATTGGCTTCATATAGTCTTTTCCAACATAAATTATTGATTTACGTAATTTTAATCAATTTTATAATGATATAGGTATGTTGATTTGATTACAGAACTTGCCTCAAAGAGATTGATCTGATTGGATGGCAGGAGTAAAGATCAATTTATTGATTAATTGAGACTAATCCCTACTAATTTGGCTTCTAATGGTATTTTCCAGTATCGATTATTGCTTTATGTCAGTTTGAATCGATTTTATAATGATATGTGTCAGTTTGGCTACCAACTTGCTTTGAAGAGAATTGTAGAAATGGAGATTGATTTATCGATTAATTGTGATTAATTCCTACTAATTTGGCTTCAAATAGTCTTCCCAATATTGATTATTGATTTATGTCAGTTTGAAACGATTCTAAAATGATAAAGGTCGATTTGATTAAGGGCTTGCCTCGGACGGATCTGTTGGACTGTAGAACTAGAGATCGATTTATTGATTAATGTTGCATCCCTAATAATTTGGCTTCAAAGGACGCCCCACTATTGAATGACAGCGCACTCTCCAGAATACCAACCTACTATTCTTTTTGCACCATGGGGATTTGTCATGTTTCATTGATTATGCTGCTTTTAGTCCGAGGGTTTTGGAATTCCAACGAAGGGAATTGAATGCCACGCTTTGAACGTTTGTGTGCACCTTCATACAGTAACAGCCTTTATTCCTGGCCGTAGAGGTTTGAGTTAGATTTTCATCTGATGGGGAAAAAAAGAAAAATAAAGGCTGCACTGCTGGGATTATTCTTAGCCTTTTCCAAAACACGACTGCTTCTATAATATTTCTTTTTTTTTTTTTTTTTAGTGGGTTTTTGCCACACCCACATTTTTCCAGGCTCTCCAGCCAGGTTTCTGTATGGACCTTTTGTCATACAGATGTTGTTCTATGCGAGACACATGCTTTGACAGAGGCGGGTTTGTGAGGGGCTTTTGACCGTTGGACCCTCCCCCTTTTATCCTGCACGGGAAAAAAAAAAATGAGTCCAAGATTATTTTGGAATGTATGAACAGGAACTGCCTATTTCACTTTACTGCTAATCTTTGACAGATGTTCTGGGGAGGCTCACATTCGCAGTAACTGAAGCCACATGTGCAGCCTCCACACACGGCTTCCACGCCAGCACTCAGAACTGTGGAGCGCTTTTAGAAAAGAATGAATGGGGCAGACATTTTGTGTTATTTCAGCATATACTTACAGCAGTTTAAATCTCGTCAACAATCTTTGGAACTAAGAACAAGACACTTGTTTATGGCAGGCATGAAGAAGAAAATATCTTTTACTAGATATATAGCATTACCTGCAATCAAGTTTGAATGCTGTGAGCCGAATGTGCTTGCTAAAGATGCTGAAACTGTTAGCTAAAAATGCTCAAGATGATAGCTTTACAAAATATTAGACAAATTCTAAATTAATAAAAAACCTAGAAAAATTACTAATTTTGAAAAAACAGCTAGCATAATGCTAAAATATTAGATAAACTCTAAATTATCCAAAAACAGCAAGCATAATGCTAAAATGTTAGCTTAACTCCAAATTAGGCAAAAAAAAACTCAAAATATGTCAACATTAGCCAAAAACAGCTCGAATAATACTAAAATGTTAGTTTAACTTAAAATTAGACATAAAAACTTGAAACATGTCAAAATTTGCCAAAAACAGCAAGCATTATGCTAAAATTTTGGCTTAACTCTATACTGGACAAAAAACTCAAAATATGTCAAAATTGGTCAAAAAGATTTAGCATAATGCTAAAATGTTAGCTTAACTTCAAATTAGGCACGAAAAACCTCAAAACATAGCTAAATTTTCCAAAAACAGCTAACATAATGCTAAAATGTTAGCCTAAATCTAAATGAGACAAAAAACTTGAACTATGTCAAAATTAGCCAAAAAGATTTAGCATAATGCTAAAATGTTGTCCTAACTTCAAGTTAAGCAAAAAAAAAATCAAAACATGTCAGAAATAGCCAAAAGGCAGCTAGCATACATCTAAAATGTTATCTTAACTCCAAATTAGCCTAAAAAAATTCTAAATTAGCCAAACAGCTAGCAACTTGCTAAATTAAAATCTAAATTCCAAATTACCCTAAAACACCTAATTGTTGCTGAACATTTTAAAGTTTGACTGGTGTCTCTATCTGAAAATATGCAGAAGTTCATAAGATGTTTAAGCATTTGAAACATTTCTCATGTATTTTCTATGTGATACATTTTGTTTAATATTTCAAAGACTATTAAGTTCCTTACAAGCAGTAATGCTCTGAACGAACTGAATATTTTGATATTAAGTTTGCTGAGAGTGAATCACAGTGTTAATGCTGCAAAGCATTCTCACTAGAATGTAGTTTTGTGCTCTCTTGAGTGGTCACTGTTGTTGACGCCTTGTTTTTTTTAGACATAAACCACAAATCAAACTGCTCCTTCCCGCTAAGTGGGAATTTTTAACATTAAAAAAACTCCACATGCAGAGACCAGAGAACCAAAATGAGATTGTTTCTAGGTAAGAGGCTCAAGTACGTGTACCTGGACCTATAATTCACTTCACTCCTACTTAAATACAATATTGTTATTCATTTTTTAGCCAACATTTTTTTCATTGAAATGACAACAACTCCATACATTTGGAATCTTTCGTAACATCTTGTGCTTAAAAAATATTCAATTATATGAATTAAACCTTTTTTTAAACTTTTTAATTAATAAAACTGTTATTTTTATACACTTGTTCAGATGTTCAATAAAAAAAAACATTATTGTGATACCACTTTCAGAATTTTTCCAACTGCCAAAATACCTTAATTGATTTTCCTCAAAATCAGTAAAATGTGATGAAAAACATTTTTCATTGTAAATACAAATTATGTTTAGCACATATTCACTTAAAAGGTATATTCACTAAGGACAAAATACATTCTTTAAATAAAAGATAATGGAAAGGCATTTTTTCTTCTTTGATAAGATAATTTGGTATTTCATGTTTTAATAAAGATGGGTTTGAGTTTAATTTAGTCAAATCTGTAAACCCAACCCAAGTTCATATGGGATAAATATTGAGGCTAAAGTCTTGAATATTCTAATGAGTGTCATCTACATACATCACATAAACAACATACTTGGGGGGGAAACATATGGTATTTATACACGTCTATCTTAATCATGTTAAGGCTCTCCACTACTGGAAAAAGATGTTATTCATAAAGCGAGCTTGTTACTCTGATTATCTGTTTGAGGCAAAAATAAACTCAAAGCTCTTTTATTTTTTGTTGCTAAAACTCTTCTCATAAGAGCAAAACTATAAGCTATTATTGAACACATGTCTTGAGAAAAAGAAGTTTTATTCAAATGAAAATTAGGCATTATAAATTCAAGTGAGCTGTCGCCGAAGACTGGTTACGCCCCCGCTACTTTAGGCTGTTGTTGCACACGCATCCTCACTACTGCAGTCAGTAACAACACTCAGGATTTAAATAAAGTCCAATCACCACACAGTAGCTGTGTCCAATTTCTGGGACTGCATCCTCCATAGAGTAGTGCCCCTCAGAGAATATACTAGACAAATTGAGCTCCGATGGTTTATGGAAAATGCATTACCACAGTCCTGGCCTTTCTCATAGGGGATGGCTCTCAACAAATTATGTAATAGTTTAGGAATGGGATGTGACACTCTCACGTACCTTCATCTGTGGCTCTCTATGTATCTTGTAAGCATTTTCTGTTTAAAAAGAATGACTTTGTTGTTTGGGGAATTTAGCCAGTGTCATTGTGGAGTCATTTTCCACAAATGAACACTGTCTTGATCATTGAAGTCCAAGTCCAGGGGTCTGCAAACTCTGGTGCCAGAGCTACATGTGGCTCTTTTATCCCTTTATTGTGGCTTTTTAGTTTTAAGGAAAAATGCTAACGATTGAACAAATAAGATCATTTCTGTTTACATTTTTAACATGTCAAGCATGTTAGCGAAAACTGTAATTTACTAGCAAAATTTCTGCAGAAATGTTCTTCCAATTCTTAATTTTAATTTATAGTTAGTCAAATAAAAGTTTGTAAATGTGTTTTTATTTTGGTAAATTGCACTAAAGTAGTTAAAGTTTTGAGCAAATGTGTTTTGAGTGGTGCATTTTTTAATAAACAGATTCTACTAAAATGTGTCTTTTTTTATATTAAAAGTAAAAAAAAAATCCTAATGATAAGAACCAAAAATATAGTTATTGACTGTCTCGCATTTTTAACGTATCATGGCAGCCTTAGCAGGACCATTTTTTTGACACAGGGTGGGTTTTATTTTGAAAAGAAATAGATTCTGCTGCAGTCAATAAGTTACACCTATTATATATAGAAATACATAGACACTGTTGTAATTCAATTATTGTATTATTTAAAAACTAAATTTATAAACAAATGTTTAATGTCAAAAACGCATCATTTTAAATGATAAAATGGGACTTTGTGGGTCTTGGTGGGTTCTGGTCTGTAAGAAACTAGACCAAATGGCTCTTTTAGTGTTAAAGGTGGCAGACCCATGTCTTAGTCCAATAAGATTTTGATTTGCAGTATTCCCCCCTTATTCGCGGGGGCTAGAGACTGGAGGAATCCGCGAAAATGCCAAATCCGCGAATAGAGAGAATTCCCCTCCCCCATAACCCCGTAGATCTGTTTGTTACTGATACATATTCATCAAAACACTTCTGATCATGCTTTGTAAAAGATTTATTAAGGATCATTAGAGTATTCCTCAACATAAAGATATTTTTAAAAAAATTCAGACTAAAAACTGTACCGCAGCGTACTTTATGACGTAGATAAGGAGTGACACTCTGTGCTTCAAGATCAGGAGCGTGCTCTTCCTTCTTAAAAAAATAAGCACCTGCTGCGGATAATAATTATCCTCTGCAATTACCTTCTTCAGCGTTTCAGGATTTCTTTTAGCTGCGCCATCCGCGCTCCCCCACCGCTCCGCTCTCTGAATACAGAGATACACCTCAGCAGTGCAGCACCTACTACGAAAACAGAAAATTCATACGCATGCGTCTTGAGTTGTCGGAGTTTTTGTGACAAACACGACTGAAGAAAAATCAGCGAATACGTGAAACCGCAAATAAAGAAACATAAATACGCGGAGGAACACTGTATTTCAAAAGCATTTTTACTAGCTCACTACACCGTCCACTGAGTGGCTGGCTAGTTTAGCGTGAGTTCCCACTTAAGCAAAACAGGTTGCGGCCATTTGGGGGGGCCACACTTTCTGCCCACTTTTAAACCATAAGGGGCTGGCTGGGACTTGACGTAGACTTCATCACAGGTTTTTCACGTAAGTAATTTGCTGATTGTTCGCTTTAGCACTATATTTTAATCAAAGTCTGTGATTGTTTTCTGTAATCAGTTAGTAGATCAAAGAGTCAGCGATGCTGAGATAATGCTGATGTTGTCAGTGTGATGGAGCATGGAATAGTCTTGCATCGATTAATCCCTCTCAAGGTGCACCCTATTAATTCTTGGTAGATATCGGCGTTGCTTTCAAATAGGATGCAAGGATTGGGAGCAAAGGTGATCAAAATTCACAGAGCTCACAAAAAAGTACCATTTAAAAGTGATTTGTTTATCATGGCGGAGCTGAGATGCTATCACAGCCGAGCCTCCAGCCTTGTTGTGATGCTCTCAAATGCTTTCTGCCTTAGTGAAAATCTGGCAGTGCAGCATAAAACCGGCGCGCTTGTCTTCTCTAAGCAGAAGGCGCTTTTGATCTATCTTCCCCGTCTCTGAAACCAGAGAAATCTCTTTGTTTTGTGTGCAGCTGTGCGGTACAGCTGTCCAGGTAAACAAGGAGGTGAAAAAAGCAAAGTCCCCATTACTAAGTTGCAAGTTAGCATAGTGCTTACATCAATGACATGGACAAGAAAAAAACTGCACTTATTGATTAAACATTTATAGCCAATTAGCAGCACGAGGGTGACATTGGTTGCTTTAAGCTGTCATTGTTGCCTGACTTGGAGAAATCGGACGCTAATTTCATCTCGCCGCTTAATTAAAAGACTGGGCATGGACATAATGTCGTTCGCTTGCCTGAAATTTTATGTGTCAAAACCAACAAAGCTGTCCAATAGGTAATCATTTCTTCAAGCTGTTAAATAACAATTTTTTTTTATTTGAAAAAATCCCCTAAACTTTCTCAGGGGTGTTTGAATTATGGTTATGAGGTTTTTCGCCAAAATCCCACAACCTTAATGTCTTCAAATGACATTTTCATGTTGATCTGAAAGCTCTGTTCCCAAAATCTCCTCTGAGGGGGCGTGGCTTTTGGAGCTTAGCTGAGCAGCTCCACCCCTGATTCCAGACTTTACAGTGTTTTCCAGCGTTCTTAGCCCTGCTACTGTAAATATTGTATGAAACTCACACCAAAAATCCGGTGACGGCTGATTTGACCACAGAAATGTGAACGGCGGCTCATTTGACTGCAGTCAATGTGAAGGTACCATCTTCTCTTCTCCAGAACCTGAACTAGGCACGCTAGCTGGACCAGATGAGGGTTTAGTGCATGTGCAGCAGAAAGAAGATCATTCATGAAAAACAGAGTCTGTCAGTAACAGTTTGATTAATTTAAAGGCAAAAAACTCAGAAATGCAAAAACGCATGATTTTCTTATTAGATTTTTTATCTTTCATAACAAAAACGCCATACATACATGTTAACAACTCGAAAAACAGGATTTTCATCGGACTTTAAGCTCTCTAATTGGTCGTGGTGTGCACCGCGAGACCCCAGTCTGTGCCGTTCCTCTTTTCACGCTGCGATCACTGATTATCGTGTCCAGATTCCATCTCGGACATTGAAACTGCCTCCTGCTTTTAAAGATGAGGAGCGGCGCGAGAATAAATCTCACAGCTGGACCGAGACCACAGGAGTGAGCGGTTCCTGGTAAATCCACTAAAAAAAGCAGAAGGATTTCATGAAAATAGCGGGGATTGTATTATTTTTCCAAGGTCTGCACCACTGCACAGAACATTGAGTCACTCTACAATACATTGTGCGTAATACAATCACACGAATTGACTGCAAATGAATGAAATCAACTTGCACTGCACTAAAGAATGGCAGGTCAGCTATGTTTATGCCCCCACCCCCACCCGCCGCCACGTACCAATTGGGAGCTGACTGAGTGAACAGGAAGAAATGTTCCACGTCGCTCTATTTAGACGCCTGCTGCTCCTTTCAATTGGAAGCAGTCTATTAGCTCGGCAAGCAGGATAGTTCATTAGGTGTTTTGAACCTGCACGCTCCATTGTCTCACTCCATTTCCTCCTTCGCTCGCCGGTCCTCCCTGAAGCGTTTGCGGCTTTAATCAGCTGAGGCCACTCTGCCTCTTCCGTCACACATTCATCTTCAGCTGCATTCCACAGAGGGGCAAGAAATGACCTCAAGATAGATGGTGTTTGTTTGGAAGAGAGGGATTTGGTTGGGCAATGATTACAGTATTGCTTGACGAAGTGTTTTTACCTGAAGACCTGAGCACCATCTGGAGAATCCCTCCCAAATTGGTAATGCTGGTCAGGTGTGGGCCGTGTAGCCGCGGCGTGTCGTATCAACCAGAAAAGTGTAATGTTGTTGTTGTTACATTGAGCGTAAATAATGGTCTTAATCTGTTTTACGAGCTGCAGCAAACCCTTGGAAGTGACCTTTTGTTCACACGGTTCTGCTGATTATTTATTTATAGGAGCAAAATCCTTTGTCATCAGAACTTTACCTCCAATAGTTGGCGTTCAGCGAGAACTGCAATATTTTCGGGTGCAGTCCTGGCCCGCCACTCTTGTTCTCTTGCAGAGGATGTTGGGTGATGGATGAGTTAATTATCCTCCCACAATGCCAGCCATTTGGTCTTTCATAGCACAGCAAAATCCCTGTAAACTGAATATCATTGATCAATTTGTAAGTTGTCTACAAATTAAGTGCGGGGTGTCCCTGATTGCAGCACTCTCTCTGATGAAACGGCAAAAGAGGATTTTATTGGGCTCTATTTTGGGATGTTGGTCTTCAGGAGCCGTTCCAGCCTATAAACAGTGTTCTTATTGTAGTACAGTGTCAGTGCTGAGGAAGCTTTTTTTTTTTTTCTCCCCCCTGTTGTCCTCCCTCTTCGTTTCCCTTTTCCGAGCAAAGTGGTTAAGAGCAGATGGCACCACCATCTTTTTTTTCCAACTCGTTAGGCTTGACTTGTTGATGAAATGGAGTCTTTACGCTATGTCGCCCATGCAGATGTGGAGCTGTACATCTTTTATTCCACCCTCTGTCATAAACTGCACTACAACACAGAACGTGGAAGCTACATTCGGAATTAGCCTATGTTTTCAGGTTCTATACAGTTTTTCCCCTAAATGTCTTACGTTTCTCATAGACCACAAAGCTGAGATTTTCACAAATACTGTGTTCGTTCATTTGTGAGATTCTGATACTCACAAATTAATGTTGCACATGCTCTTGTACAATGAGTTGAGTGAACACAAAATAAACAACAGTTTTGCTAAATCTCTAAATGGTGTATTCTTATAGAACGCTTTAGTACCTTCTTAGAAGACTTTGCGGTAAAACAATCCCATTAACTCATGCACATTCACTCGACTGCCCAACTGGCACCAACCTATAACCATAAGGAGCAGTGGGGGGAGGTGTCAGTGTCTTGCCAAAGGACACTTCAACACACATGACCGAAATTGAACCTGGGATCTTTAGAGGTTGACCGCTCTACCTCTGCCCCATGGCCGCCCTTTTAAGTCATTATTAGTATTTTTGCTTTATTCATTTTAAAGTTTGCCAGATCTAACTTAGAAAAGTGAATTTGCAAGATGTGAGGAAAACTTGCAATGTGCAATTTTAGTGGTTAATATTGCACTGAAGGTATAACAACATAACTGAACAAATGCAAAAAAAAAAAAGCAAACCCAACTATTTTCTCAGTTCTATTTAGCTGTAACAGTTTTTTTTAAAGGTCCTTTGTCCATACAAAATCAACTTTTTGAGCTTTCAAGTTTATTATAATCATTATAAACAACCCCAAAACACTTTCTTAATCCATTCACAAATTTCTGAGTATTATTCTAAAAACCTGCAATCCGAACAGCGCCCCCTCCCGATCCAATGAAATAGTGCAGATTCTAACGAGCTGATGTCACATTGTGAGAACTGTTCCTCTCTGGAAAAATCCTCGATTCTAGAACCGCCCTTCAGGCTAATGCAAACACCTTATTTCCCCACAAAGCTAGCGGTGCTCAACTGCTAGCTTCATCGGTCAGCTAGCATACTTAGCCACTAACTTCACTGCTCAGCAACCTGTGTTCAGTTGCTAACTTCACTACTTAGCTATCGGTGCTCAATCACTAGCTTCGCTGTTCAGCTAGCAGTACTCAGTTGCTAGTTTTTTCACTCTGCTAGCTGTACTTAACTGCTAGCATCACTGCTCAGCTGGCAGTGCCCAGTTGCTCAGCTGGTCAGTTGGCGGTAATGAGCAGCTTGCTTCTCCGCGAAGCTAGTAGTGCTCAGTTGCTAGTTTTTTCACTCTGCTAGCTGTACTTAACTGCTAGCTTCTCCGCAAAGCTAGCAGTGCTCAGTTGCTAACTTCCTTGCTCAGCTAGTTGTGCTCATGCTCGTGCTTTACCGCTCAGCTAGCGGTGCTGAGTTGCTAGCCCTGTCCATCGCTGCAACCAGTGTAGCGATGGATGGAGCTTGTAAAGGCGGATATACCGTACACACGTCCATTTTGCATTTTGTTCACATGTTGTTTGCTTTCTCTAGCGGAACGCAGACACGCTGCTGAGGTCGACTCTAGGATAACGTCATAAAATGGGCCTCAGAGATGGTGGCGTCTTACTAAAAACTCTTAAAAATAACTAATATTTCATAAATCATTTGTTGTTTAGTATGCAAAGGTCATATATGATCATATTTATGGATATAGTATACTGTGAAAGGCATACATGACATATAGGCTCTTTAAATAAAAGTCAACAGAATTTGAATTATACTCCATATGACTTCCGTCTACACAGGAGGCGGGCCTCTAATGTAAAAAGGTTTCATTTGATTGGTGAACGATGTGAGGGATCCATCTGATTGGTCAGGTGTGTAAAGTGCTGTATTGATTTGTTTAATACATCAAGCTGCCATGAGATTGTTTTAGCATGTGTGTAAACATTTAAGGTAAGCAATTAGCGCTGTTTATGTCGTCTTTTGCTACACGCCTATCGCACGGGCTGTTATTGCCATGGTGATAAATTTGGTAGTAGAAAGCCTGGAATGTTTTGCCCAGAATCAGATAGCAGCTTTGGACCCCATTCAATATGCATGTCATGTTTCAGCTTAGGTGCAATAACTGTCACTTCAGCATCAATTGTCTTTTTTTGGTTGCTGGTTGTTGGTTGAGGTGAGTCGATTTCACTACATTAATGTTGGAGCTGCAAGACGGAAGCTGGATTTCACATTTGACAAAACCAGAAGTCATGCAGCTTTTCCTTTTTTTTATCATTCTCATACTTTCTGTCAATTCAAGACGTCATTTTGCTTTTTGTGCGTCTATCATTGAGATGGAAATCAGGAGTGTTTTCATTTGGCTTGATTGGCTGCCTCGGATTCAGAGGAGCTGTGAAGGAAAAAGCCGAGTTGGCAACTTCAAGCTCTTAAAATAATTACACTTGCCATGATGACATTGCTTTCTTGACAGGTCTAAACTTGAAAGGGGGAAGCTTTAGGAGTCACAGCGCCACAGAGGCAGGCTTTTTTCACTTATGGTTGCCGCATGAAATGAGCATATAATAAAAAAAAATGGATTGCAAGTCAAAGTCAAAAGGAGGTTTTGACCATCGACTCATAATACTTAAATTCTTTTACAATTAGGAGATGGAGACGCTGTTTACTCTATTAACCTTTCCTCTCAGTTGCACTCTTGTCATTGAACAATGTGGAAGAGGCCGAATCATTGTTGGCCCTTTTGCTAATGAGGCAATTAAGCCTATCCTGCTTTGGTGGAGCAAAGGGTTGAGAGAGCAAGGCAAGTCATCTGCTGCCTCAGCAAACACAGAGCGTCTCAGCGCTGCTGCAGTCAGAAAGCGTAACAAGACCTCCTCCGCTGTAGTGGTTGCCCAGTCCTTGTGGTTCTCCCTCGTCAGCGTGACCCATGGCACGAGCAGCAGGAGGCTATGTCTATCCAAGCGTGGTGCACTTCAGCAAATGGAAGGCAGAACAAACAAAAACATGTCCACTCTTGCAGTAATGGAAAGTGTATAGAATCGGCAACGTGTTCTAGCAACCATTTCCAATGAAAAATCCACGCAACGCCGGGTACATGCGCAAACGCACGTTTTGAAAAGTCGTGTTCTTGCATCGCAATGCAAGTTTAAGCCTGTTTTTGTGCTCTACGAACAAAACTCTCAGCCGTTGAATGCACGTTAATAGTAAAACTAGTTTAACTCTGACCAATCAAGGACTCGGACTTGGTAGTGACGTAGTGTCCTTTTTCATTACTGGAGGTACCAACCGATTGAAATTTGATACACCCATCTTCTTTCGCTCATCCAGAACCGGGTTACTAAGGCAGCAGTCTAAGACAAGAGGCCCAGACCTCCCTCTCCCCCGGCCACTTCCTCCAGTTCCTCTTGGAAGACCCCGAGAAGACGTAGTCTATCCAGCGTGTCCTGGGTCTTCCCCAGGGTCTCCGCCCAGTAGGACATGCCTGAGGCGTTCAGGAGACATCTGTACCAGATGCCCGAGCCACCTCAACTAGCTCCACTGATCATGTAAAGGAGAAATTGTTAATTGCTTTTGGAGTTCTATGACACCAAGTCTGTCTTATACTGGGAAAGAACTTTGATAGACAAAGTCTGGAACTTTGCACCACTTTGACATTTCACACCAAAGCCTCTTCCAACTGTGAGTACATGTGCTAGTATTGGGTGGCGACAGTCTGGTGTGAACACCATAGATTGCCCCGTGTGCACGTAGCAAAAAAACAAAGTTCTTTCAAGAAAACTCACATTATTTAAGGTTTGGGGTTTTTATGGTCATTTTAAAAAAAAAAGAAGAAAAAAAAATCTATGGGATAAAAGTGAAGGGAAAAATTGATTTGGTGATATATATCGCAATGTTTTGTTTGGCGATATTTGTATCAGTTTAAAATGTTGACATGATCTTTAATTTATTACTTGTCCTTTAGTGTCTTGCTTTTGTTTTTCACCTATAACCTTCCAACCATTAGTTGGCAGAACCCATGCTGAGCCTCTTTAAGTAACTCTACACCGCGACCAAAACAACAACAAGATGTCACAAGAACTAACTTGCGTCAAATGTTTCTGTATCACTGTTGCATAATCAAGTCATCATTGTAAATGAGAAATTATTCTAAATTGACCTTCCTGTATGAATAAAACTAAATAATAATAATAATGTTTAGTCAAAATTGCAGTTTTGGTTGTTTTGAGACGTTTACTACTTATTTTTCACTTCAGATAAGCAACAAATCAAAACTCTGTGCCATGTTATTTACCATATATTGTTGTGGAAATTAGACATTAACAAACATTCATGTGTTTATCGAGAGTCAGTAAGACACTTATTATCACAATGAGCCAGATATGATTTATTAGCATACTTATTAATGTCTAAAGGGATACATTGTCTACAAAGGCCAAATTAATAAACCGTTTACAAGCTGAGCAAATGTATTAACTGTCTTTGTCAAATTTATATATAGTGTTTTGCAGCACCCTATCTAAAATGTTAATGTATTTCTTAATTTTTATTAAAAACTGCATGATTTCGTGGGTAAAATTTCCTTGTAAATGAGTTGCTGTGCTTTATGATATGGTGCTTAAATCAAAAGAATTTTACCAAATTGTTATAATGAAAGCTGATTTTTTTTTCTAAGTCATACTCCTTCAAAGAAGTATAAAATTGTTCTAGTACATTTTTGCGATGTATCGTGATATTTACCGTATCAGGATACTTATCGTATATCGCCAGACTTCTGCTAATACACACCCCATTATTGAACACATACTGTCTGATTGTCAATTATGATTGGTCCACCATGTACATGTGAAATACAAAATTCCACAGTTTCACTGTTTATCTGGAAGCCATAAATGCTAATTTGAGCAATCTTGACCCTATACATTGAATAATATACTGTTAAACAGGGAAACTACAGTAAGAAGTGAGGCTGTTACACAGATATATCAAACTCATTTTAAAAATCAAATAAAACTTTGGTTAAAATATTAAGAAAAAATAACTTTTCTTGGTAAATCAAGAAATATATATAGCATAACTTTGATGGTTTTTCTGCGCGACATATGAGCAGTGCAATGTACATGTGTGACAGAAAAAGAAAAACAACCAAATGAATGCAACAATGGACGGCATTCTGTTATGTTTAGTTAGGGGTGTGTCATAATATCGATATTTCGTGACATTTAGTCCTACGATTGATTCTCCATGGGTTTTGTTTTTGTTTTTTCTGTTGTTTGCAACAATTTAGCACTTACTAGCAGTGTTGTGCATGTTCACTATTGTTAACACTGAATTCAATTGGTGTCAATGCTTTTAAAAGACAAGTATTACTGATTTCAGCAACAAAAGCACAAAAGTGTTGATTGTGTGTTGCACAAAATAAGACACAAGTTGTTTATTATGATTTTGCTCAAGGTAATGAAAAAAATGGGGAAGAATTTTCCCCAAATATATGTGTTCGTCTGATATTTTGTGAGTTATTAGAGATGATTTTCACCAATAATCGCGATATCATCAATATCATGAGATTGTATCGTATCGTGAGGTATTGAGTTTTGAAAAAGTGCCGATGCTCACGAAAACACCTCTTCTACCTTACAAAGACGAACACGTCTCTTCTGTCTTTGCATGGCAACTGTCTGCTTTGAGCAGCTGTTGTGTCAAACAAAAAGGGCCAGCATTAGGGCCTGAGTTAATGTGTTTAAGGGGATGCACAATTCCAGCAAGCGATAACTGAAGGCTTAAGGGTGCTCAGAAGGGATTACGGTATATAGCTGTCTGTCTTAAAGCCCCTGCTTAATCGCCATACTGTTTCTCCCTCCAACATTTTTCCTCCTGATTTCTGACACAATGCATGAGATAAAACATCTTACTCAGCGGGGAATAAAGATGGCTGCTCATTAGCTGTGGAAAGGTGTACTGAACCAGAAACCGGAGATGTCTAGGCAGATTTGTTTGAAATCAATGCTCGTCTTCTGAAGCTTCCTCCGCAGTATATGGCTGCCACAACCTATCAGATAAGATTCAAAGGGACTTATTTAGGCCCGCAAACGTCTTCTTAACACTCCAGTACCACGCTGGAGGAGCTTTTTAGGGAAGAAACAAAAAGAACGAGCCCTTTCTGCTCAGAATTTAGCCTTTTTCGTGTAGGTTTCACCACCAACATATTTATCTTTGCCATGTGACTGGATCAATACAGAGTGATTATCCATGCTTGGTGTGAGTAGCAGGGCTGAGGGATGACAGGTTTTCAGTTACAGGACACTAAAGGTGCATGGTGGCAAGGGTGCCGGATAAACTGTGCACTTAGCAACGATATGCACCGGAAAGGGAGCATGTGTTTAAAGCTGGTTAAAATTAATGACTTTGAACATTTAAAACAGCGTTTCTGCACTCTGCCTTTGAAAGGAAGAGTGTGTGGAGCTATTTTGGCGCCAATATAATTTGAAACAGAAATAAAACAAATACAAAAAAATATTAGTGTTTACAAAGGCCAGGAAAATGTCTTAAACTTTTATGTTCTTTTAAAATAAATTTTTAATTATTTTTCAGCTTCAAATGTTCTGTTTTTAAGGTTTCAAAACCTATTTTTTCACTTTCAACTCTTTTTTTTTCATTCTGGAATTTGAAAATTCCAGTGAAAACTTTTCACAGACTTTCTTCTGACCATGGAAGTCAAACATTAAAGATTTTGTCAACTACAAAGTGCTTTTCATTCCAAAATTGATACATTATTTTCTAGTAAGATTTAAGAAATTTGGCAGTTTGTATGTTAATTGTTTTATATTTTTTTTTTCTTTTGTCTTTAAAACTAGTTTGCTTCCTTTATAAGGACTAACATTAATCATCATTATTGACAGTAAAGTTGGTATTATGTCATAAATCTTTTATATTTAATTCCATCTATAAACCCACTTCATGCACACATTTCTTCCATACGTCTGCATGTAAAGTGACCACGCTCTTTCCTTGAAGGACAGTGAATGCTGCAGTGTGCAGAGGAGCAGTTTCCAGGTCCAGACGTTTTGATGTATTAATGCATACATGATTTGAATGCATTAGCACGTGCAGCAGAATCTAAGATGAACTCCTTCATTTTCTTGGATTCTGTTTTGTGTTTATCACTACCTGTGGTTGAATGTGCGTCTACTTTATTTTTCATTACACGATGTTTGACTGAAAAGTTGTTTTCTGCACTGAAATGATGTTTCACCCGACTTCCCCGCCCGGTCATTTATCCTAATATCATACTTTCGACTCCATCCATTCTACGCCACATCTTGACTAAAAGTAATCATAACTGCACAAATCTGTGTAGGAAAAACACTGCGAGTGCAGAAGCTAAGTCCATCAATCTTGAAAGAGGGCATCTTTTCCTCCATCTCATTGTCGGAGGATCGTACGCAGCACCCTCCCTTATCCTGAGGGGGAACGTTTCTGAGCCCAGTCACTTACCATGCCTCCTCTTCCCTGTCCTCTGTACCTTTTGAGGTCATCAGCAGGGGGTAGGGGTCCCTGCATAGCTCTGCGCCTTCGGTTACGCGTCTTCCTGCCGTCTGTCTGTGAGCTCAGCGTGGCTGAGGGGGTATTTCATTCAATCTAATGGAGTTAAAATAATCTGATTCCAAAAAGATGACATTTGTAATCTGTTGCAGTTTCTGTAAATATGCTGTAATTAGATCACAGACGCTTTATTGCACTGTCCCAACCGTGACATGGAAATTACGCCATTTCTTCATGTTTTACAGAACCACTGATAGAAATGAACTCTACTTAATTAAAAGCTCTTTCAGGACTGTGACATCAATTACCCATTGAGGCTGGATTGAGGGTTACAATTTTCTGCAGGTAATCAGCACTTTGAGTAATTGCTTTCAAAAGTAATTCCCCCAAACCTCATATCAGAGTTTGCGGTTGATGGGACGTGCGCCAGCGCATGGATGTGCTTTAGCAACAGTACGACCAGAGGACATTAGAGCAGGCTAATACTCCGTCATAGATGGAATAAATGCGGTCGGGTGAGATGCGTGGAAGCACATAATGCTTTTGGGTCAGAGGCGTTAGGGGAGGGCGCAGCAGAGAGAGAGAATCTGTCATTGATCTTGTAACATTAGCCTGAGCTGCAGTCGTAATGAAGCCGGCGCTGTGACTTCTATGCGACTCTGCTGTGTTTGTGCTACTAATAAATGTCCGCATCTGGAGTGTTTATGTCACACTGATGAATTATAACTCACATGGACACAAACGAGTCGCTCAAAGTGTGTTTCTGTGTGTACTCTAGTGCTGCCACAAATTATTATTTTAATAGTCGACTAATCGCCGATTATTTTTCATGCACAAACTGGATGTAAAGCACACATCTTAACCATCATTAGCTTTAAACTAAGTAAAAAATAGATTTATGGCATTACCCGTGATGATGCTAATATGAATACTTTAAGCTGAATTTGGCTGCTGAAGATTCTAGTGCTGATAGCTGAAGATGCTGAAACTGATAGCTAAAAACACTGAAGCTGAAAGCCAGCTAAAATATTAGCTAAATGCCAAATTAGACAACGAAAAACTGAACCTGTTAGCCAAAACAGCTAGCATGCAACTGAAACATTAGCTAAACTTCAAAATAGCCTAAAAAAAGCCAAAATAGAATAAAATGTCTTTACTGTCATTGTATGACATTTGGGTACAGCTCGCTCCAACATGGACAACATATACAACACGCATGAATAAATAGAAAAGAGAAAAATAGCTAACTTTACAAATAATGTGCAATAAAAGAAATGATCAAATATCTGCAAGAGACAAAGTGACCAGGCAGATGTGCAACAGTTGCATGGGAATGTGCAAGTCTCAGAGGTTTAAGATTTAAAAATGTACTTTCCAGTGATGTCACAGCTTTTGGGAAGACGCCATCTCTTAGTCTGATAGTCCTGGCTGGTGCGGCCCTGTACCGTCTGCCGGAAGGCAACAGTTTGAGGAGGTGATGACCGGGGTGGGTGCGATCCTTTATGATGTTTCTGGCTAGCATGCATGCAGCAAAAATATTAGCTAAATTCCAAAATAGCCTAAAAAAAAAACATAAAATAGCCAAATTAACTAACATGCAGCAAAAATATTAGCTAAATAGCCTTAAAAACCTTCATAAATGCCAAAAATAGTCCAAAAAGCTTGAAGAATGCCATTTTAACTTTTAACTTTACTGCACTCTGACTCTATATGATATAAAGTAACGACTAATTGACTATTAAATTAGTCGTCAACTATTTTAATAGTCGTCGAATAGCCGACCAATCATGGCAGCCCGGGTGTTCTCCCAGATGGCCTCGTCCGCTCATCTGTTATTTATCTGTATTTGTGCAAGTGTGTGTGCATATGAAATCAGAGATGTTTATTTATTTATTTATTTGTTCTTTTTCAGATAGAATGTACAATACATACGTAAGAAGAAGAACAGGAGTAGGATGAAGGCCAAGTCTTTTAAATCTCTACCATTTTCTTATTGTATCATTTGATACAAATAGATGACTAAATGAGAGGGTATAGTCAAAACAAACACAAAACAAAAACCCATGATAAAACCAATAAAACGAACAGGAACAGTATATTTACATCATTCTGCATTCAAACCAATCATTTTTGTTTTTACATTTAAACTTAAAACACACAATATTTAAACACTTTGTTATGGTCGTCATCCAAAGAATTCAATTTTTTGACCCCTGGAAAGAAAATATTCCTTTATTTAAGTATAGTTTTTACTTAAATACTTCAAAGTTATAATTTATTTTGCTGTTTCCTTCATTTATAACAAGAAGATTTCGTAAACTACATGGTAACATAACATATTTGGCCTTAAACAATTACAGTACTCAAACTCAAACTATATTTATTTGCGCCTTTCATTCAAAACCTCAAAGCGTTTGTCATAAAATCAAATAAAATACATTAAAAACACAAAGAGCAAATACACAAAAGGAGAAAAGAACTTTCATACAGAATGACGACCCCTCCCTTCCCCAGTCCCTCCCTCCCTCAATATAATATTTGGGAAAAAAAACTGAACAAAGACTTAAGAACTGCAGCTGGAAACAGGCTGGCTCTAAGGAAACAGTCAAATATAGAAATAGTCTGCAAAGAACATAAATCTTTATGTTTCAGTATTCTTGAACAAAAAAATGGTTCAAAGGTGTGCTCATTGTAGGGAGTCATATGCATTATTCAAGAGGTTTTTTTTGGCAAAATTATTGGATTAACTCATAAGAATAACCCCAGACGCTGTAAAAACATGAAAAATGCAGTAAAATCAAGGTTTGCTTTGTAGTTTAACAAAATGTTAAAATTTGCAAGATATTTCCTTAAAAAAAAAAAAAAAAAAAGCAAAATGTTGCGTCCATTTGAAATTTTCATCAACAATAATCCCCGTAAGTCTAAATTCATTCACTCTTTCTAACCCTTTGACCCCACCGGTTACACTTAAACACAAAACATTCAACATACGGTAAGTTTTCAACCGTTAACACGATCAACTTAACGGCTCGTGACGTTGATCGTGTTAACGGTTACAGCAAAGAGCAGAGACAGTGGCGCTCTGGTGTTAAAGGGTTAACTGAAGGCTAGCTCTGAAGCTACGATCTAGGGGTGTAACGGATCACAAAACTCACGGTTCGGATCGTGTCACGGTTTTAGGGTCACGGTTCGGATCATTTTTCGGATCAGTAAAAAGTAAAAAAATGAAAAAAAAATTAAAAAAAACGAAACGAAAAAAAAAAACCCAACAATATCAAACCTAATTTAATTTTTTGAAACGCTTTAAATCATATAAGCATTTAAAGTACCACACACACACAATATTTACATATGCAACAACAAAACATCTGCTCATTGAAGCCTATTTATTAAAACAAAACATATTTATACTTTAAACACAAACAAAATACTAAAACATGTAGTTTCTGATGACATTTACATGTTTTTAGACCAAATCTACAAAAACGAAGAGAAAAGAATGATTAAAAATAGTGTTGAAAATACCAAATCTATCTGGATTATCCTTTAAAATTAAGTAATAAATAAAACAGTTACAATTATTTTTTGGGTATGAATTGCTTTATTGAAACTAACTGTGGGAACATTTAAATGTTTTAAATGATAATTTTCTGTAAAACGTGGCACTTCTGCGTCATCTTTTCCTGGTCAATTTTGACATCTTTGGCTTGCCGTACAATGTTCAGCGATTCCACCGGAAAGCCCGTAACGGAGCTTCCATTCGATGCGAACGGACAATTGGTTTAAATTATGCTAGCGCGAGGTATCCGCGTTTGGGGGTAGGATGTTCGATCGGTCCGCGGTACACACGTGTCCCGCACCGTGGCCTCTGATCCGTACGGACCACGGAAAATCCGTGATCCGTTACACCCCTACTACGATCACACCACCATCGGAAACTTGCTTTGAAGCGAATATTTACAAAGAAACGTCTATAGAAAAGCGTTCAAAACTGTAAAAAACACTATTTGGGCTCCAGTCACAAAATGCGTCCATATTGGAATTTGAATCATTTTAGCTGAAATTCCATTTCCTCAGCTTCCGAATCCACTGGAATTGCGTTATTTGTGTCATTTGAAGAACGTGTTATTTTGCTGTCGCTGGATATTTCCATTTGAACTTCAGATTTGAATTCTTTCTTACAGAACAAGAGAAATGTTGTTTTGTTTGAACGATGCGTGAATGGTGACCAGGTCTGTGTGTTTTCCCGCTTTGCCTCGCTGGTGTCGGTGGTGATGGAGCAGGAGACGGTGCCTGGCAAGTCATCCATCATTTTCCCCTCTGGCCCGTGTTGCCCTCAGAGGAGAGCTGCTCTGTCACTGTGACATTGGGCCCATTTTGGAATAGAAAAATGGTGTCCCCGGCCCCCTCCCTGCAGCCCCCTTCCCAGACCAGCGATCCCTCACGCTATCGGGCTTCACTTATATCAGGTTTACACATCCAACCCTAGAGGGAAGAATTTTTAATCAAGGCGAGCACTTCACTTAAGAGCTTTTATACATCTACAGCTGATCCATAACACGTCTTCTAGGGGGGCTTCACCTTTGCTGACTTAAGAAGGGGGGGGTGGAGGGGACGACTTTGTGAGCATCCCGCGTTCTCCCTCCCCTTGGTCATTAATGTAAAGGGTGAGTCAGCACGAGCAACTGCAGTAGAGCGGCCCGATCAATCTGTTTATGCTCGACTCTGAAGGGACACAACAGCGCGCCAGGACACCGCCGGGGTGGGCAGGCATCGTCCACCTCAGCTCACACAGTCCATTCCAAGCTAAACACCACACTGCTCCACGCCGGAGAAGCAGAAGTGTCACGGTCGAGGAAAAGAAAAGCAGTTAAAAAAAGCCTCCTCACTTCATGATTTATTTTATTCTAGAAATGTGTGTTTTGTTTCTCCAAAAATAAGCTTAATGCAGTAAGTTATCTTCTAATCCGGAGTTACAGGGTTAAAAACATTCACAAGTGAAAGTCTTCTTGCCACCAGGAATAAGTTTGAGTTTTTTAATAAGTCAAACGGCCTTAAAAGCTCAGCAGAGATCAATAGAAGTCTAAATCATTCAGTGTTAACCATATCTAAGAAGGCTGTCTAATAAGGGTCTTTTAGACAAAGAATTTGCTATTTGAATAAAGAACTGTATTATCTGCAGTACGGTGATCTGGATTATAAAACGTATCGTCAATGAATGGACTATTTTCAAAGCCGGACTAAAGTCAAAAATAAGATTTAAGTGTCTCAGTTCACAATTAATCTAGAACCTGTTTGTGACATGTTTTAAAGTTATCCACGTTAGTCGCATTAGCATATTCGCTGTAAATACCAACCTTGTTTTTGACACGTAAAAAAAAAGCAGACGGATATTAACTAACTGTAAGGATGTACTAACTCCAAAACTTGTTAGTAACACGTAAAAGAACAGACTTAGACCACTAAAACAATTGTTACTGAGACTGCGCTAAACATGTTAGCTGCGTTAGCCGAGGTGGAGTCTTTACAGTACGTGTAACTCCCAAACTTTTCCCAACAAATGGATGCCGTTAAACCAAATGTTATTGAGACAAATGCTATTAGAAGCATATAAAAAACACTGTGTGAGACTGCTACATGTTAGCTACATTAGAAGCGTTAGCTGGGGTAGATTATTTACAGTATGTTTAACTCCCAACCTTGTTTTCAACACCATAATTAAAGGATATTGCTAAACCAAATGTTAATGAGACTACGCTAACTCCTAGCCTTATTAGAAGCATTAAAAAGCACAGTTTGACACTGCTGCATGTTAGCTGCATTAGAAGTGTTAGCTGCAATTAGTGCTGCCACAAGCGATTATTTTAATAGTCGACTAATCACTGATTATTGTTTCCGATTAGTTGACTTATCGAGTCATGGATGTGAAGCACACAGTTTAACCTTGATTAGCTTTAAACTAACTAAAAAATAGATATATAGAATTACTTCTGATAATGATAATGCCAATGCTGTAAGCAGAATTTGGCAGCTGAAAACGCTGAAGTTGATAGTTGGAAACAATGAAGCTGTTAGCCAGCTAAAATATTAGTTAGATGTCAAATTAGCCTTAAAAACTGAAAAAAAGTTAGCCAAAACAGATAGAATGTAGCTGAAATATTTGCTGAACTCCAAACTAGCCTAAAAAAAACCAATATATATATATATACATATATATATATATATATATATATACATATATATATATATATATATATTATATATATATATATATATATATATATAATATATATATATATATATATATATATATATATATATTATATATATATATAGCCAAAACAGCTAGCATGTAGTGGAAATACTAACTAAACTCTAAAATACCCTAAAAACAAAAAAAAGGCAAAAAATAGACAAAATGGCTAGCATGTATAGCTGTAATATTAGCTAAATTCCAAAACAGCCTAAAAAACATTTAATTAATATCAAAACAGACCAAAAAACTAGCATAATGCCACTATAACTTTCAAATTTACTACACTCGGACTCCATACAATATAAAGTAACAACTAATCAAATATTAAATTAGTCGTCTACTATTTTAATAGTTTTTTTTTTTTTAACTAGGGCTTTTCAGTGCACCTTATAACGTTGAAAATACCGAAATGGTTTTTAATTTAGGTTACGCAGATATTCTCAATAGACTTTCCCTTTTTCTTCTTCAACATTGTGGCAGAAGAGTTTGAATTGATTTGTTGTGCTGAGATTGCAGTTCTCCTATTTGTGCATATTGTGCATTGTACTCTGTTGATTTTTAAACAATAAAGCGGGAGTGTGATTCCCAAGGTAGGATGTTTTCAGTGCTGAAATACATTATTTCTTTGTTGTTCAAGCTCAGTCACTTAGCTTTTTTGAACAGGATATTTCACAAAAACGAAATATAATCTTAAATTTTATAAAGATGTGATCATAATGCTTAAATTACAACTTAATAACTGTGATACTTTTTTAATAATTGTGATACTTTTTTTTTTTTTTTAATTTGAGATCATTTCTGAGCGGCTTACATATAATTGAAACAGTTGAAACAGACACAGCTCCACTACCTGCTGTTATTACATAACTGCACTCAGCACATTTTAATGTCATTTCTCTCAAAACAGCGTCACGCTGTCGCAGGAATGGCTGCGAGTGAGTAACAGACACAGGGAGATGAAACGACAAGAAAAAAAAAGCAGGAAAATGGCGGGACAGAGAAGTAGAAAAAACACACTCCTGCTCCCCCCCTCAATCTCACATGTCGGAGAACAGAACCCCACTCGCCCCAGATGGAAAGATCCGCTGACATCATGGTAGAAGGGCAAACAAATGTTCACCCTGATATCTTCACTTCAGCTGACAATATCAACAAAAGCATCAATCCTGACTCCGAGCTACAACACCCAACTCGCATCTCTGTTTTGATCCCCATTTGATGAAAATCCTCTTTTTGGAGTTTTTAACATGTATGTGTGGCATTTTTCCTAGAAAAGAGAACAAATATAATAAAAAATCTTTTTGCTTTTTTCCTATTTTTTCTCCTTTTAAATCGCTGTCAATCAAACTGTTGCAGACAGATTCTGAATTAATGAGCCTTCTTTACATCACACAGCAACGTCAATAAACATTGGAGAATGAGCTAAAAGAGTCTTTGGTGAACTGGAAGGAGAAAGAATCAGGATTTTGGAGGAAGTTGAAGATCTTCACTTCCTTGTCCGAGCTGACATCCGGATCAGAACCACACAGCTGGACATTTTTATGTAGCAGCGGTGAAGATTTACGCTACAAGACCCAGAGCTATCATAATCACAGGAAGGGAATCAAGGGCGGGGCTACTAAAAGCCACACCCCCTCAGAGGAGATTTGAGAAACAGGCTTCAAATCAACATGAAAAATTGATTTTTAAGACATTTAAGTTGTGGGATTTTGGTTAAAAACTTCATAATCCTAATTAAAGTACTACTGGGAACCTTTTTTTAATTAAAAAAACTCTTTCTTATACCTGAAAATCAGTATCTTCTTCGTTTACCTACATTCCCGCTTCTCTAAAAGTAAGGCTAAATAAAGGTCAACACCTGATAGTAGTTGCATGACCCTTCTGACTGACGTGCTCAGTCACATACCTGCATTGTCTTTCATACGGCTCTAAGAATAACTTCCTTCCTGTTTGTGGATCGATAGCGCGGCGTGGCCTGTAAGAGATATTCCCTCGCAATAAAGCCAGAAATTGTAGAGAATTTATGTCAGGCAAGCTGAAATCAATAGTGTGAATGTAAATGCGAGGCTTTCTCTTCCTGCTTTACCGTCTCTGCACACTTCTATACTTCAAAATCCGATTTGTCAGAGAATACAACCTTGAAGGTCTTTTTTTTTTCTGTGCAGAGGTACAAATATCATTCCCAGTTGCATTTGGAATTTGCATTTGAGTTGTGTGTGTTGCTCCTCTTATCTCTGCTTCTCACCATGAAGGAATAGCACATTTCAATCATTCTGTCATAGGAGAGCTATAATCTTTTCTTCTGCATGGCATATGTCCTTCCACTCCTAACTAATCCTTATTATGCCTCAGAAGCGAAGGTCATTGTCAAAGCCGAGGGGGTGATTAAGTTAATCCACTTGTTTTCTGAATCCGATTTACCTCATTTTCCAAACTAGGGAACAATGTTCCGGCACAAAGACATCAAGATGATAGTGTGGCACACATTAAGGAGGAGGGCTCCTACACTAGACAGCTTTTTATTATCTGGATATATAATCTGCATCCTTCTAGTTCCACCGGCGGATTCCTAATGACTACCTTCAGAGCTATCTCCCGTACGAGTGAAAGCGAGAGCCGAGTCCGCGAGTTAAAAGCGGCATGATCCCTCTCATTCTTGAATCAATATGTCACTGCAGTATGAGCCAGTAACAAAGCACAGCCCGGCGTGGTGGCGAGCAGGAGGCTGCTCTGCGGCCAGCGGGCCCGGCTAAGATACGCACTGCAGTGGCATCTACAGTTGACTTCATTAGCAGGTCCCTCCTTTGAACAGAATGGCTTATTTACAACAGCGCGGTGCAGAGACAGATGCTCCGCCGATATTATACTACAGAGATTTGTACAAATAGGTGTGCGTTCAGGAGCAAAGCTGCACAGTCAGCAAATCGACCTGTAATAAATCCCGGCATAAGCAGATCTGAAATCAGCGGATGAGTGAAGTGATAAAAATGCATGGTTGGGAATATGTTTGCAAAAAAGACGAAAAATTCCCCTAGAAAAGAGGCGGAGCATGTGCACATCTCTGTTAACATTTTCTTCATTCATGCATCATGCAAGACAAATATCTGTTTAGAAATGCATCGGCGTGAAGGCCTTTTAGTGCATTATCGTAAGCGTTTGCCGCTCTCCTGTCTAATGCAATCACTCTGTTCTGAAGGGAAAGGAAGCACGAACAAGCAGCTTATTTGTCCGTTTTTCAGCAAGTGTTTTCGTGATTATTCTCATTCCGAGAGTTCTCTTTGTGACCCTGATGCTGTTGGCTTCAGGACTTCAACTATACAACAACAAAAGGAAAGTTTGTTCTTATTTTAGGGGTAAGATTACTTCTAGGCTGGTTTGAAAAAAAGAAAAAAAATTATCAAAAAGTATTTGCTAACTAAATACCAGATTAAAATGTTTTAACTAAAGACCCACTTCGATGAAAAATTAGATTTTTGGTGTAAATAATATAGTTTTCTGGCATTTTTCTGATAATGGAAGACATAAAGGAAAATTACTGCTTTATTTAAATCCTTGGCAATCAAGAGCAGACACAGAAATTCCTTATTTAAAAAAGTGCATTTGTGACTTATAAAACACACTGGGTGTGTCACAAGCTCCCTGCACCACCAACGGTCAGAGGAAAGGGGGCGGAGTCACACTCAGAGGCCAATTTCTAGCGAATACTGAAGCTTTGCAAATGCTGTTCTAGAAAACGTTGTGTTTTTTTCTCAAGTCTTTCAGAGTGAACTATAATCACATATATGATTATATCTTACCTCTGAAACACTAAAATACAAATTTCATACCCGGAAGTAAAACAACTCGATCTCTGAGGCTCCGCCTTTCATTCCTTGAGGATGCAGCATTTTATGATGTCATCTTAGACCCGTACTCATCAGCCACAGAAGAAAGCATATATATATTTTTTATTTTGATGTAAATACTGTGCAATCTGGGAACTTATCCCCAATTTTTGGCAGAGACAGAATGGTGATGGTTTATGGGTTAATTTTGCAGAAAATTTGGTCACAAAATGTAGACGACAACACCAGAGGAACATTTCAGGACTTACTGAAATGGTGAGAACATTGTTCTTAGCACTGGCTCTGAGCGTTTCTTTTTGTCCTTGAAGCATCATCAATCTCTGCATCCAAAATCCTTTTCGCTTTAATGTAGATCATTTTCCTGGAGATACGCATCTTTTCGCCTATGCTCAATTACTCGTGTTCAAATCAGTTCTCCAAAATTGGAAAACTAGTCTTCTTCCTTTCTCCACCAGGATATATTTTTCTCCATTTCTCCACCAAGAAATAGTTTTCTCCACCAGGAAATAGTCTGCTTCCTTTCTCCACCAGGAACTAGTCTGCTTCCTTTCTTTATCAGGAATTGGTCTGCTTCCTTTCTCCACCAGGAACTAGTCTGCTTCTTTTCTTTATCAGGAACTAGTCTGCTTCCTTTCTTTATCAGGAAATAGTCTGCTTCCTTTCTCCACCAGGAACTAGTCTGCTTCCTTACTTTATCAGGAATTAGTCTGCTTCCTTTCTCCACCAGGATATATTTTTCTCCATTTCTCCACCAAGAAATATTTTTCTCCACCAGGAAATAGTCTGCTTCCTTTCTCCACCAGGAACTAGTCTGCTTCTTTTCTTTATCAGGAACTAGTCTGCTTCCTTTCTTTATCAGGAATTAGTCTGCTTCCTTTCTCCACCAGGAACTAGTCTGCTTCTTTTCTTTATCAGGAACTAGTCTGCTTCCTTTCTTTATCAGGAATTAGTCTGCTTCCTTTCTCCACCAGGAACTAGTCTGCTTCCTTACTTTATCAGGAATTAGTCTGCTTCCTTTCTCCACCAGGATATATTTTTCTCCATTTCTCCACCAAGAAATAGTTTTCTCCACCAGGAAATAGTCTGCTTCCTTTCTCCACCAGGAACTAGTCTGCTTCCTTTCTTAATCAGGAATTAGTCTGCTTCCTTTCTCCACCAGGAACTAGTCTGCTTCCTTTCTCCACCAGGAACTAGTCTGCTTCCTTACTTTATCAGGAATTAGTCTGCTTCCTTTCTCCACCAGGATATATTTTTCTCCATTTCTCCACCAAGAAATAGTTTTCTCCACCAGGAAATAGTCTGCTTCCTTTCTCCACAGGACTAGTCTGCTTCCTTACTTTATCAGGAATTAGTCTTCTTCCTTTCTCCACCAGGATATATTTTTCTCCATTTCTCCACCAAGAAATATTTTTCTCACCAGGAAAGTCTGCTTCCTTTCTCCACCAGGAACTAGTCTGCTTCCTTACTTTATCAGGAATTAGTCTGCTTCCTTTCTCCACCAGGATATATTTTTCTCCATTTCTCCACCAAGAAATATTTTTCTCCACCAGGAAATAGTCTGCTTCCTTTCTCCACCAGGAACTAGTCTGCTTCCTTACTTTATCAGGAATTAGTCTGCTTCCTTTCTCCACCAGGATATATTTTTCTCCATTTCTCCACCAAGAAATAGTTTTCTCCACCAGGAAATAGTCTGCTTCCTTTCTCCACCAGGAACTAGTCTGCTTCCTTACTTTATCAGGAATTAGTCTGCTTCCTTTCTCCACCAGGAACTAATCTCCTCCCATTCTACGACAGGAAACAGTCTGCTTCCTTTCTCCACCAGTAGATAGTCCGCTCCTTCTCTCCAGCAGGAAATAGTCTTCTCCCTTTCTCTACCAGGAACTAGTCTGCTAGTTAACAATGAATTTTAGTGACATTTTCTGATGATCGAGAAGATGTAAAAAAAAAAAAAGTATATTTAAATTTGCATTTTGAAGTCTTGCTTTTCTGAAATCATTGGAAATCAAGGGCAGACACAAAAAAAAAATCAGTTTTAAAAAGTATATTTGTGACTGTGTGCCGCAAGCTCCCTGCACACTCCATTATTCAATGGTGAGAAGAAAGGGGGGCGGAGTTGCTCTGTCACTGGTCCCGCCCACAACTCAGAGGTAAATTTCTAAGTAACTTCTCCCTCTCTGCAGATACTACATCCTAGAAAACAACCCACGTCTGTTTGTTTTTTTTTAAAATGCTTTTAAAATAGATAGAACGATGATTGGAGTGAAGCTTTAATGCTTTTCAACATAGATAACAGACCACGGATACAATCAAAGATAAACTATTTTGTATGGATTTGTTTACAAATACAAATACCTAAAATCCTGGTGGAGAAACCTCACATAAGTGTGCGTTCTTGTTCCATTTTCAGTCTTCCACCCCCACCGTTTTGCAAATTAAAGTGCAATCAGCCCACTCCCAGATCACTTCATACCCTGCACCACACAGAGTAAATAAAACCCACCGAGTCAGGCGGTGCTGGTGCTCGTGGAAGCTTTGGTTCCTCTCAGGCTTGTCTCCAGAAACGCCCCCCCACCTCAAAAGATGTCTGTCATAATGTTCTTGTCCCTTCATATGACTGTCTCCCTCCCACACTAAACAGTTATGGTTGCATAACTTAAAAAGAAAATGTCTTTAGTGTGGAAGTGACAGACTTCTGTGTAAACTAACTGGATCCAGCTTCTTTTTTAATTTTTATCCTCCAAATGTAAACTCTTCAACAAAAGAGTCATTTATATGCAAAAATATTAGTCTTGTTGTTTTTCAAATGTAAACTCTTCAAGGGAGATTTAGATATTAGGTTAAATGGATTAAGATCTTAAAAAATACATTTTGAGAGAAAGAAGTCAAGATTCAAACTGTCCTCGTTTATTGAAATCACTCTCTTGGCTTTGGAAGTCGGTATTATGCAGTCAGCTGCATGAAGTATATTTTACTTGGACTCATTTTTTTGAAAAAAAAAACATCATCAAAACCGTACATGAAAAATCCACTTGAATCTGCTGTTTAGTTCTTCAACTCAAACGGCGTTGTGTTGTGTGCTGCCAATGGCATTTCTGCGTCTTTATGAAGCGCAGCTGGCTTCTGAAGGAAAAAAACAGACCAAAAACAACCAAAAAATGAAGGTAGTCTGCATATTTGTCTCTTGAATGGCTTCAATCAGCAAGGGAGGAAAAAGAAGAAGGGAGCGATTGATCCCAAGACGTGGAAACTGGAAATGTTTTCTCACCTACAACCAAATGTGAACAGCAGTTTGACCAAACTGAAAAACTTCCATAACTGCTTCCGCCACGATTAACATTTTAATTAATCAACACAAAGAATTTAATTAGGAAGAAAAAAAGATGCTTGGAGGAGCTTAATCTGCGCCTGCTTTCTTCCTGTATTGCTTTCTGGATGACTGTTTCTGATGATGAATCAGCATTGGTAGTGGCCAGTGTGGGAGCCGATCCTTATCACGCCGGTTCACATGGCGTCTGCTGGATGCAGCTCTGGGTTACAAAGTGTGAGCTGGAGCGCGGTGGAGCAGGAAGCGTGGCGCGCTCTGATTAAAACAATGTTTTCAACATGTTCTTGTAGCGTTTTTCTCATGACGATGAACACGTGAAATGAAAATTAAGCTTGAATTTCTGATTATTTCTTTATTTGAATCGTGAATCAGCTTTTTGTTTTTATAAAAAACTACTTTAGTTTATTTTCTGATCCTGAAGGAAGTTTTATTTTGGAAAACTGACAGATTCTATCCACAACATACATCTTGGCAAGCTAGCTGGGCGGCTAACTGGATTGCTAGCTAAAAAACTAACAAAAACCAAACGATAAAATATATTCAGAAAGTTTCACTGGAAGTCAGTAAAGAAACTGAAGAAGAGTCTTCGTCCTCAAAGAACAATAACGCTGTTGTTTACAGACAAAGTTTTATAGAAATAGTTGTTTTTTTGTAGCAGAAGCCGCTATGGCTAATAGGCGGCGACGGACTCTCGACTGTTTCATAAAAACAGATGAAAAAGGTGGAAACACAGTGGATTTAGGTTTATTTTATATTTAGAATATAACAGTTTTCTAACGGTTATGTCATTTTATTTTGCTTTATTTATCCATCACACCCTAAAATTTGAACGTAGCTGAAGCTAGCGTCCGACTGTTAGCCTCCACTTTGGCGCTAAGTTCAAACGCTTTACGCAAAATGAAGAGTTGCTACTTTGTGGACACTTGTAAAAGGGAAATTTGAGAGTTTAAAACTTTAGCACAGAAAATGATTATTTTTGTTGAAAAAATACCCAATAAATGAGGATTTATGTAGACAAAACATTCCTTTATGGAATGTTTTAAAATCAGAACCGACTTCTGCAAATCAACAATTTTGTTTCATTGAATCTTCATGTATTTAAAAAATATATATTTTTAGACTTTTTCAAACAAAATTTCATTTCATTTTGGAAATGTTGTACAAATGTGGATTTTGCATGTGCTCCTTGTGCATGTGTGGGTTTTCTGCGGGGACTCGGGCTTCTTCCTACCGTCTAAAAACATGTTTCAAAGGTTAAGTGGTGACACTGATTGTGACCCTGCAGCAGATTTCAGGGTGTGCCTTCGCCCAACAAGTGGCCGGGTTGGGCCCCAAAAGGGCCAGCTTTGGCCCCGTTCTGACCCGTCCATGAAAATATTGTCTGATTTAAACCGGTTCATGGGCTCTAAAAGGTTGTTGACTACTGCTATGAACGGAGTTTAAGGTTGTGAGGAGCTGTAGGCTAGCAGGAGAGCGTGTAAACAGATGGATGATGGGAAGTGGGGGTAGGGTAACTCCCCGCCAACGATCTGGTGAATTACTAATGACCTCCTGCTGTTCTGCAGAAACTGTGTTCTAATAAAACGACACCTGGACGTTTATACTCTTCATCAACTGATACACTGAAACTCATTTTTCATTTTGCAAAGTTATTTTTATTAACTCTTTCCCATCACACACGTCGAGCTGAATCTGTCCGGGTCTGTAAGCCCTCTGCTTAAATCATTGTCTACTTTGAAGCTCTGCCGCTTCCCACAAATGATCTCATGCGTCACCCGGGAGCTGGAGCCCAACGATCCATCCCAGCAATAGAGAGAGACACCTCCCCCATCACACCCTCACACTGACATGCTGCTCACCGGCAGGACGGGTGGACAGAGGTCAGATCACCTGCATCTGCATCCGTTAAGACAACATTTGAAACATTTTAAGTTTATTAATCTGTATAGTAGCACATAATTGACATTCATGCTGCAAATGAGACAAAAAGAGACTTTAAATTCACCAAATTCTTATATTAAGCGCAATCATAGAACACAAATAGAACAAAAAAAATGGATTTTACTTTGAGGGCTGAAAAAAAGACTGTTTTAAAAACCTCTTTACACAAAGTGATGCAAATATGCATCAACTTGACTGGATCTAAATTAGCATTAATAGCAAAAACATAAAAGTGAATATTTTCTTTAATAATTAAAAATAAATTCAGGTTCACAGGGTTAAAGTAGATGTGATTCTATCTATTAGTGATTCTCCTGCTCCTCTCTGTACATTTTTGGCACTTAAAAACTCAATCACAATTTTAGTGATTTCTGCAATTTTGGTACTAAAACCTTCAGCGTGTTCAGGACATTACTGCTTATTTTTGGCGTTTATTAACTTTAAAGTTTTGAAATATTTAGCAAAATATACCCCATCAGAAAAGAATGAGAAAGTCTCCAAATTTCAAAAATTTAAGTAGATTACCAACAAGCCTTTAAAATGTATTCATGGACTATGTTTTAATCTTTTTTAGTAAATTTCTAAAAGTTTTTTTAAGGCGTAAATTTAGGAGTTTTTTTTAGCCTTCCCCAATTTTAGTAAAGCATGCTAACGTTTTTGGCAATGTTGTGTACTCCGGGTTTATTAGACTAATTTTAGAGTTTAGCTTCCATTTTAGTAACATGCTAACGTTTTTGGGCAAATTTGTTATCTACTGGGGGTTTTTTTAGGCTAATTTAGAGTTTAGCTTCCATTTTAGTAACATGCTAACGTTTTTGGGCAAATTTGTTATCTACTAATTATCTTTAGAATTTAGAGTTAGTATTTAGTAATGCTAACGTTTTTGGGCAATTTGTTTTATGGGGTTTTTATAATTTAGTTTAGCTTCTATTAAGCAACACATTAAATTAGACATTTACTCCAATTTAGCATGTAACGTTTTTGGGCAATTTTATCTAATCATTTTAGAGATTATTTAAACAATTTTGAAACACTATTTTTGGCTGAATTGAGCTTCAACTTCAGCTTTTTTTCATAAGGTCTTTGTTGGAAATTTAGAGTTTAGTTCTTTTAGCAAATTTAACATTTTGCAAATTAGGGGTTTAACATTTTTAGCAATCCTTCAGAAATTAAACTAAATTGCGGCGCCATTTCAGCAAAAAACTTTAGCGAGTACTTTCACAAAAAGCATTCACACTAGCATTATTGGAGATAATGAAACTTTTCCAGTTTTTTTCATTTGACTTGTTTTGCTCACTCTCCTCAGGTAAACAGGAACAAAAAAGACTCCAACAAATGGCTTTTTTGTTGCTTCACGAGCAACGCATATTGCAACTTTTGCAGTCTTTCGAGGATATTGCTGAGAGAGAGGATCTTGGGGTGGTTTTTGTGTTCTCCCGCATGTAATTACACATCTGGCCCGGCCTATGGTCACATTCAGCACTTTAGACATTGCTAAACCTTTTCCTTTGCGTGTTTCCGCATGATTAGCATCTGGGAGCGCCACTCTTCACCTTTTCGTTGGGGCCTTCACAAACAAGTTGGTAAAAAAACAAAAACCAGGAAAGAATTGTGTTGCAGCATGAGGAGGAAATTAGTCAGCCCAGCACCTCAGAGGATGGTTCATTTAAAGAAAGAGAAGATAGAGGATTATGGGAATGTGAGTTCTTTATAGGTTATGGGGTGAACCTGTTACACAACTCGTGTGTGAATAGAATTTATTCTGAATGTGTTGCAGCTACTTAAAATGGTTTTGTAGCTTTTTCTTTTGTGTCCTGCAGCAGTCCTGGACTGTAGTGATGGTGGTGTTTTTAAATCCTTTTTCTTAAGGTGCGTATGATCAATAATTTTGCTCATACTCAAAAAATCACCAAAAATTGAAAACACACCCAGTACCCAGTGAAAATTAATTTTGTGCCTTGTGGATGACTTTCACCTAAGAGTATTAGGGCAACCAAAATAATAACAATAATAATAATAATTTTACAAGTTTCACTCTTGCAAATGTTAAATCTTGTGAACTTTATTCTCATAATTTAACATTAATATAAAATAATTTAAAAAAAAATTGTTTTTCTTTCAAACTGGTCCTAATACTCCGTCGTACTACCCTCCCCCCCCACCCAAAAGAAAAGTGGAACTTTCTTTAAAAGATATTCACAAAATTTCACACTCATGTCACCAGGTTAAGTCTACAATCACAATTGAAGTCCCGTTGACCTTTAACCTCGGGAAGTGACCACCCGCCGGATTAAAAAAAAAAAAAAATCAACTTTCACCTTAAGGCCCACCTACCAATTAAAACTCCTCCTAAGGATTTTGATCCATCCTTCCGTTATCATTGGGAGGCTAATTGGAGAAAAAAAATGCTGGAATTAGAATTTGTAGATTTTTAATGGCGTTAGCTTGCTAAAGGGGGTGTTTCCCTCTTCCTCTCATATATTTTACCTGGAATATCTTCAAAAAAATAATATCGGAATTGTTGGCTCAAGCTGAACAAAACTATATAACATATACATTTGGGCGTGGTTAACAAGGAAAAAAACTTGGTTGCTAAGGAAATCTAAAAATTTGCTTTTGCAGATTCTTCTTAAAATTACATACATTTGTTTCTCACCTCCAGGCAGCCAAAACTTAAAATGGTTGCTATGGAAAAAAAATAATAAAATTGCCTAAATTTTGGAAAAAAAGAGCAGAGTGGCAAGGTCAGGGGGAGGGGCATATAGCAGCCACTCAAGGGTCGCAAGGGCTTGAAGCCTTAACTTTTTAATAGATAGGAACAGCTTCTAGTGTTTATTTTTTCTTTGTTATACCCCTACCATACAAATTGTGCACATTTTTTATTTGACGTTTTGATTAATCAAATTATTCTTCTTTAAATAACGACATCTAATACAGAAAATGATTAAATTAAAAGGATGCATTACTTGAACAGTCTTTTTTTTATTTCTGAGTGTTAAGAAAACATAATAATCACATCAAACAGCTGCAGCTGACTTGACTTCAGCTCTTTCCGCCTCTCCCATGAATCGTCATCTGTTAATCCTTCGCAATCATCTCAGTTTCTCCCAATGCTGATTGTTTTTTCCCTCTCAAAGTGCGCAGTCGCTTTCTGTGTACGGTGTAAACCCACAGCGGTCTGATTAAACCTTCCGTCGCCTGGCAAATGAATGTGGTTTGGAGGTTGTTATTCTTTCAGGCCAATAGCTGCTCCCCCCTGGGTTGAAGGTGCAGCCTTTCGCAAACATATCACTATCACACCAGAGGGGGGTCAGCCACAGGGCTTAAACACCGACCGTCCCGATCAATGCAGCCCACCGCTCACATCGGTGAGGGATGGATGCCCTGTTAGCGTCGCAGGGAGCGCCCGTGCGTCCCTGAAGCGGAATAAAACACGGCCTGATGGGTGTTATTTACAGCATGACCCTTGCGGGAGCGTTGCACGTTCTGTTTACGTGTGCACGTCTCTCAAGGACTCCGGTCCCAGCAGACCGCCGGCGTGTGCTGCGTATCATGAGGGGGAAGGCGGTGCAGCGGGCTATCATTTTGTTCAGCTGGATGTGTCACCTCTTTAGCCTTGGTGTATAGCTAGCTGAAGGTTGAAGCTTGCTGACATCAACTCAGACCGGGGTAATTGATGTTTGCGTGGCCTGCCGGAGCAGAGTTGGAGCCTCTGCCCGCTTGCAGCCGCGCACGCATGCAGACGCTTGGATCTGATGAGGGTTTGTCATTGATGGCGGCCCGGGCATGAAACAAAGGTCACGGTATTCTCGGGATTTGATCTGGCCCTCTCATGGGAGTGCTTCTGTAGCTGTCATCTAATGAGACAGTGAAGGGGCGAGAACGGGAAACAGAGGACAGATATAAAAGGTAACAGGAGAAAAAAAGATGTGTTACCACGACGGTTAAAGGGTCAAATTGGAGGGAAAAACTATAGGGGAGTGAAGTGTTTCAAAATTAGAAGAAGGGAAAAGTTGAGCTTATAGAAGAACAGCAGGGGGACAAGGACCATAAGGAACCAAATCAATGAGAAGCGTGATGAAAATTAAATGCAACGTTCTGCATCTCCAGAAAACTGCAGGCAAACCCAGCTGAGACACAGCATGGGAGTGGCCTCCCGCGGTCTGTCATGCACCACACCCTCACAAGCATCCCGCTCCGCCGCCCCCACATCTCCTCAGAGTTCTTGTCTTACTGCACTGCATCTCTGTTTTACATTTCTGTTTCCCTTTTGACTCTGCCTCTTTTGTTTTCCCCCCACACTCCTTCAGAAGGCGCTCCCAGTCATTGCCTCCAGGCCACCATACTTCAGGATGATGGATTGGGTCGAGAGTGCACGATAGCAGAGGGGGGTTGTGGTGCATTGCAGTGTAGCATGACTGATGAGAGCATGCATTATTTTACTGGAGGACTCGATCAGTGTTGGTCAAAGTGTAGTATTTCAGCTGCGCAGTTTAGGACAAGGCGCTTTTGATGGTCATTCTGTCTTGTGCAGCTGCAAAGGAGGATATGTATGGGGTTAGATTAACGTCAAAATGAAACGTATGCTCATAGGCAAGGTTGGGCACACAAAAAAAAAAATTGGTTTTGATACATTTGTTTTTTATATGACTTTTCATTGGCTTGAACATGAAATTTACTGTCAAAAATATGTGATTCAACAAAGTGTGCATGTGTACCGACTACAACTCGACAGAACATCAGGAATCAAAGGTGCCTCCGAAATTCAAGAGTAGCTAGCTACATTTAAAATGGCGGATTGACCTAATGGAGTCAATGGAAGTCCTACAGAAGTTCTATTTTATCTTAAGGGTGGGAGTCAGTGATATCAAAAGCAGAAGTTGTACTCCAATGTATTTATGTTGTTTATGTTATTGTTGGTTTTTGTTGTACTTTTATTATATTATTTTCTTAACCTTTTAGAACTGACGGACGCCCTCAGGCGTTCAGATCAGTATAATAAAACTCTATCTCTAAAATATGCGTATTTATATTTTCTGTGATCAACGTTTTATGGTAATAAAAAGAGAATATGGCAATTATTTGTAGTTTTTTATTTGAATAAGTGAGCCACAAGATGAGTGTAGATCTCTGACAGCTGCAACAAAAAACAGAGTTCTGCGGAGGGCGGAGCCTAGCAGAGCTAGCTGCCTTTAGAAATCCAACAACGAGGAAACCGATCATTATTTTATTTTGGGATAGGGACTGACCTGAATTTTCTAGAATAATGAGCACCGGCGTTTTCTGAAAATTGTGGAAACTCTGCAAAACCGCCGCCGTCACTGGAAGTGAGTTTTTTGCAAAGACTTCTGGGAAATTTTTAGTGCACTCAATTTTGGTATTTTGAATTCGGACAACAGTAGAAAATGTCAAACGCACTTTATAGTAATAGGGAAGGAATTCAGGTGGCCGTGGTACAACGGTAGACTCCTGATCTGATCAGAAGATTGCGGGTTCGATTCCTGCATGCCATGTGTTGAAGTGTCCTTGGGCAAGACACTGAACCCCAAGTTGCCTCTGGTGGAAGGTTGGCGCCAGTGGAGCCCCTACCAGTGTGTGAATGCCTGTGTGAATGGGACTGTGAAAGTAAAGCGCTTTAGGCCTACGAAGGAAGGTAGAAAAGCGCTTTACGCCATTACGCGTATACACCATTCACCATATCCGTGGACTCTTTTGGTTACATCTACTAAGTGTAGTGGTGTGTCTGCGTCTGAATTGGTCTGTGGGTGTATTGTTTACATGATTAGCTGTTGTTGCTAAGTAACAACAAAATACCGCTGGGTAAGTGAGAGAACACTGATTTATTTCAACAGAGTTGTGGTACCGAATTTCAATTAGATTTTTTTTTTTGGTAAAAGAAATGAGCCTCAGTACGGATGCGCACATACTGTGACTCCAAATGAATGACAGGATTATAACACCAGGAAATGTTGTTTTCAAGAAAAAGAAAAGTCGTCTCAAACATGAAACAGTTTTTGGTGAATACATTTCATTTTGACAGTTATCTTACCCCATAGACATCTGAAGATGTCCAGCCTTTGCAACCTTCGCTCCTGCATGGTTCAGCAAACAAGCTCTGCTCTCTTTCACGCCCGTCAGATCGGTCCCTAAAAGGCTTTGACTGAGGCGCAATCCACTGAGTCACCGTCACCGTGGGACGTCATCCCACACCCGCTTACCACGCTGTCATACATCAAACATAAGCGTTACTTTGGCCCACGCTTGCTTTTGCACTCCGCCTGCTTTGTTTTTCCTGCTCCAGCGTGAACACCTCAGGAGGAGTCATTAAGAAAATGGCCATAAACGTCCACCCAGCTGTTCCTGCAGTGACTTTGAGTCACGCTGTTGAGTTTCAACTTAAAATCAATATTCTGGAAAGTGTTTTTCCTGTTTTTTCTCTTAGAAAAAAAAAAGCAGTGAATGTCTTTTTCATAAATGAGCCTGTCATGTCGTGATTATGTAGTGTAGCCGCGCTGCAGTCTGGTCATTTGTCATGTTTCAGTTATGACTCACCTGAGCCGACCAGAACCTCCTGTTGGAGAAGGACGGGCGGGGATGCGCAACAGTAAAGAGGTTCTTAAAAACCAGATTGAAGAAGTGCAGCTGGGATGTTACTATGAAGCCTTGTATTAATGATGTGTGTATTTAACACACAGCAGCTGGATTTAGTTACAATAGCTTCAAGGGAAAACTCCAGCTGTCCGGCTTTTTTTTTTTCCCTGTTTGTTTGTTTTAACAAAACCAAATTGAGTCGCCTGTTTCCAAAAAGGAGACTTATTTGAACATACGCAAAAATGAAGCATGTCTTAATAAATTCAGTTTAGTAAATTTTTTTTAACGTCTTCACAAACTACATAAATGAATTAAAAAAGAAAAAAAAAGAGATAGAAAAAGAATCCCTGCCAGCTCCATTTCCCAGCACATTAATATATCATCAAATTCCTAAAAACATTTGCAATCCACTAATTCCTGTGAAAGCATCGAGATAAGGAATGAAAAAGATTTAAATTCTCCAATCAAAAAGAAACTCATCAAATGTCTGTCGGAGGAACATAAATTAGTCTGAAAGAAATATATTTTTTTAAAGTAAAACGGCATCGTCTCTTTAGATCTACCATGAATAATATATTCCAAAAAATATCCAAACCACTGAAAATGTGGCCACAGAGCTCAAACGCAAAGCAGTCAGAGAAATGGAGGAGGAACAAAGCAGGAACATTAAGATTCAGCTTATTCCAGATGATCCAGGTGTCATTATTTAGTAAGTATATGATTTATATAATAACCTATGAACTTCATAAGATCAGCAAAATTAGACAAAAACTTTAAAAAAGTTGTTTAACATTTAAAAAAATGTTTTCTATGATAGAAAAAATAGGTATTTCTTTGAAAAATAATGTTTTATTGCAAACTATAAGACCCTGCTCAGTTTAAAAAAGCTATAAATATAAAACAACCTGAAATTGATGAGCAGCTATTAATCAGTTTCTCCCAAAATAAGAAAATCAGTCTGAATCAGGACAAATCTGCAGCTACTGTCGTTATTGTGTAAATTCTTTACAACATTCATTCATTTTAAAATATTTTTGGAAATGAGCTGTTATATTAGCATAATGCTAACTCATTTACGTATTGGATCTGCTGAGGTTTTTTTATGCTAATTTTGACTTTAGCTAATGTTTTAGCAACAGGCTAACTTTTTTTCGCTATATTTCTTATCTGATCAAGTTTCTGTTATGCTAATTTTAAGTTTATCTAATATTTTTGCAACATATTAAATTTTTTTGAGGATTTGTTATCTACTGAGGCTTGTTGGGCTACTTTTAACTTTGAGTAATATTTTTGCTACAGGCTAACGCTTTTGGGTAATTTGTTATCTTGTTATCTTCTTAGACTACTTTTGAGTTTAGCTAATATTTTAGCAACAGGTTAACTTTTTTTTGCTAATTTGCTATCTGCTTAGGGTTTTTAGGCAACTTTTGAGTTTACCTAAGCTTTTTGCAACGGGTGACATTTTTTTGATGATGTTTTATCTGCTGAGGCTACTTTTGGGTTTAGCTACTATTTTGGCAACAGGCTAGTTTGTTTTTGCTGAGGTTTGTTCGGCTGCTTTTGAGTTAAGCTAGTACTTTAGCAACATGCTAATGTTTTTGGCTAATTCGGCATTTACTAAGGAGTTTTAAGCTACCAATTTTTTTAGAAATTTAGGCCAACTTTAGCAGTCTTTTATAGATCTTAAACAAAATGTCGAGTATATTAACAAATTTTGCATTTTGCAAATAGCTTTTGCATTTCCAACAAATCAATTCAGCAATTAGAGTAAATTGCTTCAGTATTTTCAGAAATCAGCTTCAGAACGTTTAGCGCAAGCTGCAGAATCTACTGGATTTACTTTGATCATGTTAACAGTTGAAAAATTGCAGTAAATTAAAGGGCATAAACCCTGGATCTCCATTGTTAAAGGGTTAATACATATAGGCTTTGGGATTTTGGTTATAAACATTATAATCATAATTAAAACACTAATGGGCCTGCTTACCTTTTTTTTAATTGAAAAAAACAGAATTATGATAATATTTTCGATTAAATGGAAACTAGTTTATTAAAATAACACTAGAAATTAAATAAAAAGTGAAGAAGTGAATGCCAAACAGTCAACAAGCCAAAAGAAAGAAGTATAGTGGTGAGGCGGTGACTCAGTTTGGTCCTTTTTGCTGATACGGTCAAACGAGAGTGGAAATATTGATCGGATACCAACTTGAGATCGATACTATTGATATTTTGGATTAATCTGCCCACACTAGTATCTGGAAATGACAAGACTTCAAAACGCATTTTGTTTTTGTTTAACTGAACACAAAGGAATCAGATCGTCTTGTGCCTTAAGTTAATACACATTTCCAAGATACTTTCAAATCTGACCTCTTCAGACAAAGAGCAGATCTGCCTTACACAGACTGCAATAAATGCACGTCTTCCCTTCTGTCACACGGACGCTGTTTTGAATTGTGTAAGGTGCATGCAAATCAGCGACTTTAAAGTAAGTTCAGATGCTTTCCAGCATGAATGGTTGAGACAGGCGTGGAACTCACATCTGTAGTTTGACAGTTTGGTGTGCAGCTCCACTTCCCGTTGTTACCCTGCTGCATGTGACGCAACAGTCCTTCTGCATTTTCTTATGCAATGCGATGTTTTCCCTTCGCTTGAGGTGTTTAAAATTAGCCCCGAAAAACTTGTGCTTGTGAACAGAAGAGAGGAGATGAATAACATTTTTCTGCCCGTCGTCAAAACGATAAACTAACAGTTCCTAACTCTGCTTGGACTTTGATTCTCTCAGGTGTCCCAGAAACTGGGAGGGGGAGGCGTTGTGAGGGGAAAATGTTTTTGCCAAAAGCCTGAAACATAAACAGTTTGGAGGAACATTTCATTCCATCCGTGTGCGGTCAAAGGCTCGGATTTCTTCCTGCTCACCCCGTTGCATTCTTCTTACCCTCTGACCTTTCTCCTCTACTACTTTATGTCCCCGTCTCACATCCACTTTTGCTCTACTCCTGCGTTTGTCTCCATCTTTCTCTCCACTTATATGCTTTTTAACTGCAAAAAAAAAAAAAAAAAAAAAAATAGCCTGAGGAGAGGATGTCAGGAAGCCAGCTCCCATGAAGAGCAGCGGGTGTCCAGCATGCCTGTATAAGGCCAGATGACCAGTCGCTGTTGCATGTGTTTGTGTTGTACTCTCGTTTGGATGATTGCACAAAAAAAAAAAAAAAAAAAACGGAGTGCATGTCATGTCAACTTGTGTGCATCTTGGTGGAGTGCAACCCAAGCGGCAGGCTGACGTGTGCCGTGCAGCTGCAGCGACTGAAGGGGTTTCGCTCCCTCTCGGCTAATCCAAACAAAGCCCCGGCGGAGCCGGAATGAGGAATGTCTGCACTGCTGGTCACAGAGGGTCAACCAGAATGAGAGTGTGTCAACGTTTCTGCAGAAAGAAACACACTCTCTGTCTTTTTTTTTTTCCTCCTTTGCGGGTGTGAAAGAGAGAAGGAGAACGAGTGCTGATCTAATTTTATCCCCAACTTACCTGACTGCCATGTATAGTCACAAAGCGCTGGAGAATAAACTCCTGCTGGATTTGGATGGGATTATATGAAAAGGGGCAGAAAGGATCAAATATTCTTACAAAAGAAAAGTGAAGATTCCAGATTTCTTCCAAGCAAACAGACTTTTGTTAGTTCTGCTGGGAAAAAAGTGCAAATTTTTGGATTTTTGTCTGTGTAGTTTCGCCTGCATTCCAGTCACATTTGCACAACTTAGTCTTCAGATGCCTATTGCGATTCAGAACTTTACCGCTGACTTCGAAGCTGCCGTCTCCTCGGGGTGGCTGCTGAAATCCTGTCGAGATTTGCAAAAGAAGTCAAAGTTTGGCTTGTGATGTTCTTTTTTTTTTTTTGAAGTGTGCCCGTGCCTCTGAAAGCAAAGACAGAGACTGGCAGGCTCTGATTAGTCTCCATGTGTCCGCGGTGCCCACGGGCCATGGGCTTCACAGCAGCTGTGACTGGTTTGACCCCTGACCCCTGAATATTTTACTCCTAGGCTGCCGTAGTTGCTTCCAAATACTGACATTTTGATATCTTTTAGAATAACTGCCCACGTTTGCTTCTTAACGTTTAAACACAAAATCTTTAAAATACTGTAATTCAGGGGTGTCGAACTCAATCACACGAGGGGCCTAAATTCAAAACACACTTTAGGTCGTGGGCCGAACTGGATAAACATTTATTGAACACTCTGAAACTACATTTTTAAAACTGTAACTTTTTAACATAATTATGAAGTAGATATATAGCATTACCTGTAATAATGCTAGTGTGAATGCTGTCAGCAAAATTTGGCCGCTGAAGATCCTAATGCTGATAGCTGAAGATGCTGAAATTGAAGCTAATAGCTGAAAACACTGAAGCTAATAGCCAGCTAAAACTTTAGCTAATCTTCAAAAAAGTCTAAAAAAAAAAAAAAAACTTCGGGTAGGCCAAAACAGCTAGCATGTAGCTGAAATATTAGCTAAACACTAAAAAAGCCTAAAAATAACTAAAAAGAAAAACTAGTCAAAATAGCTAGGATGTAACTGAAATATTAGGTAAACTACAAAACAGCCTAAAAAAAAGCCTAAATTAGCCAACACAGCTAGCAGATAGCTGAAATATTAGCTAAACTCCAAAATAACCTAAAAAATTTCAGTAGTTGCTAAAATAGTCCAAAAAGCTAGAATTAGAATCATGCCAATTATTTAAAACTTTTAAACTTTAAATTTTAACATAAAATATGTATAAGGAAAAAGACAGGAACATTATTCCAGCATAAATCAACTTAAACCTTAAATAACTTTTAATATTTTAATCTCCATAAAAAAATATTTTGTCAAAGTTATACAAGATAAAAGAAAATAAGCGCAAAATAACCATTATCCATTATTAACAATAAAATAAAATGATCTGGAGGGCCGGATATAACTACCCGGAGGGTCGGATCTGGCCCCCGGGCCTAACTTTGACTCATGTGCTATAAATAATTGTGATACTGTATATATTGCATTCTGAATGATCTGGTCTCACGCCACTTTTCTCCTTCAGAATCTGCTGGCATTACGTTAATGGTGTCAACAATTAAAAAGTTACAGTAAAATCAAAGAACATAAACACTGGAGCTCCGGTGTTAAAGGGTTCATGAGTTGTCCTGCACCGTTTTCCTGCTCCGTGGAACTATTTTTGGCTGCGATTAAGTTTTACCTTCTGTTGCACTTTCTTCCACTCTTGTGTATTCTCTGCAATAATGACACAATGCAGCCCCAGTGCAGGTCATTTGCAGCCGAGAACGATCCATTTGTAATGGTGCATGTCCTGATTCTTTAGCTGTTTGGCACGGCTTTTTTGCTGCAGTGTAATAAAACGCACTTTAGACCCAGAACTGAAAATACAACAAATTAGAGACAAAAGAAGTTGGAGGCTGTGGAAAGTCTTTAAAGGAACCGTACCAAGATTTTCTTAAGTCTTTCAGACTAAAGTATATCCACATAAATGATCATATATTACCTTTGGAACACTAAAAAAACAAATTATTTATGAAAAATTAGTTATTATGAACTCTTTTCCTACCTGGAAGTAGAACGGCTCGATCTATGAGGCTCCGCCTTTCACTCCTTGAGGATGTCGCTCATTTCATGACATCATCCTAGAGGCGACCTTGTCATCAAAATAACATCCACTTTTTTAAAATATTGATATACAAACTGTGCAGCTCGGGTGCTAATTCCCAACATTGGTCACACACAGAATAGTGATGGCTAATGGGCTCATTTTGATGGGAAGTTCAGTCAAAAAATGAAGTCGACACCAGATGGACATTTCAGGATTCATTGAAATGATGAGAACATTGTTCTGATTAGTACTGGCTGTGAATGTTTTTGTTTCATCATTAATCTATGTATCAAAAAACTTTTGACGCGCACTTTATGTCTGTGCTCAATAATCCATGTTCAAACTAGTTCTCCCAATTCATTGCTCCTTTCGCCAGAAAATAGTCTTCTCCTTTTCTCCACCCGGAAATAGTCAGCTCCCTTTTTCTACATGGAAAGGGTTTACTCTCTTTATCCACCAGGTAATAGTCTGATCCCTTTCGCCACCAGTAAATAGTCTGCTCCCTTTCGGCACTAGGAAATAATCTTCTCCCTTTTGCCACCAAGAAATAGTCTGCTCTCTTTCTCTACCAGAAAATGATCGGCTCCAATTCTCCATCAGGAAATAGTTGGCTCCCTTACTCTACCAGAAAATAGTCTGCTCCCTTTCGTCACCAGGAAATAATCTTCTCCCTTTCTGCACCAGGAAATATTCTACTCTCTTTCTCTACCAGAAAATAATCTGTTCAGATTCTCCACCAGGAAATAGTCAGCTCCCTTTTTCTACCAGGAAAGGGTTTACTCTCTTTATCCACCAGGTAATAGTCTGATCCCTTTCGCCACCAGTAAATAGTCTGCTCCCTTTCGGCACTAGGAAATAATCTTCTCCCTTTTGCCACCAAGAAATGGTCTGCTTTCTTTCTCTACCAGAAAATGATCGGCTCCAATTCTCCACCAGGAAATAGTTGGCTCCATTACTCTACCAGAAAATAGTCTGCTCCCTTTCGTCACCAGGAAATAATCTCCTCCCTTTCTGCACCAGGAAATATTCTACTCTCTTTCTCTACCAGAAAATAATCTGTTCAGATTCTCCACCAGGAAATAGTCTGCTCCCTTTCTTCACTCGGATATAGTCCATTTTCCTCCCGTCTTCTCAATGTCCTCTTTCTCCTTGCACCTTTCTTTCGTTTGGGATCTATCCCAATCTGTCGCACAGATTCCTCACCAGAAGCTTCTTCACAAAGTTAGACCGCTTAATCGAACGATGGTTTCTTGGCCATCGCTCAACTGTCTGCCTCTGCACGCTTGGGAAGCGGAGAAAGCGTTTGTGTTAGCCTGGGGGTGGAGCAGACTCTTCCTGGAGGGGGCGGTTCTCAACTTGTGATGTAAGCGCGAGGAGACCCGCTCGTTTTCATGGTTTGAGAGTGCAGTTTTTAGAGGATTACTCAGAAATATGTGATCAAAATACTGCTTTAGGGTTATTTATAGTGAGGAATGAACATTAAAATACACTTAAAAGCTCAAAAATTATTTTTTTATGGTGTGGCCCCTTTAAGAAAGTAACTTTTTTCTTTGCTTTGTTAAAGGATCACCAAACAGGGAAGTTGGAGGGTGGCTCCACCCACAGCTAAATTTTGAAAATCCAGTCAGAGGGGTGGGGCTTGGGGGCAGGGCTGCTGTCATTACTGGAGCTGCAGATCATGATGTCAGATTTCTGAAACTTACATGGTTTGACCAATCACAAAATTCAACTGTAACACCTCATTTCCACCTGTAGGGGGCAGCACACAGACGGTTTTTGACTATATTTTGAAGAATTAAACATAGACGTCAACAGCCAAAAACAGTTAATTTAGGGTCTAGTTACACTTTAAAAACTTAGAAAAGAATAATAAAAAAAAATTCTGCAACTTATTTAAATTAGAGTTGTATTTATTTCTTCATAATTAATGAAAAAAATGACAGAAGGATCCATATATTCTCACAATAGAGCATAAACCAAGCAGAGGAATCACTTCAATTTATTATTGGGCTCCGAGGCATTTGAGCCGGATCATTTCACAGTTTAAATGTGTAGCTATAAGAGATAAAAAAAGAAAAGAATTTGGGACAAAATGGATAATGTGAGCTCTGGACAGAAACAAAAGAAATCGTCCAGATTAGTATCAACCAGTCAAAAAGCTAATGTGTGTTTGTATGGGTCCCCGTAGTGCAGTAATGCAGAAAAGGTTAATGAGAATTTCAACTAACTTGAGCTTCCTTCAGGATAACATTTTCCAAGGACGTCCATGAATATTTGAGTAGGACAAAGGAAAGCCACATTTTTAAGCGTGCGTTACGTTTGCAGAAGAGGACGATGCCGGTTCTTGACAATCTCACCTCATTTCTGTCTGCTTCCGTCCTCCTCGGTGGCGCCGGAGCCTCAGGCGGTCCTGGAGCGTGGGAAGGTCACTGGAACCGTGTAGGGCTCAACGAAAATGCATACATGGACAAAATTAGGACAAATAAAGGAAATATCCTGCGCTATTTTTTTAAATTGGTGTTTTTAACATATTCTTGTGGCATTTTTCTGATCATGGAGGACAAGCTTACAATATTATTTCTGTATTTAAATCGTAAATCAGGATCATTGAAAAGAGATTGTTCTATGTAGAAAATAATTTGTTGGGCGGGGCACACTCTTCCTGCTCCGCCCCATTTTGATACATCCTCTTGTAGAGGATTAGATCCATGTGCGTCTTTGTTTTCCAGAGAAGCTGTCCGGAGACATCAACGGCTGGAACCGGAAGTCCCCAAAAAAACAACTTCATTTTAGCTGGCGAACCTAAGGCCCAATCCGAATTATTTCCTTCTCCCTACATCTACATTGAGCCCTCCAAATGGAGAATTAAAGAAAAAATAGTGTCTCAGAATTCGGACGTTCCTTCCTCTCGATGATGTCATCAATAGTCGCCGGTTAGCTAGCGTTAGCGAGGAGCTTCCGATGCTCAGATATGCATAAAAAGATCAATTTTATAACTTTAAGAAGGTCTTATTGCAACAAAGTCATTATTTATAAGGATAAATAAACTTCTGTGCTTCATAGCGCAACCTGGGAGAAGAAATGTGTGACGCGGAGAGAACGGTGGGCTCCGTATCCCTCCGCTTGGAGGGTGGGATCTTAGAAAAATATTTCAGACACCACTTCCATCACGAATGTTCCTACAAATGGAGGGGTAGGGAGAAGGGAGGATTCAGCCTAAAATGGATGCTTTTTCTCATTTTAAGCCTTAATAAAAGTTGTTTTTATGTATTAAAAACTTTTTTGGGTTAGCATAATATTGTCTGTAATAAAGCTGCCACAATCATTTTAAGAATCGACTAATCTCTGATTAACTTTTTCCATTACTCGACTAATGTAAAACACATCTTAACCATCATTAGCTTTAAGTGTTTTAGCTTTATGCTAGCTAAAATTAAAGACAATAGTTAAAGCATCGCCGGTGTGCTACCACGGTATACAAGTTCTGCCTAGCAGATATTGCATTGGACCCTTTTTTTCTTTTTTTGTTTGGTGTGTTGTTGTTGTGGTACCCTAACCTTCTCAGAACTTCTTGTTACTTCCTGTTCCTGTTAGCACCAGTGCACATGTGTGTCAAAGACAGTGGTATTAGAAAGCGTGCAATGTAGTTTTGAGATAAAATCAAGGAAAAATAAACAAAAACAAAGCGACGACTAACAAATTAGTTGTTGCTGATTTTAATAGTCGATGCAGTCGCGACAAATGAGCCCTAGTGTGCAGCCAGGTCCCTCTCAAGTTTGTTGCACTGGTATTTAAGGGTGTGCCAAAATATTGATATTACAATATTTCTCCAAACATCGATGTTTTATTTATCAATTAGTGTCAATGCCTGTCAAAGACAATATTGTTGCAATGCAATGTTGTGTATTATTTGTTGAACCAAATAAGAAACAAGTTGTTTGTTATGATTGTGTTCAAGCTAAAAACTAAATAGGGATATATGTTCTCAAAAAATATATATGTTGTAATTAGAGAGGATTTTTAGCAATTATCATCGATATCGTGAGACATGTATTGCAGCCTATCGTGAGGAACCCAGTGATTCCTAGTGCTAATAATAGGTTGTGAGGGGCTGTAAGCTAGTGGGAGAGCATGTAAAGAGATTAGTGATGGGAATTTGGGCGGGCATTTTGTGTTTACACTATCTTTATCTTTCTCAAAAACCGTTTGGAATTAGTTAGATAAAATTCAGTCACGGAGGCTACATAAACCGGCATCGCTCCCAGACACCAGTAACACTTTAGCGCTGCCAGCAGGCCAATTAAAAGCCAGTGACATTCTGATCCGCGAGACAGACTGACATTAACGCTAATTCTCACTAAAACCCAGTGACATTACATCAACAGCAGCACAACTGCAGAGCGTTCGACAATCCGCCTCTTCCTTAAGCAGAGAGCGTTCCTTCAAAAGGGGAGCGTCCAGTTTTTGAGCCGCTTTTCAAATGTCATTAGACATTTTCCTCCTCGCTCGTACCGGTTGGGATGACCAGTGCCTGTACAGTACAGGGTCGCCTGAGGATCGATGGGAGTGGGGTGCGGTCTCCTTCCCGGCGTGTTCAGAATCAAAATCACTCTTTATGAGCGCGGAAAATTGTGATGCATGTGCTTAACACTTCATGAATATGGAAGACGGACCTGCGCTTGTGTGAAGACGAGTAAAGGGAATTATTGTTACACTACCAATATGAATGCATTAGTTAATCAGAGTGGATGTGCCGGGGGGGGGCTCACCTCCTATTTTACTGTTTAAGCCTCACTTTCAGGCTTATGCAGTTGTTGCTCCTCCCTGTTACAAATTAGTTAGGGATTTAGAAGAAAGGCTTAATAGGGGACACCTTAGGAATGAAGGACGCAGCAGCTTGAAGGTTGCATCGCTGCACATTGCTGAGAGCAGCACTCCCCCTCCACTCAGATGTGCATGCGCCGGCGTTTGTCTGCACAACTATCTGAGCGGTGAATCAAGCAGGTTTTTAGGAATCCATTGGGTTGCAACTGAACACCTCACCCCAGGATAAAGTCATCCTAAACTCACACAATAGTGATCCTCCTCAGCATTTCCGGACGTTATTTTGGACAAAAGACTCAATCACACCTTCAACAATTTCAGCAAACGTTCAGCTTGGCGGGCCCATTTTTGGTTTCATTTGACATAATACTAAAATATTGGAAAATATTTTTCCAGTTTTTTAGGCTGATTTGGAGTTAAGGCTAACATTTTAGCATCATGCTAGTTGTTTAGGCATTTTTTCCTTTTTTTTTATTTTTTTAAAATAATTTTATGTTAAGATATTATTTATTAATATCCTACCTGTTTTGGCAAAATCTGAATTTTTTCCTGTTTTTATTTTAGGATAACTTAGGGTTTAGTTAGTATTTGAGCATCATGATAGGTGTTTTGGCTAACTTAGAATTTTTTTCATTTTTTTAGGATAATTTGGAGTTTAGCTAATTTTTTAGCATTACGCTAGCTGTTTTTGCTAATGTAACAATTTTTCAGTTTTTATTTTAGAATAACTTGAAGTTTAGCTAATATTGTAGCATTATGCTAACTGTTTTTTTTTTGGCTAAATTTGAGTTTAGCAAATATTTATTCATCTGAAAGATGTTTTGGCAAAATTTGACAATTTTCCACTTTTTCAGGCTAATTTTGAGTGTCTCTAATATGTATTTATATACTAGCTGTTTTGACAAAATTAGACTTTTTCCTAGTTTTTCAGGATAATTTAGAGTTTAGCTAATATATTAGCATCATGATTGTATTTTGACAAAATTTTACATTTTTTCCTGTTTTATAGGATAATCTGGAGTTTAGCAAATGTTTTAGCATTATGCTAGCTGTTTTGGCTAACTTAATCATTTTTCTAGTTTTTTAGGCTAATTTGAAGTTTAGCTATTATCTATTAATATGCTAGCTGTTTTAGCAAAATTAGACATTTTCCCTTTTTTTTTTCTTATTTGGCATTTAGCAAATATTTTAGCAAGCTTTCGGCTTCACCATTTTCAGCTAGCTATCAGTTTCAGCATTCAGCTTACAGAAATCCCGTAGAATTATCGCAGTAAATGCTATATATTTAGTTAAACTTTGTAGTGTCTGTCCTCTCTGTCATCATGCATTAAGAACACAGAGCATCCACACCACATGATCAAGTTGTCTGCATGTGGACTCACAGCGTCAGTCAAAGGTTTGCCTCCCCTTTCATTTTGAATGAGCAGGTCTGTCCAAACTTTTGACATTCACCATCTGCGCCCAGATGCTTTTCTCCCAGGAACCACATCCTCTGCCGCTCAGACTAAAACTCGCCCTGTCCCTCTTCCTATTAGTCTGACTCCTCGTGCAGAGCCACAAGTGTCACTTCGCATCACAGGGAGGCACCACTAATAGAAACGTTAATGCGTGGGAGATGATAGGAAAAAGCTTTTCTCACTCCCTCTTTTTCTTCTTTTTCCCCTCAGTGAACAGATTAGTTCCTAATCCAACAAGAATGGAGGAGATAAAGTGTTCACGATTGGCTACATTGAGACAAATAAAAACATGTCTGTTGCAAATAGATCTACATTTTTTCCCCCTTTGGTGTAGCTGTTGCAATGCATTTTTTTTTTATCTGAATTTGTCCCTTTATCCACTGTAGTTAAGAATGGGGTTATACCAGAAAAAATCATTAATTTCTATTAAGAGACACCTTCAAGAGCGTTATTCCTTCGAGTGAAGACGAAGTTTAAAAAAAAAAAAAAAAAAGCATGAGATGTTTCTTCCACTGAGCTCTCCAGAACCATCATCCTCCCATTGCTCCCTCCACAAATAGTGCATGGAAATATGTATTTCCAGCTAAAAAAGACACCAATCATGAGCTTATTATTTTTTTTTACTGCTATTACTGTCCCGGTTTGTTCTTTATTGGTCCTGGTGTGCAGCAAGACCAGGAGATAAGAGAAAAGGAAGATAGATGATGGGGGGGTTTAGGTGGTGCTGGGGATGGTAACCTCTCCCACTGTTTCCCTTGTGGGAGCTCACACACAGAAACTGGTACCTGGCTGTGGAGACACCTGTGCAGGATAACTCATAACACTGGTGGAGCCTCGCTGTGTGGCCCGTCACAGATTACCTCCAGGGCAGAGAAGAGAGCTGTTCACCAAAGTAGCATCTTTCTCATTTTGAACGTTTTACTATAAAGAGTCCTAGAATATGTCTGTGGAGTTTACTTGTTTTACTTTATTGTCTTTGAAGTCAGTGGTGAGTTGGTTAATCATATCAGCTGTTTGCAGTGGTGGAAACATGACTCAGATTCTCCCTCATTTGCATTCATTAAAAGTTTAGGTTTCAAAAAGATGTGAGCTTTGACATTTCATTGTGATGCCCCCTTCCCACCCAGCAAGCCCAAGTGGACAGAAAATATGGGCCCCGAATGGGTTTCAGTACCTGCGTTTGCCCACATTGGCTTAAATGGGGATTCAGTGAGTTAGCTTGCTACGCTAGCCAGCTGCCCAGCGGACGACGTAGCGTGCTCCGCTGTAGCATTCCAGCAAGCTCCACTCCATCGATTTTCATTTTCCTTATATATCTCTTTCATCATGCTAAAAACACAGGTCTCTAAAGATAACAGCAAATTGTAAAGCAGAAAAATAATTCAAAAAGTACTAAATCATAAACATTGCCAAGTGGTGATCTGTAGGGCTGCATAATAATTGATCCATAAAAGTAGTGCTAAATTCAGCAAGCATGACGCTAACGTTTAATGGAATTTCCCATTGGACGGCTAATGCCAACGCTTGGCCGACCTTGATTTACATTGTTGACTAAATGAACATTTTTATGAACTCACAGATATGAATTTTTCCAAATTCTTAAGGAAATGTGATTTAAAGTAACCATTTGTGGTCTTAATCACCATTATTTGCTCAAGGTTTCTTCTTCTTCTGGATTAAGGTGTAACGCCGTAGCGCAATCGCCATCTAGTGGCCAAACTGAAATGGTCGGGAGAGACAGAACAATTGTTGGAGCTCCTCTGTTTGAGAATCCGTGTGACACTGTATGCTATTAATAATCTCATTATTATTTCATTTGTACATTTTACAGTGTGTGTACTGCATCAAATTAATATACAAATTTTCAAAACATAAATAGGAATTAATCTATTTCTTCTAGGGATGTCCCGATCAGGTTTTTTGGGTCAGATTCCAAGTCATTCAATTTTGTATGTTTGCCGATACCGAGTCCCGATCCGATACTTTTTAACACATTTAAAACATGAACAAATTTAATAAAAATATTTATGTTGTCCCTTATTTATGTTTCATAAACCTTATTTTATCATTTAAAAACTTAAATAGAACACTTCTTTGAAGGAGCTTTATAAACAAGTAAAAATAGAGCAAATATAAACTAAAAAAAAAAACAATTTTCTTGTTATATAAGTGATAATTAGTCACATGGGAAAGTTTAGTGACTTTAGCTTTAAAATCTTTAGATCTATTGAACATTTTTAATCAAATGTGATTCTTGTCCTCATTTAACGTTCTTAAAAATGAACGGTGACTTTGTTTACCATGAATTTGATGATGAATGTTCATGACTAGCTGATATTTTTAGAACCATTTATCCGTTTTATTTTTTGGTTTTGTTCTTTTTTCTCTTAAGATGAAGTGATTTTTCTTTTAGGTTCTTAAGACATCATATTTTCGGTTATATCACCACATCAGTTAATTTTCTTAACTTTTATTTGTTAAGATGAATGTCAGGTAAATGAAACAGGCACATCAAAGGACAGCTCGGGTCTTAAAGAGTTAAGTCACGGAGCTAGCATTTAGCTTAGCACAGTTAGCAGCTGCTCTGTAGCCGTCCGTCTGTCTGTCTGCAGAAAGAAGAGCTTAACATTAAAAAGAAACAAAAACTCTGTCTTTTTCTGTTGAAATGCCTTTACAGGTTGTTTTTACAAACTAATACAGACACTTGCTGTCAGTTTAAAAAAGTTTTAAAAGCGTTATTGATCGTCTGAATCTGTGATCATCGAGCTAGCTTTACTGAATTGTTTTTATTGCCTCCTGCGTGAGCCGCTGCTCTCTTCTGCTGCGTTATGACATTTTGTCGGATGTTTTGATTGGATCGGGACGTCCCTAATTTTTACACCAATGTGTCTAAATGTTGCTCCTCAGTGATCTGTTCGCTCTGCTTTTTTATCTGTTTGTTTCTGTTTTTATTGTTATGAGGAGCTTATGTTTTTATATGACTGCATGTGTGGGGTATAGTTTTTCTTGTATTTGTTTTATGTACAGCACTTTGAGCTGTTGAATTTGAATTTAAATGTGTCAATTCAGAATTGAATTTAATTGATTCAGGCTCTGGTGAATCGCATCTAATCGATTCTGGAAATTACTGGTGATAACCAAACTCTAATGGCCAACAAATCTTCTTCCAAGGACACCATCCTATAATGAGAAAAAGCCTCATAAGAACTTTACTGAGCATGTGTTGTTTCTATACCTGACCGGATGTTTGAACCTGTTGCTTTTATTTCATAAAGAGAAAGAGTGAGTGAGTTGTGAATGTTTACAAGTGACCTGGCATGCTGCAGACGGATGGATGTGCAATTTCAATGTGGCTCCTTGAATCAAGATAATAGTAGCTTTTCTGCCCCACATGCTGATCCCACCCTTTTCTGTCATAGACAACCACAGTAACAACCAGCTTGCAGGATCAAATGGACGCATCACATCCTAAAGACGAAAACCCTCTCTTGCAGACTGACGTGTACATTTCAGCAGAGCAGAGATCCTGCCAAATGCAGCTGTGGAGCAGAATAACAGCTGAGATTCCCCTTTTTTTATTTGTTGCGTCAGTAGAAATGAAAGAGAACGTGACGGCTGAAAAAAATTGCTTCTCTCACGAAAGAGCGCGTTCTCAGGGGTGTGTCACATAAACCTTTTACTGGTCAGAGGCTGTTCATAACCTTTGTGTGGGATCTAAAATGCCAGCGAGCCGAACATTTTTCATTAATCTCTAGACAAAAGCTCCTTGCGTCAGCACAACCGGCAGAGTGAGAATCATATAGCAAACTTTTAGAGGAAAACACGCTGAGATGGGCTGCTCCCACATATCCTCATACTTACTTAGGTTTTATAACAGAGGAGATATTACTACAGGACTGATACGTAAGGGACTAAACACTTACCACTAGGGGAGTGCCAATATATCGAATTAATTGTGATATACTGCAACATTTAATTCTCGATGGATTCTCAACAATATTGATCTTTTATTTCCGTTTGTAGAGGTTATAAAACGTTATATTCATCATCTTTTAGTGAGACGTTCCTTTAGAGGCAGATAGGGGGCGCACATTGCAAGACGGACTGTTGTGAGCACCAACATGTCCGGCAGCTACTTGAATTGTTACATTTTTTCTTCTGTTGTTTACAACAGTTTTGCAGTACGTAGTAGCAGTTCTGTTCATGTTTACTATTGTTAACATCGAATTTTACAGATTATTCCAATTCAGTTGGTTCAATGTTTGTCAAAGAGATCGTATTACTGATTTCCACAATGTTGTATAAAAGTATCAATTATTTGTTGCAGAAAATAATACACAAGTTGTTGATTGTGATTGTTTTCATGCTAAAAAATAAATGGTGAAATTTTCACTATTAAAAATATGTGTTCTTCTATATATTATGAGTTATTATACAATCAATAATTAAGGCCAAGTGGGTCCCATATGGTTCAAAAGTGGGCAGAAAATGTTGGCCCAGAATGGGTTAGTCTGCAGTTTCCGTGGTGGCCACACCTGTGTTTGGATTAAGTGGGGATTCAGTGGGTTGGCTCGCTACACTAGCCATCCTGTGGATGGTGTAGCGAGCTAGTGGGCTCTGCTGTATTGAGCTAGGGAGCTCTGCTATAGCAAGCTTAGCTGTAGCGAGAGCCGCAGTATCAAGCTAGTAAGCTTGAATGTATTGAGCTAGCGAGCTCTACTGTATCAAGCTAGGGGCTCTGCTATAGTGAGCTAATGAGATCCTCTGTATTGAGCTAGTGAGCTATGCTGTTGAGAGTTGGTGAACTTTGCTGTAGCGAGCTCTGCTGTATCAAGCTAGGGAGCTCAGATGTATCTAGCTAGCAAGCTCTGCTGTAGAAAACTCTGCTGTATCAAGCTAGCAAGCTCCGCTGCAGTAAGCTCCGCTGTAGCGAGTTCTTCTGTATCTAGCTAGTAAGTTCATCTGTATCTTGCTAGCAACCTCCGCTGTATCAAGATAGCGAGCTCTGTTGTATTGAGCGAGAGAGCTTTACTATCCAGCGGGTGGCTGGCTAGCATTGCAAGCCAATCCACTGAGTACCCACTTAAGCCACTGTGGACAAACCCACATCTTCTACCCACTTTTAAACCACGTGGGGCCCACTTGACCTTGCTGGCCGGGTATAAATTATTTTTTATGTACCAATTTCCAGAGTATCAGAATATGATTGATATTGTGAGCCAAGTATCGCATGGTTTCGTGAGGTACCCAGTGATCCTCAGCCCTACTTACCACACCGGTTTCTCAAGTAAATCTATTTACTCCCCTGGGTTTGCTTCTTTTTTTTTTTTTTTTAGCTCTAAAAGTAGCAGGATGTTGTGTACCTAAGCTTAAGCAGTAAATGAAAAGGACTGTGGGAGATGAATTAGCATATTCACATTTGGAGGGGCATAAAAAAAAAAGAGGCTAAAGCTGGAGATGAAATGACTGATAAATCCAAAAACTCAAATATAGCTCTTCCCCAAAGACCCCCCCCCGTCCTGAAATATCCATCTTTACAACCAGGATTCTTCATCTGTTAAATTACCGCCTCAACCCAATGACACATCCTCAGATACACCTCATTCACATTCACTCTAATGTTTAATTCACGTGAAAGTTGAACACGGGGCATGTTTTGCTTTCCCTGCATTCTTTCTTTATCCGTCTCCCCGTGGCGATGTCACAGGGGATTAAGTCACAGAGGCCAGGGGACTTGTTTATGATTCATCTGGAGGGAGGCTGCAGCCGCTCGCTGTACCCGGAGGGCAGGCGGCTAGCAGGCTCCTTTCGCTGCTCACTCACTTTTGTGCCTGTTAACAGGACACTGCACACTTAGAAGTGCCTCATCAACCGCAATGAGACGACATGGGGGGAGAAGTCTTGCAAAAATAGATTGCTTGTTTTGCGGAGATGTGGCCTTTTTTTTACTTTAAGGTCCTGCGGCACAATCCTCCATCGAGACATTTAATTTTATGGAGGAGGAGGGCGGAGCTAAAGAAAGGTACAGAAAGGGTCACGCTTAGGACATCAAGCTTTTCTTCTAACATACCCCAACAATTACTTGTCTTTTGTTATAACTAATAACATTTTATGGAGTGTATTTCTTATATTTTCATCTTTTATAACTATCTGCTTTAGAAGGACTGACTTTAAACCCTAAAGATGCACTTTGTTGAAAAGGTTGTTTAGGTGTTTTTAACATGTTCCTGTGGAATTTTTCTTATGATGTGTGACACATATTTAGAAAATTAGGAATTTCTTTATCCCGCATGGGTCAAAGTCAAGGCCCGGGGGCCAGATCCGGCCCTCAGGGTAAATATATCCGACCCTGCAGATCATTTTTATTTTATTATTATTTATGGTCAAAATATGTTTTTATGGAGAGTAAAATATTGAAAGTTATTTAAGATTTAAATTGATTTCATCTGGAATAATATTCCTGTCTTTTTTGTTATTCATAGTTAATTTAAAAAGTTATGGTTTTAAAGTTTTATGCTAGTTTTTTGGACTATTTTAGTATTTACCGAGATTTTTTTTTAGAGTTTAGCTAATATTTCAGCTACATGCTAGCTTTTTTCGCTAATTTAGCCTTTTTTTCTGTTTTGTTTCTTAGGATATTTTGGAATTAGGCTAATATTTACATGTTAGCTGTTTTGGCTAATTTAGGCATTTTCTGTTTTTTAGGCTATTATTTTAAGTTTAGCTACGTAATTTTTCAGCAACATTCTAGCTGTTTTGGCTAACGTACATTTTTTGTTTTTTAGGCTAATTTGGCATTTAGCTAATAGTTTAGCTGGCTATCAAATTTAGCGTTTTTAGATATCAATTTCAGCATCTTCAGCTATCAGCACTAGCATCTTTAACGGCCAAATTCAGCTTACAGCATTCACACTAGCATTATTGCAAGTAATGCAATATATCTAGTTCATAATTATGTTAAAAAGTTACAATTTTAAAGTTTTAAAAAAAGCAGTTCTAGAGTGTTTTTTAAAAGTTTATCCTGTGTTAAGTATTTTGGCCCCCTGTGCGATTGAGTTTGACAGCCCTGCTTCATTCAAATGGTTGTAAATCAGGAGCAGACAAAAAAAATTTGAAAAAAATCCTATTTGTGTGGTAGAAATACAAGCTCATTTACTTGTTGCGGTGAAATATGAAGAATTCAACCGATTTAGTGATTTGATTGATTGATCTGGTTCATTTCAAGCATAAATTGTTGACAAAAAAATCACACAGACTTCTTGATATCCTCAGAATCGTCCGTCACCTGGGTTTTTTTCAGGGGATGTGTTCAGGAATTGTTTTTTATAACTGATCTCTCAGCCACATAATCAAAGTATTGCCGAATATATTCACCCGGAGGGCCAGACTCGGCCCTGATATTGACATGTGTGTTAGCATGTTCTTTATGGTTGTCTGAATAATCGTTCTTATGTTGCACTAGCAACTAAATAAGCTAAATAAGCAACAATGTGTTATAGTAGTGAAGCTTGAATTTAGTACATTCTTGTTATCTATTCTGTTGGTATGAATTGCTTTTCAAGTAGAAATGTCCAATTTTGTTGCTGTATTTTTTAAAATAAATCTCTCCCAGAAGTGTCACATGCATTGCATTGCTCCCTATTGATGAGTTTTATTTCTGCTTCTGTGACTTATAGTCCAAAGTATGCGGTAATCCTAATTAAAGTAGAACTGAGGACGCTTTTTAACTACATCAAAAGATGATCGGAGGGGGACAAAGCCTTTCCCAATCTAGTCTAAACTAATTCCATTTTAAACAGCATGTTGTGAGTTAATTTACTTTTTTAGTAGGTGCGTGTGCGTCAGTGTAGTTGTGAGGTTTGCTCTCATCATGGGGATCCACACACAAGGGTTGGTGTGAAGCACATGTTCAACCTCAAAGGTCGTCCGACGTCAGCCTAAGCTGTTGCTAGCGTAAATCGTCTCCTCTGTGAGCGTTAACCAATGCTTTATTAGTTGTGACAGATGACCAACATCAATGCAGCAGTGTCAGGGGAGCTAACATTACTAATGTTACTGGGCCTGGATGTCTCCTTTTAATTGTTCTCCTAATTAACTGGTGACGAGCTTTCTTCTCGTCAGAGGATGCACAAGCATGCTATTTACCACCAAGTAATGAGATTAACTTCTCATTCGCCAAGCAAATGTACATTAAACATTATGACCAAATGAAGTGAGCTGAGCTTTATTTACTCGTGCGCACAGGCAGGCGGCAGGAAGGCGAGCCACGAGTCTTTCAGTGGTAGCATAGCTGAATTATCAAGGGGATGGAGAGGAGCGTGTTTGGCGTCGAGTCGCAAGTGTGGCCAACCAGCTGCATGGGAAGAAAGGAAAGAGCGAGCGGCGCTGGAAAATAGTTTGAAGTTCTCCTTCTATCTCTGGGGAGGGGACGCCAGGCGGTCAATGAAAGCAGGCTGCTAATCAGTCAGTCACACTCTCGCATGTGCTCAAAAACAGACGGACACCGAAAGAATCCAGAGTCCGTCTTTGTCACGTTGTGTTCCGTTCTTGCAAAAAAGTGCAACTGAAAGCCTTATTTTCCTGCTGTGTACACAACATGCTTACAATAGCATGACCTCCCTGAGCACGCTCAGGCTAACTGGTGACGGCAGGGGGAGCGGCACATGCCATGTTTAGCTGTTCCTCTTTCCTTATCGTCTCTCTCCTCTGTCCAAGTCGATACTTGTCATCAATGACTGGATTTTATCTTGTTGTTTCTAGCTTGTATAATTACCCAATATTTATATATATATATTAATGTATGTATGCAATGTATGTTTAGATCAACCGAGCGTTAGCGTTAGCCGTCCTATGGGAAAACCCATTATACCTTAGCATCAAGCTAGTGCACTTAAGCATTATGCGTTAGCTCGATCTCTACTTTTATGGATCTATTATTGATCCATTAAGCTTAGATCGACTGATTAATTTTATCAACCCGACCCCAGCTTCAACGTTGGTAAACAAATGAATCCATTTTAGTGCGCCTCATAGCGCATAAAGCGTAAAACATTTCCTCAAAGCTGATTAAATCATTCTTTTTATCAACTGATAGAGACATAACCGATGATGCAATCTGAACCTCAATGTTCCCCAGCTATTTAACGAGCAGGAAAAAAATAATTAGGTTTTCCAACTTAAACATGAATCTAAATTTGGCGTATTTGGTAATGAGGTGAAATGAGTTTAAGAAGTATGCAGGCTGAATTCAGTTGTTGTATCCCACTTCACATCAGCATGATGGGGATCGTTCTTGCTCCACAATTCTCGCAGTTTGCCCTCATTTCATTTGGCACGATGGTTAACACCCCCAGTAGCCTACTTTAGACATCCCCCTTCAACAGCCAGTGCACCCTTCAAAAAACACGGCTTCTCAATGTTTCAAGAAAGATCAAATCCCATCAATGTTTAATGAAGACTGTGGTTTTATCTTGAACTGTGAAAATTTGAGAAACTGGCGGTGCTTTTGGCGAGGAAACCTCAGCTGGGATAATGTGAGTCTATTCTTCAGTCTTTACCGTTGACCTCTGCCGAGTTTCCTTTTTTTTGCCTGGGGTGTCACTTCAAGCAAACGCCCTTCTACCAGTCAGAGTAAGCCGCCTCGTCTCAGCTCGTTTTAATCAGACTTTGGGGAGTGAAATACTGCCCTGGCGAAATGCTGCAACCGGGCCCCATTCATCTGGTTTCAATCTTCTTTCCGTCCTCGGCTCTGGCCGCGTGGGCATTCTTTTTCTAGACGTGGGGGTGGAAAGACGTGGTGCAGCGCTGCACAAAGGGCAATCATATTTGGTTGGGAGGAGTGTGTCTGTGCGTGTTTGAGTCAACTTATAATGCAGACTGAAGCGTTCTGAAAGTGCGTACTTGGAAAAAAAAAACGGCTGTTTTGTGAAGGAGACTCTTGACATGAAACGAAATGTTCCAAATGACTAGTCATTGAATCATTTCTCAGAAGGATAATGCTGTTTACTCACCATAGTAGTTTGACTCAAAGCTAATAAAAGTTTGTGTTCGTTCTCATATAATACATCCCAGGCTAAGTGAGCCCCATTTGGTTTAAAAGTGAACAGAAAATGTGGATCCCCAATTGGTTTGTCCACAGTTTTCATGGCAGCCTCACCTGCTTTTGCTAACATTAGCTAAAGTGGGCACTCAGCGGGTTGGCTCGCTATACTAGCCAGACTTCCAGTGGACGTGTAGCATGCTAGCTCTACTGTAGCAAGCTAGCAAGCTCTGCTGTATCAAGTCAGTGAGCTACACTGTAGCAAGCTAGCGAGCTCCACTGCCGTGAGCTCCAATGTTGCTAGCTTCACTGTACCGAGGTGTCGAGCTCTACTGGAGCAAGCTAGCAAGCTCTGCTGTATCAAGTCAGTGAGCTACACTGTAGCAAGCTAGCGAGCTCCACTGCCGTGAGCTCCAATGTTGCTAGCTTCACCGTACCGAGGTGTCGAGCTCTACTGGAGCAAGCTAGCAAGCTCTGCTGTATCAAGTCAGTGAGCTACACTGTAGCAAGCTAGCAAGCTCCACTGCCGTGAGCTCCAATGTTGCTAGCTTCACTGTACCGAGGTGTCGAGCTCTACTGGAGCAAGCTCTGCTGTATCAAGTCAGTGAGCTCCACTGGAGCAAGCTAGCAAGCTCCATTGTATCAAGCTAGTGAGCCCCGCTGTATCAAGTTTATGAGTTACACTGGAGCAAGCTAGCAAGTTTCACTGTATCAAGCTAGCGAGCTCCACTGTGGCGATCTAGTGAGTTCCACTGGAACAAGCTAGCAAGCTCTGCTGTAGTGAGCTCCACTGTTTTGAGCTCTGCTGTGTCGAGCTAGCAAGCTTCACTGTATCAAGCTAGCGAGCTCTGCTGTGGCGACCTTCATTTTTATCCACCCGTATTCCCCTATACAGCTCATATCCACTCATAAGGGCAGTTGTGAACTAAGACTTTTTCCCAATCACACAGCTGAGATCCATGGATTTTGCCTCAAATATGGTCGGTCTGCTGCCTGATTAAGCGTCCTCACTGTTCCGGTGGCATCCGTCGAGTACTTGATGGCCTTTAGAAACAGGTACTTCTATGGCAGATTTCTCTCAGTAACAAGGCAGGTCCTGATGGATTAGACTGAGAATCTGTGTGAAGCAAAAGAATACCTTCCAAGACAAATATGACAGCAGTTTGAGCAGATCCTTCATGTGAATGGATGCTCACATCACGTTCACATTAGACACTTGCACAGGCTCGCTCTGCAAAACCCAGTTGACTGATTCAGGAATGCTGTGTGGTGTGGTGGATGAGCTCTCACTGTGGCTCAAACATAAAACATTGGGTTCACTGGAAAAGCTATGACATATCTGTGGTTTTGTTGGTTTTGCAGTTGAAGAATTAAAAAAGATTTAAAGCAAGAGATTCATATTAATTGGATTGCCTCTTAGGGAGGGAGGAGGGTGTATAAAATCTGTCCAGCCTTGCTCTAGTTTCACAGCTTCTGCACAGCTTTTGAGTCTTCTGTTTCTTAAGTATTAGTTTGTCTGGCCTTTGGGTGAACTGCCTCAGACGGGGGTACACCTGTGAAGTGCAGCACCCGTATTGTCTCTTTTCCACTTGCTGGTAACCTTTTCCCCTGAGATGTGATGGAATCATCATTGTTTGGCTCCAAACTGTAATTTCCAGGAAACTCTGGAAATGTTGCCTGATAGCTTTATCCCCAAAATCCTCCCAGATTGATGGGCATTAGCGGCTGTTCCCCGTAAACCACTGCTGAGCTCGTCTCTCTGTAGAAAATCCTGGGACACACCTGCAGACAAGAAATATGACGGAAATTAATATTTTCCTTGTTATTTTTAATGATAAAAATGTTAAAGAAGCCCATTTGACATAGAGTAACTGACTGGTACTGTTTTGCTAAAACATTCTAAATTAAAATAAATTATAAAAAATATATTTTAAATCTTAGATGTATTTATTTTTGGGACAATAGAAAAGAAACAGAAAGAGGAAAAATTGGGGAAACACAAAAAGGACTGTAAACACAAAATACAGCTACGCTAATGTTAGCTTGGACTTGGGAGGTGCTACATGCTAGCAGGAGAGAATGTAAACAAAAGAATGGTGGGGGGTTTGTTAGGTTAACTTTCATGTCCGTGATCCAAAAAAAATTCCTTATGACCTCCTGTACCTTAGCATAAAATTTGTTGCAAAAAAAACAATGAAAACACACAGACTTTATGATTTAAGTAAAAAAACTGAAAATTAAAAGATCACTAGGAACACTTTATAGTAGCTCAAAATCTAGTTGGAGCAGGACTTTAAACACAAAATATGGACTTAACAACCAACAGTTTAGATTGTTCACATTTCTTTCCAAATATTACATTTAAAAAATATATATTTAGTATAAATACGAGCATATAGTTAGCATAGCTTATTAAGCATCATAGTATTTTATTTAGCATCTTCGAAGCTCATTCTGCTTTATAACATTTAGATTTGTAGTTAGAAATAGAAGGCTTTTTTATGGATTGTTCTTTTAAATTGTAATTACTTTTATGACATATTTAGCATTATATGAGATAAACATTTATGATTCACTCTACATATTAGTGCTGCTACGATTAGTTGACTAGTTAACCATTAAAATAGTTGCCGACTAATTTAATTAAATTTGGTTTAGTTTTCAGTTTTTCCGGCTATTTTAAAGTGCAGCTAATATTTCTTCTACTTGCTAGCTGTTTTGGGTAATTTAGGCTTTTATTTGTTTGTTTTTGAGGCTATTTTGGAGTTTTTCCAATATCTTAGCTGCATGCTAGCTGTTTTGGCTAACTTGTCTTTTGAATTTTTTCAGATTTTTGGGCAAATTTGGCATTTAGGTAATATTTAGCTAATTAGTTATTTTATATATCTAATTTTTAGTTAATTTAAGGTTAATGATGGTTAAGATGTGTGCTTTACATCCAGTTTGCGCATGACCCGATTAGTCGACTATTAAAATTATCATTTGTGGCAGCACTACTACACATTGATTTGAAAATACTATATTTGACCTATCAATTTTAATATATTAAATTAAAAAAATATATTGGTGTCCCTTTACTTACTGTACTTTCTCACATTTCAATACAATTAACTAAAGAATATTTTTTTTTTCTGTTTATTATAATAAACGTTATGATTTGTGTGTTTACTCAGGAAAAAAACATGTTTTTGCCCTCACCGGTCTATAAACTGTATGTGTTGCACACAAAGGAGGGTAGAGCCCTTCACAAACAAGCTTAGCTAATCATAGGAACAGATGGTGGGTTGGTCCGTTAGCTCTATTAAATGAGCCTAAGTGAGGCCTTTCCTGGAAGTCTTGCAGTGTACATTGACCCCTCCGGCTATCATGCGGCCACCTCTCCGGCTCCATCAGCTACCCCACCAGTCAACACCTTTCAGCGTACAGCTGCCAAAACAGACGTGACATCTGCTCACCTCTGGGGAGATGGCAGCCATTGACGTGTCCTTCGCAGTCAAGCGCTGGGATGGATGGTTTACCTCTTTGTCTTTGCTGCAGCGGCTACATTAGAGGCGGTAACAACCTTCTCCTGTCTGTCGTTTGGGTATGAAGCATTTTGTTATTTTCCGCTCAACCGATCAAGTAAGTCGGCGCGTGTCAGATGCATACCATAAGACTGACGGCGGCTCTCATATATCAGTGACGTACGGCCGTGTGGCGGCTGGGCGGATGGAGAAGCAGAGTTAGCGTCCTGTCTGTTTTCAATTAGCCAATGAAATGTATAACATGGGAGCTGCTCTGCTGCATTCAGATCCTATTCCCCCTTGGATGCAGTGAAGTAAATTAGCTTCTTTGCTGTGAGGCTTCGGCATCGAACCCCAGGTGAACTCGGACTTCAGACAATGACAAATAATCGCAGTGACCTAAATAAGGGAGGGAAGCAGAAAGAATAAGAATTAAGGAGGCCCTCTGAATCTGACTCCACAACATGAAATGCTTACATGTCCAGACGGGAACTATCTTACATCGCCTCCGAGGCTAAACTTTAACGCTGCTCCAAATATAACTCTTCCTCTGGGCTTGTTTTCTTCCCGTTCCCCTTGTTCGTCACATGTCTGCAAACTCGTCTTGTGTGGCTTTTATTGTCTTCCCACAATAAAAGCCGGCGATGCTTCGCAGATTCACCACTGGAGTAGTGACTTGCAATTAATAAAAGCCAAGAGTGAAGCACTTTATTGAGCAGGAGATAGAACGTATTTGAAGTTTTCATCAGTTTCACGCTATTATAAAACATCCATCATCAAGACGACCACGATTCACTCAACTTCCTGTGGCCGTACACTTCGTCAGCTCTATTTTCAACCTAATGGACATAAAATATTGCAGTTGCAGCAAAATGGACTTGGCAGCACAAAAGCTTATTAAGTATTGATCTGCTGAGGTCAGTACCTATGTCCAGGGACTCCAACAATGTGAGAGGAGTTCATTCAAATGCTCGCCTGCTACAAATTAAGATTAGAGCTCATAAACAAGCCAACACAGAAAGGCGTGCACACGGCTACCTGATGTTCAGGTATAGCTACAGGAGAAGGGACTGTTGTTTATATCCACGCTGAGAGCTGCATGGCTGTTTGTATCAAAGCAAACCCATCTGTTCTCACCCGACAGCACTTAGCTCTTATGATAAAGAGCACCAGTGAGCAAATAGAAAGCTATAAGTTGATCAGCAGCAACCAGAGCTGTCCTCTGAGGTGTTTTCATGAGGACGGTTCATCTTTTTTTCTCAGCTCAACCATCTGCTATAAATGGGGGGTCAAGTGGAGCTTAATCTCCACAAGGAGATTAACTTTTTTACGCCTTCTTCAACTTTCTCAGCCAAGAAGACCAGATGGGCCCATATGGTTTAAAAGTGGGCAGAAAATGTGGGCCCTAATGGGGTTTGTCCACAGTGTCCGTGGTGGCCCCACCTGTGTTTTTTGCCACATTGGCTTAAGTAGAAACTCAGTCGGTTAGCTCGCTAGGCTAGCCAGCCGCCCAGTGGACAACAAAACTCGCTAGATTGCTACAGCGGAGGTCGCTAACTTGATAGAGCCGAGCCCCGTAGCTTAATACAGAAGAGCTCGCTAGCCTGCTACACTGTAGCTCAGTAGCTCGATACCGCGGAGGTCGGTAGCTTGCTAGAGCTGAGCTTGCTCGTTTGATAGAGCTGAGCTTGCTAGCTTGCTATAGTTAAGCTTGTTAGCTTGCTACAGTTAAGCTTGCTAGCTTGCTACAGCTGAGCTCGCTAAAGCGGAGCTCGTTAGTTTGATACAGCGGATCTCGCTAGCTCAGGACAGCGGAGCTTGCTAGCTTGCTACAGCTGAGCTTGCTAGCTCGATACAGCAAGCTCGCTAACTCTGTACATTGAAGCTTGCTAACTCTATACAGTGAATCTCGCAAGCTTGCTACAGTGGAACTTAGGACAGGGATGACCTGTTCTTTATAGTCTGTTTAGTTTTTACCTATTGTGCATATTTTATGACTCCATCTGTGCATCTGTAAAAACTGCAGGCATGAAGCCCAATGAGGCAAATTGAATTTGTGATATTGGGCTATATAAATAAAATTGAATTGAATTGAATTGAACTTGTTACAGCAGAGCTCTCTAGCTCGATACACCAGAGGTCACTAGCTTGATACAGCAGAGCTTGCTAGCTCAATGCAGTGGAAATAGCTAGCTTGCTACAGTGGAGCTTGCTAGCTTAATACGCAGAGCTCACTAGCTCGATACAGCAGAGCTCGCTTCGGCGGAGCTCGCTACAACGGAGTACTCTACAGCAGAGCTCACTAGCTCCATACAGCAAATCTTACTACAGCAGAGCTCGTTAGCTTGATACAGCGGAGCTCGCTAGCTTGATACAGTGGAGCTCGCTAGCATGCTATACTGTCCATCGGAGACTGACTAGTGTACTGCGCTAACCCACTGAGTGCCCACTTAAGCCAATGTGGCAAACACAGATGGGGCCACCACAAAAACTGCGGACAAACCCAATTGGGGTTCACATTTTCTGCCCACTTTTAAACCATATTGGCCCCATTTGGCCTTTCTGGTTGGGTTTGTTTATCTTTTTAGACAGAAAAACAATCTTTTCTTCCTTTAAACCCCTCAGAACTCGATTTAGCTTTGATTCCAAACAGCTATAGTTAAATGCAGAAAAATAGAGGAATACAAAAGTGGTCCGTAGCAGTAATAGAACGAAAGCTTTGTTTGCGATGTTTAAACCCAGACTGATTCTATCTAATGAAACACAATTTCTTCAAATTGAATTCTATGTTTTTCCTTTTATTTGATATCCCATATTTGCTGAGTCTGAAACAAAGAAATTGGTTTATCTGTGGTTCTTGATAAATAAAAGGCAAAGTGAGTTTCAGCAAAATGTCCTTGGGAACAGTGGAAACAAAGACGTATAGGCTTTTTTTGGTCTTACCATGTAAAAGGACACGCTATCCCCGCTATCCCCTTCTCCTTTAAATGTATCCTCAGTGGGGCACATCAGGTTCATTCAAAGCTGTGTGCTGCAGGAAAGGTTTGCCCTTTGCACACCAACACAGAGCCTCAGTCACCTTGGTGAAACGCTTCTGCGAGACATCTTCTCCCTCCGTCCTCTGCTGGCTGCTTCTCAAACCGCGGAGATGCGGAGATGCTCATGCAGAAGGAAGGACTTTCTGCGGACGCCGCTTGGCCAGATGTGTGGAAGATCCGTTGTTGCAGAGAGGTCACCGTCCAAGCCCCATTTAACTGAATCATGTTATCTGGTGCAAAACAGACCATTTGACATTTGGACTTTTCACAGTAGAGAGATTAAAGCAGCGAAGGAAAAAAAAAAAATTTCTGAATGGAGTTTTTTTCTAAACTAGTCTCTTAAATGGTCAAATCTGGTGGAGATTTTTCTGCAAGTCAGCTGAAGCCTGTGGAATGCATAGTTATCTTATATATAAATTGGATTCACTTTTTTAAAAGCTATAAATAGCAATTTCTGATTGGTAAACATTGGTCATGTTTCACTTTATTTCCTCTTCAAAAGCCAACTAATGAAGAAAAATGTGTAGTCATTCTTTATACATAATTATGGCCACATTTGAACATTTTATTATTTTATTACTGAACAGTACATGCATTTATTTCTACGGTGGCCCTGACGTGAAAATCATACTAACAAATTAATCAACGGCGCAGAACCATTTTAAACATCACAGCGTCAATTGACCCTTGTGCGGCCTGTGGGGTCCAGATGACCCCACGGTTAATGTAAAAATGCCCCAACAATTGGAGCGGTAGGGAGACACCGCGGGGTTAGGGGGAAAATTTGGATTCGGCCCAAAATGTGATTACAAAAAATTAAAAATAATCATAAAAAATAATTTTTGTTTTTTGTACAGAATTTTGATTTCTGGATTGTTGTTTTAATTTCCAAAAAGTAACGTTTTATGCTTTATTTTAATCGTCATTGTTGTTTTTTAATTTATGTTGCTAAATTTCATAAATGCATGTATGGAAGATTTGTTTCAGAGCAGTAACACCTGTAGCACGGTGTTTGCTCCACCTGTCGTGGAGGAATATTTGAGAAAGTTTGGCATCAACTTTTAGCAGAGGCTTTGATACGAAGCTATCGTAGGCTCTCTGGACGTTTTTGGGCTAAAAGTAGAAGATTTATGGAACAGCCGGTTCATCTTGGACAGCTACACCCATGAGTATGGGTGATGCCACCAGATGCAGTGTTGATAAGATGAGTATAGCCATGTAAGCAGGTTTCACAGCCTCTCTCAGTCCCTCAGGGAATAGTGTAATTAGCCTTTTTTTCCATCTCCTTTCCTCCCTCCCTCTTTTGCACGCTGGGAAACTGCAGAATACTTCAGGGGAATTAAAAGTGCTTGACACAAAACTCATTCTGTATCTATTTTTGGGACTTGTGAGACAAAGAGTGTTGCTTTCACTCAACATGACAGCAATGACGGGAACGAGAAAGGCACAGAAGCGCTAGGTACCGAATGATCCGGGATTATTCAGGTAATTCTTTCAGGTTCCAGATTTGTTGTGGGAAAGGTCCCTCTGCTTCTGCTTCTGCCTCCCCCCCTGTGTAATCTCAAATATAAGATACTTTTGCAGCTAGTTTTCTGAAAGACTCTTAAAGATGGATGCAGCTGAGCATCTCTAGTTTCTGTCAGTCTATTACTCTTGCAAAAATAAAATCAGTTAAATTCATTTAGAGGTAGATAAACCTTAAAAATTCAAATTCTGTTATGTTATTTTACTTTATTGTGGTAAATTATTTTAATCTTGTGAACAAGAAATATGGCATTTATTTTCTAAAAGAATTTAAGAAAACATCTTGATTTAACTTCATTTTTTTTTAATTACTTGTGACGCATTAGACCAGGGGTCTTCGAGCTGCACGGAGCTCTTTCATCCCTCTGCAGTGACTCCTTTCAGTGTTGCCAGATTGGGAGGTTTCCCACCCAATTGGGTGGGTTTGGTTCTACATTTGTGGGTAAAAATGGCTTTGGGTGGTTACACATAATTTGAGCAGGTTTAGGGTCAGTTCTGTAGTTTTTATTTCATTTCATATAGTAGCAGACTGAGTTAGGCCGGGTGACTGTTGGAGTTCCATTAACAGGCCACTAGGTGGAGCTTGCGCTATAGCAGTACAGTTTTTTTTTCAAAAAGAAGAAGAAGCATTAAAAAGCTGATTTAAACCACAAATGGTTAAAATATTTCACTGAAAAAGTTTGGAAAATTCCTACCTGAGTTTATAAACATTGTTACTTAGTCAGCGATATATGTTTACATGGACTGAGTGCTAGCATTAGCCGTCCTTTGTGAAATTTCATTTTACGCTAGCATCAAGCTAGCTTTATACGTTAGATCGATCTCTATTTTACTACTACTTCTACTTCTATGATTTAAGAGAATTCTAACAAGGTCACAACATGATGAATTAATTCTGAACGTTTACACGCTAGCATTGCTGCATTACAGACGTCTTTTACAAACTGATTCTGTGAGCTCAAAGAGTGAAAAGCCATTCCCCGTTCTTCCTATTTGCTTGAATACGTCTTGGTAGAAAACCACAGATCTCAAAAGTTGAAGTCAACCTCATTTGTAGGTGGAATCAATCAAAAAAGACGCAAAATTTGGGTTTGAAAGTTTAAACTCGTGTCCCACTGAATAGGAGGTCGGCATTTTCAGTTGATGAAGTTCTGCTTTGTTCCATAAATACGTGAGAAACTCAAGTAAACATTACATTTTGTTCTGTTCAAAACCTTTTGAGGCATGCAGAAATGTAATATTTATTTTTTCCCCAAGACTTCTTGGAATTCAGGAATTCACACAGTTTGTTTATAAATGGAAAAGAAGTTGAGATTCAATGTAAGATTTCATTTAAACGGTTTTCAGGCTCATTGGTTTTTGATTTTCAACTCTTTCATTGAAAAAAAAAAATTTTGTAATTGAAAAATTGTCAAGTAATTACTACCATCATTTATTGGCATCTAACAGCAATGCATTCGATTCATGTCTTAACAGAACGAGTGAGCACCTTTGCAAAAGCAGACATCTCAGCAGTTTGTTTGTTTAGACGAGACGACACCAGCAGTTATCTAGAAGAGGCAATTGTGGCTGCTTATCAGTCTGGGAAAGGCGCTAGGCCAGTCTCCAAGAGTTTGGAGTCCATCATTCCATGGTGAGAAATACAAGCAGGAAAAAAAAATACCAGCTTTCTCAGAAGTGGAGGTAACAAGGAGTTCAGGCCAAGGTCAGACTGTGGAGCGCTCAGAGAAATTGCAAAAAAAAAAAAAAAAAAATCAAACCCAAGGGTTGCTTCCAAGACTTCCAGATAGCATGTAAAAGGTTAAAGTTCAGAGCAGTACAAATTGAAAAAGGCTGTGTGGCTTGAGTTGTGGTGGTCGGTTTAAGAAAACCTTTCCGCTCCGAATGTTTTTTAATATAAGGTTGTTTGTCTTGGAGCTAACCACTGGGCAACAAAAGAGTCATGCAACAGATCAATGCATCCAGCAGAGCTGCTGGAACAAGCAACAGAAATCCAGGTGCTGCTGGATTTTAGGTTATGTTCAGATTCGATTGCTGAGAAATGGGAGGAGACTTTAGAGAGATGAACACAGTCCTGTAAATTTCAATTAAATCAAACAATTAAAAAAAAAGAACATAAAACATCTGCCCTCTTTTGTGAGAACAGAATGAATGTCAGATGACAGAAGAATTAAACGGACTGTTCTAATGTAATGTAGCTAAAGGTCACATCAAAATCTAACTTTTGAAGACGGAATTTTTCATTTAAACAAAGACGTTGTGCTTTAAACATCTTATTTTTCACTTTATTATTCAATATGTGCATTTATAAAAAGAAGCACTGATAAGGATTTCACAAACTCTGTTTTTGAAACAATCAAATAGGACTCACGCAGAAAACGTTTGAACAAATACATGACAAGACAACGTGAAATAAAAAAAATACAATATTGTAGTTTACTCAGTTGAAGTGATGGCCTATTCTTCCTAGTGTGATTATGAGTATATGGAAGGACGAATGGATGGATAGACGGACGGATGGATGGATGGATGGACGGACGGATGGATGATGCAAGGATAAATGGATGATGGACGGATGCATGGACAGATGGATGGAAAGAATGGATGGATGGATGGTTGAACGGGTGGATGGATGGACGGACGGATGGATGGATGGATGGATGGATGGATGGATGGTTGAACGGGTGGATGGATGGACGGACGGATGGATGGATGGATGGATGGATGGTGTTACGTCCCTCCTTGGGAAGGAGGAAGAGAGTGTGTAACATACAATAATTAATAATTAATTAATAAATAAATAACCGGGCAGGGATAAGATGGGGACACAGCTGTTTAATATGGTGGCAGATGTCCCAACATAGACAGAACAATACAACCAAATGGCTAGATGAACTAATACTAACAGTAACTTAAATTCTCAGGCTTTATAGCAATCAATAACAAAATGAAACAGCCAAACAACTACCACTCCAAAAGCAATTAAAGAAACAACCAGAGAAAAGTTAATACACAAACAAAACCACAACAAACGAAAGAGGGGGAAACCAAAGGCTTTTTGCAGGCTTGGCCAGGCAGACAGCAGGTGCAGGCTGAGAATCTAATTCCCACTCAGGAATTCAGCCGCCACTGGAGCACAGCTTCTTGGCTTCTTTTAAACATCCCTCCCAGCTCAGGGATTGGAGGAAAGGTGCCTCAATCAGCTCTGCAGGAAGGGGTGGAGTCAGCAGCAGGGAGAAGCTCGACTTCTGCAGGGGCTGGGAGAACATATGGAGAGAAACAAACAAAGCACACACACACACACAAAACACACACACGACCAGGGGTCGTAACAGATGGATGGATGAACGAACTGACGAATGGACGGATGGATGGATGGATGGATGGATGAACAGATGGACGCATGAATGGATGGATGAACGGACAGATGGATGGATGGATGGATGGATGGATGGATGGATGGATGGATGGATGAACAGACAGACGAATGCATGGATGGATGGATGCATGGATAGATGGATGGAAAGAATGGATGGATGGATGGTTGAACGGGTGGGTGGATGGATGGATGGATGGACGGACGGACGGACGGACGGACGGGTGGACGAACGAACTGACGAATGGATGGATGGATGAATAGATGGACGCATGAATGGATGGATGAACGGACAGACGGATGCACGGATGGATGGATGGATGGATGGACGGACGGACGGACGGCTGGATGGACGAACGAACTGACGAATGGATGGATGGATGAATAGATGGACGCATGAATGGATGGATGAATGGACAGATGGATGCACGGATGGATGGATGCATTGATGGATGGATGGATGGATGGATGGATGGATGGATGGATGGATGGATGGATGGATGGATGGATGGATGGATGGATGGATGGATGGATGGACGGACGAACGAACGAACTGACGGATGGACGGACGGATGGATGGATGGATGAACAGACAGACGGATGCACGGATGGATGGATGGATGGATAGATGGATGGAAAGAATGGATGGATGGATGGATGGATGGATGAACGGACGAACGGATGCACGGATGGATGGATGAACAGACAGATGGATGCACAGATGGATGGATGCATTGATAGATAGATGGATGGATGGATGGATGAACAGACAGATGGATGCATGGATGGATGGATGCATTGATAGATGGATGGATGGATGAACGGACGGACGGATGGATGGAATAGATAGTTTGTCTTTCAACGTAATAATCTAACCAAAGTAACTTGATAAAGACGTTAATGAACAAATTATTAAAATAATCAGTTATAACAATAACAAAAATAAAATAGTGGAAGTTAATAAAGTCATTTAGTCCCAGTAATTGTGTGTGTTTTTTTCTTCTTCAATGTCCCTAGCTCTAAAGTTTAAGGGACACTAGATCGGTCTCAACAGGGGGTATCATCAGCCGCTGGATGTGAAGCAAAAAGGATTATGGGAGTTTGTACCTTCAAAGAACCAGCCTCAAGTCAGGGGGGAAAAGGCCATTTCATTTTTAATAATACAGCCATTTAGGTTAGACCTTGAAACTACAAGGAGAATGGTTCAGCGTGCAAAACGAGTTCAAATGACGCATGAGGGTTTGGTACATTCTCAGAGAGTAAGAGCAAGCGGTCGACCGGCTGACTGAAGAGCTCCATGTGAGGCCGGATTCTTTTCTGTGTCAAAAACTGTTAAAAAACGAGAACAAGTGAGTTTACTGAAAATATGTGCAGATTTTGTTGTATATGTTCATGCAGCTCTAGAGACAGTACAGATCTCATCGCTATGGGTTGGATAAAACATAGCTGGTGAAATAAACAAGCTGAGCTTTGAGTTATTTTGCTGTTTCCTCATGTCCTGTGCTCCTCTCAGCACGTCCCAAAGTCAGCTAAAAAAAACTAGCTGTATGTCAGCAGTAAGAACGGATGGGCTGTGTTTGCGTTTGCTCTGTGAAATCATCTGCTTCCGTCAAGCCCAGACTTTTGTCTTTCGTCTGCCCCTGCATTCAAATCCAATCCCAGTTAATTCTGCAATTAACCAGAGATACTGTAATCAGTTCTGGCACAGATTGGAAGTCTGTTTGCGATGATTGTTTTTCCTGTTGCTGATATACTGAGTGTCAATCAAATGGGAGTTAAATGATTGCATCTCACAAAGAGTTCTTACGTATGTGCTGAGGCATTCACTGAGGAAGCACGTTTGGAATAAAACAAATATACTTAGAAATTGTACAAAATAAATGGAAATTAGAAATATATTTCCCTCCAGATATATATATATTTTTTTTACTGCAGTCACAAATACAACTTGGTGATCGGGAGGCATCTTCAGGACTCAATGCAAGAAGACAGATGCCGCCTCCCGATTTTTCTGAAAATCTTTGGCATGGTCATGAATGTAGACAGCGGTAATCAGGCAACCATCAGGCATGCAGAATGGCTCGCTTTTTGGGTTGCCGGTGGCTTTGATATGGACGGCGACCATCCGGAGACACTTACACATCGTTCAATCAGAGGTACAAATCGCTATAAAGGCTTGCGACTAGTGATGAGGTCACATTACGGCATGTGCATTACGGCCCCCGGGCCTTGACACGTGTGTGTAGGGCCGGACATAATTACCCCATGGGCCGGATCCGGCCCCAGGGCCTTGACTTGCCTACACAAGCCAATAATTTTAGCTGCCGCCGACCAGTTGGCCAATTTCGTAATCCCCAAGCTAGAAATGTACAGCCCGTCTCCTGACCGATGTCAACTTATACAGAAATATCGACCGTAAAATTATAACATTTTCTTAAAATCTCTGCGACGTTTGTAAAAATGGGACTGCCGATTTCAAATGCCGCAACGCTGTCGCAAACCCTAAATCAGGGTCAGACAGGCAGAGGGCAATCATGAGGATGGGATCATCCAAGAAGAGACGAGATGTCGGAGTCCAGGCGAGGGTCGGGGCAGGCGGCAGGCAATCAGAGATAAAGCCGGGTCAGAATTACCACCCTACCGCTCGGTAATGCAGGCAGAGTGGCACAAACAATACTTCACACTGAATGAAGCTCTGTTCAGTTCTTAAAGGTCCTGTGGGTGATTGGCTGAGCAGCATCCAGGAACTGTGCACTGGGGTTGCTGGGAGATGTAGTGGAGTCAGTACTCTGGAGATGGCTCCCGCCGGTGACGGAGCGCTGACACAGGAACACCTGCTGGATTTGCTGAAAAACTTACATTTAGGTCCCATTTGGTGGCATTTTTCGATATGTGACCGTAGTGTTTGTCCCGTGCCAGATCATGCAGGTTTCTTGAGCCTTTCGCTGTTACCTTAATGCAAAGACTGGTGACAGATGAACAGTGAAAAGATAATTTGAAAAACGAAAATTCATCCATGCAGAGAATAAAAACAAAGCTCATAGATACAATCTAGTAGTGTACATGTAAAGGGAGTGAGACAATTGTATCCTTTCCTCTTGTAAAGGAAGAGGTGTAGCATTGCAAAGCATTTAATATGATCTACCTTTATTTATTGATAAATGCAAATTGACTGAATTTTATTATATTATGTAACAGGATAGAAGGAACTTCCACTCAGATAAAATGTATCGTACAGGATAAAGTGTCTAAAGCTACCTTTGCTAGGTTATAATCTTCTCCACACCAGTGACTTAGCCTGCAGTGAGAGCTCAAAATAAAGCAATGCGCCATTCTTCCACCCATTTATCTCTCCCCTCTCAGTCTCCCTTTCTGATCTGTTGTGTTTGGGTACCAGAGGTCATAAGCTCTGGACGTGGCAGAGGTCCCAGCCAGGCTGTGCTGACTGAGGGGATGTGGAGCCTGACTTTGGGGCAGTGGGAAAGATCCCGGGCTGTCTTGTTTGTATGTCTGTCCGTCTCACTGGCTATGCTTTAATGAGATTGCAGGGCTCTGTAAGGCGGATTTACTGGAGCACAACTCCCCCTAGGGCCTTTTCATAGAAATTGGTTCCTCCATATTTCACCACAGCTCTTCACTCTTCTTTTTTTTTTTTGTCAAATGTGACTATCTATCCCTCACACACATACGCTCTCTTTGTGACTAAACCTCGACTGTTAGCTTTCATTTTTTGGTTAATTGTGACACGCTTCATTCCTCGCTTTCATTGGGTAAAGTCGGAAAGTAGCCACAAAGCGTGGAGCTCTGCCAAATGAGGCTAAAACAAGACCGCGCCATTCAAGAGAAAAACAGAGGGAGGATGAAGCAATTCCACAAGTCCTTCCTACATTTATCATCTTCAAGATTGTTTCGTTGGCATCTCTAACGTGAGCGTGGAATCTCGCAGAGAAGCAGAATGACGCAAAACAGAATGTTTGCTAAGCTAACACGGGTTCACAGGTTTTGGCTCGTCAACACGTCACCTTGTCAAAAGTGTGGAGCCGAGGCTAAAAGCCTATCAGAATTTTCATAGTGTTTGTGCAAAGCCAGTTGTTTTGCAGAGTTGACGTTTACACAAACAACGGGCCAGCGCAGCCCAGCTGTGCACACGGAAAACACAGCTAATCCAAATGTGAGCAATCAAGGCCGGCCTATTTAAGGAGCACTTTGTCATTGATTCCACCGCACAAAAGCCCCCATTCAGGACCATAGACCAGCAAAAAAGTGGTGGGAAATGATCTGTTAATGGGCAGTTTACCTCTTTTACCATCAAAACTAGTATTTCTGGCAAAAACAAGTACAGCAGCCTTTATGACGCCCACGCCATGTACGGTGGGATCTATTTTTGGAGGTAATTAAACAGATTATTTTCGCCTTTTGCTGCATAATCAAAACAGCGTTCACACCCTCAGTGCCAAAGTTAGAAAGCTGACCGCATTCAGTCACTTTACATTAAATCAAGAACTATAGGGCCAAAATTCCCCACTTTATCTGCCTGAGCTCTTTCTTTAACCTTGTGCTATCATTGGAAAGACAGTGCGCTTAATGTTTTTTCCAATGATTTTTGATTGTCACTGGTGTCTGTGGCAGACATGAAATCCTGTCATCCTTCATCCACATTTGTCATGGGATGGATAACCCAACTAAATGAGACTTGGGTCATCTGGACCCCATAAGATGCCACGAGAGTTAACAGGAGTGACATAACCAGTGACACGCTCTTTGACATTCTATAACTCCAAAACCGTTCACACAATCTACCTGAATGTGATGTAGAGAAAATCAGATTTTTATATCAACTCAACACCGAAATGCAACACATTACTAAAGTGTTCCTTAATGACGCAAATCCGCTTTTATTCCATGACCGAATCAGCTGATTTACATTGATTGCTTAAGTCCATCACTGCTGTAAAGTGTTGCATAGCAGCACAAAACTGCTCTTCTCATTATTACTTTAATTACCTAAACCAGGGGTCGGCAACCTTTAACAGTAAAAGAGCCATTTGGGCTCGTTTTCTACTGATCAAAACGTTAGCCTTTAAGAAATTTGAATTTTCATTCATAACCTTCTTTTTTTTTTAAATAAATGTGAATAATCTCTATTTTTGGCACAAACAAAAGCAAAAAACTAATGTATAAAAGAAACTAGCATCTCTCAAAATGTGATTTAAAAAAAAAAATTTAACTGTAGTAGCAAAAAAGCCAGCTTGTTGCTTAATTACTAGCTGGACTTCAAATTAGCATAACATTTCTCTGTAAATTCAATCAGCCAAAAATTTTATCCCGTTGCTGAAATAAAAGCTAAACTCAAAATTAGCCTAAAATCCCTAGGAGATAACAAATTAGCTAAAAATTTTACCATACTGCTAAAATATTAGCTAAACTCCAAATTAGCATACAAAACTAATTAGATGTCAGATCTGCCAGAAAAAGCTAGCTTGCGTAATTACTTGCTGAACTCCAAAATAGCCTAAAATTCCTCAGTAAACTAACTTAGTCAAAAATGTTAGCATGTTGCTAAAATAGAAGCTAAATTCAAAATGATCAAAACAAAAATTTCTGTAGATAACAAATTAGCTAAAAACATCAGTATTTTACTAAAATATTAGCTAAACTTCGAATTAGCATAGAATTCCTCAGTAAACTAACTTATTCTAAAACATTAGCATGTTGCCAAAATAGAAGCTAAAACTTTAAATTAGCCTAGAAACCCCAGTAGAAAACACAATAGCTAAAAACGTTAGTATGTTGCTAAAATAATAGCTAATCTCCATTTTTTTTTTAATTTACTATTATTTTATTTTTCTTAAACCAGAGAGCCATGATGGAGAGTTGAAAGAGCCACATGTGGCTCTGGAGCCGCAGGTCGCTGACCCCTGACCTAAACGAATGTTAAGACTCCTGTGTAATTGAAAGTCAGATTCATCTGTTAAAAATCATTTGAAGTCAGGGATTTAGTCAACCAGAAAACATAGACTTTAGTGTCACGTTGCAGCTCATAAAAAGAAGCTGAAGACAGTTCAAGAAAACCTCAGCAAATCTTTCTATCATCGTTCATTCAGAGTTAATGCAGCTACTACAGTCTAAAGCTCTGCTGTCTTTAGTCTTCGAAACACCTTAAAGTCTTTTACTAACACTCAAACTGAAAGATGAATGACCCTGAAAATGCAGTATGAAAAAATCATGAGCAGGAATACCTTCAGGGCTCAAGAGTTCTTGGCCTCTTATTTTTGTGCTGAGTAATGGTTCGGAGGAGAAGTTCATATGTTGGCAATCATGAGCAGACAAAAAAACACTCAGCGACGCAGGTTGGTTTAAGACCTGGAGCTGGAAACCTGGGTCTGAACGTATCCAAGTCACCAGATTTTATCTGCATAGATGAAGTTTTCTTTCCTGGAAAAGAAGCAGTTCTGAACAGTGTCCTGTGTCAGCCCCAACTCGCTGGTTCTACAGTGCAGAGTTGACATTTTCATTGGCCCAAAGATCACTTTGGGGTCAGATCGCTGGATGGGGTGGAGCGGTGGACCAAAGCCCAGAGTGAACTGGCCTCTTGTGGAACATTTGACAGCTTGTGTTTGCGTCTGCTGCATACAAAGGCATTCTGTCAGTCCGTCTCTCAGCACAAAATGCAGTGAAGGTCAGATCGGATTCTGGAGGTTCTGATGAGAAGAAGCGTCCTCATCACAAGAACAATACTACGGCAGTCTTAACATTTCACTTTAAATGAGCATCTGCCAAGATAAATGAGTTTTAGTTGGAGCAGTCACAGCTCCCTCGAGCTATCGGCTGAGCCGCCAATTAAATTAGCGCCTAATTCTTTTATTAAATGTAGCAGAGTCACAAAAATATGTCACCAATAAACTTAGAAGATCAATACATTTCTGCTTCTTTGCTTATCAGGTGGAGGACGTCTAATATCTCGAACCAATGCACTGCTAGTCTGATACAACAGCTGTCACACACGCAAACACAACCTCCACAAAACCAACACAATCAAACTCACAACTCGTCACATATTGACGTTTAGGTTAGACCCCTCCCCCCGCATTGTCATTTTCTGATGTAATCGCTGCTCCCAATAAATCAAAGGTCCCAATCTCTGGGCCACAACATGCCAGTACCCTAACCCTGTACTTATACTGGTCTGGATTTGGTATCGGTGCCGGGTTAGGGTACCGGTACTGACTTTGTGACAGACGCAGTACTAAATCAGGTTTGGGTCTGGGACCACATCGGTCGCTGGGTTAGAGAGTTCCAAATCTCTGGGCGGCAGTTCGTAAAATCAAGGCACCGGACCGTACCAGATCCAAACTGGTACCAGTACCCAAACCTGGTACTGGTACCCTAACTCAGCACTGGACGTGATACCGGACATGGTACCAGACTTTAACCTGGTTGGTACCCGTCTGGTTCCCAAACCCAGTACCCTAACTGTTCGTCCTGGCTTAGGGTACCGGTACTGGGTTTGTATACTGATGCAGATTCGGGTCTGGTACCATCCAGTGCTGGGTTGCACCGGACCTGGTATAAGACGTGAACAGGTACCAGGTTGGTGCCGTATCTGGTACCCAAACCCATGGACCGGTACCCTAACCATAACCCCGCATCCTGAGTTAAGGTACTGGTATACTACCGGCATCGGTAGCGGTGCTGGCTGTTCCCATCAAATTACGGGTCCCCAACCTCCGGGCCATAAACCAGAGCTGAACCGTGTACTGGCACCGGGTTTCGATATTGGTGGTACCGAGTTTCAATATTGGTATTCCGACCTGGTACAGGTTCTGGTCTGGTACCGTGTTCAGAACCTTGTCTAATACTGCGTCTGGTGCAGAGTTAGGGTACCGGGTTTGAATACCAGTACTGTATCCTGAGGGTTGTGGACTTTTAATTTTACAAACAGCCAGCCTATCAAAAAACGATGAATTGTGAACACCCAAAACGTCAATGAGGGGTCGGTAACCAAACGTCAACATGTGACGAGTGAGAATGTTATAAAATTACTCTTGCTTTTTCTTTATTATTGTTGCAACAAAGTTTCCCTGACAGATCTCTGGTGCAGCTGTCATGTTCCTCCAGCAGTCACATGTGATTCAATCTTTTTTCTGACATTCCTCGTCTGTTTTTAGTTGGAGGTGTGTTTGCCGGCGACACAAACTCCCCAAACTTTTCAGAAGTTTGTCTGTTCTCCGTGATGAGAGAAATCTCAGCACGTGTCAGGCTCGGTCATATGTCACGGAGAGTTTCCCGTCACAATCTCGTCTGTCAGGGAGCTTTTGCCTTGTAAACAGAAATTCTGTCCCTTCTCACTCTTGGGTCAAGCCTCTGCCTCGCTCTGATTTGTCACTCATTCTTTGACTCCTTATCTCTGTTTTTCCTCTCCCTCCTCCAGTCCTTTCCAGTCTGCTGTCAGCGGGCGCTCAGACGGAGATGAAGAAGGTGGTTGGGGACAACGCCACGTTACCCTGCCACCACCAGTTACCATCGTCCAGTTCACTTGACATCGAGTGGCTGTTGCAGAAACCAAATTCCAAACAGAAAGTGGTGAGATTATCTTCTGTCCACGTCCATCTACACCTCTATGGAGCTAAATCGGGGCCAATGTTATTTGAAACCGAAATAAAATATTTTGAAAAAAATATTAATGTTAGAGACCCACCACGGAGAGATTTTATTCCAGCAAAAGAACGTTTTCTTCGCCTGTATTTAACTCAATAAAATGGCGCTTTGAACGGGCTAGAACGGTGTTTTGGTCATGCGGTTTATACGGGATAAAACTCTGCTATAAACACCCGTCTTGGAAATTGTTACAGTTCTCAGAGTCAGTGAAGACATCGGAACTGAGGATACCATCCTCATCGATTTTGATTGGTCCTCGTGTTAGCCCCGCCCCAACGTGCCACAACGGGGCTAAAAGTTTTGAAGCTCAAACTTGGAGGTTCGTAAACTAAAAAAAAAAGTTTTGAAACTGAAAAAATAGTTTTGAAATTGAAATTTTGAGTTTTGGAAACCTATTTTTTCAGCCAAACATGAATATTTTTTTCAAAATATTTTATTTCGGTTTCAAATAATATTGGCCCAGATTTAGCTCCATACACCTCCTCACTGTGGATTTGCTGGTTTGGTTCATTCTGGGTTCAACTCAGACGGACTAAAGTATAACCAGAATCAGGTATAGGTTGGGTTATTTTGTAAACTTAAATTTAAATTATATTAAACAATGTTTGTAAATCCAAATGTCCATGTATACTATTCTTACAAATACATAAAAAGTAAGTCAATCCTCTATACACATTATTTAATTCTATTTTTCAATCAGAATAAAATGCATTCTGGAGGTTTTATTGGTGAAGTAAGAATAATTTAAATATCAAAACATTTTTAATACAATTTTAGAAAGAGAGATTTCTCCATATTGACAGTTCGGCTTCTTCCTTAAAGTTCTATGAATGCCTGAGTGTGTACGTCTATAACCATAATATTCTTTGCATTCTGATGCAAATGAGTTTGAATAAAAGCTTTTTATTCCCCAAATGGAGAATTTTCTTTATAATGAACCATGAAACAAGATCCGACTATTCCTAAGCAGAGAAAAGGTGTTTATGTTTCTATTTGGAAACCGTGCATTGTGTTCATGAGATGAGAAGAGCAAATCTGAAAAAGAGAGTGAAGGAAATGAAGGAGAAAGGAGGGATGGAAGTAAAAAATATATTTTTTTAAAAGTAGACTACGCTTTGATCATTTTTAAGGGCCACTCTGCCACATTGTGATGAATATTTAAAAGGAAGATAACATTGAATGCACCATTAATTAAAATCAAACATCTAAAAGTTTGATTAGGAAAGACAGTGTGCCTGTAGCCAAATGAATAAATCATCCTTCTGTTCTCCTGCTGGGAGGCCATGCTCAGAAGAACAAAGCAACATGTCAACATCCAGCTTTCTGACAAATATTAGGGAAACATATGATGGGGACACCATCAGCTGATGGTTATGAACCAGAGGTCAGAACTCGTCATTTTAAAGAAGGTTTTTGGTAACAGCATGAAGTCCACAAAAAGCATGAAGGACATGCGTGTTCAGGAATCAGATAAGATCCTGTGAGGATTCTAGGCTTGGGTTTTTGTCCTGTTACATTATCCCGGTCAGTCTCACTAGCATCAGGTTAATCATCCACATGTGTTTTCATTTAGTTAATCAACCTCCGTGTATTTAAGTGTCTGCTTTTCAGTTGATCTGCTCTGTCACTATTTCTGGGTCTCTGTGAGTTTTGTCGTTAATTTACTACATTTTCAGTTTCGGTCACCAAACTCCATCTCCTGTATTTTAAGTTCACCACAAGTTCCTGACAGTAGAGATGGAGAAACCAAAGCTTTCTGAACCACTGAACCGAAATGAACCAAATTGTATTGAAATGGTTTGGGGTTGTGAAGCAAATGACACACTTAAAACTAGTGACATCTGTTGACCAGATAACAAAACTGCATCACCATGGAAGAAAAAAAAAAAAGACCAAGGTGTCATGAAAGTGTGTGTGTTAATTCATATGTAGCACTAACACTTTTTGATTTCCAAATCTGTTTCTTTCATAAAAATAATCAATGAACTGCTAATATGTAGGCCCGTCTGTCTAATATGTGCATACATGTATTAATTTGAAAAAATGTTAGGTGTGAAAATCAATCTCTGATTTGAAAATTCCAGCAAATAAAATGTTTCTACCAAACTGACTTAAAATTTGACCCTGTCCTCTTTTATAATGGCTCGGTTGCTGGTTATCCTTAGAAAACCATCTCTCTGGCTGGGCTGTATTTAAACAGCCACAGTCACCTCTTTAAATTATGTTATTGCTTTAATTGATTTATAACTAGCAATAATATATATTTATGCCCAACATGAACATGTTTTTTTGTAGCAACAAATAATTAGGAATTTTATTTATTTCTAAAACTTTAATAATAACCACTTATGATTAAAAATGAAAATGTCCTATACAAGTCTTGATCCCAGGACCTTGTCATTTCAAGGGGAGAGCTTTAACCACTAGGCCAACACTATACTTAAAACAACTATTACATTTAAATACAGTCATTCTCAATGTTAAAGGTTTAGAATAAGAAGGAAAGTCAGATCGCTGGTTAGATTCGCATTTCTCGCCAAAAAAACCAAAGTATTTCTCCATCTTTTAAATTTTCTTCCGCACTGTCTGTCATCCCCTGGATGTACAGTGCCTTTAATGTTAGCCTATAAAGGCTACGGCTCCCGCCCCGCTTCCCTGTGTCTCTTTCGTACGCGTCTGTTACGAGTGAAATGAGCGGCAGCTTATAGAGAAATAAATTATCTTTACTACTCTCTTAAAACCACAAACACAGGGTGAGTGAACTTATTGAAAACCGCGCTCTGAATTCAGAACTGCCGTGAGTGGTCGGCAATGCACGAGTGACGAAACGAAGCTTCATTTGGAAAGTCACGTGACCAGAAGAAATCTGAAGCAAGCGCTCGATACTCCTCCAGTGACACTTCCGCTTTGAAAGATTCGATGCAGAGTCGAGCTAGCCGCTCGAGCAGAACATCTCTAGTCTTAACCCAATTTTCACTTATGTTGTCCTTTTAAAGTGAGCATCGCCACTAGATTATTTCAATTGTCGACTAATCGCAGATTATTTTTTCCGATTAGTCGACTAATCGGCTTATGCATAAACTGGATGTAAAGCATAGGGCTCGGTTGAAAAAAAATCAATTTAAGCTGAATAATTAACAATCGATTCACAAAAGATCTATATTTAGCACATAAAGCTACACTGTAAAGCAAAATATATTGTTTCAACTTAAAAATGAGTTAAAAGGCTACCTTAAAATTTTAAGTCAAGGTAACAAACATGATTTGTGTTAACATAACCTTTTGTTGAATTGAAATATCTTGTTTAAACAAAGTACTGGTGTGTTAATCTGATTTTAAAGTCATGTTAACTTCTTGTTATTGTTGCTTTAACTTAAATAGTAGCCAAAAGAACCAAGATATTTATTTACTTAAATAATATAAAACTAATTAAAATAGCCTAAATTGGTACAATAAGATTCCTTAATGAAAGATGATCCAAACAAGTAGGATTTGAAGAAAAACAATACATTTTAAACATAGTTCCTTTATTTTTTCTTCAAACAAAGACATTTTCAGGAAGGACTTTGCTTCCATTAAAACTCTTACCCCCAATATTTTGATAAAAACTAAATAAGTAAGTTTAGGGGCCAAAAAAAAAAAATACACAAGGAAGGACTTCTCCAACCTCCTTACGACTGGTACTCCCATTAACTTCAGGAAAGAAAATACACCAGGAAGGATTCCTCCTTTACAACTGTTTGACCAAAGCAAAATCTACATTGCATTTCTCAGTAGTCTGTTCCTCAGACCATGAACCATTGAGGAGCACTGTCCCCCACCGGTGTCCATGAAGACTTTTTGAACTTCTTCAAATGTGTAGCGCAAGCCTCTGGGATAGTCAATGTTGAGTGAAAACAGCAGGCCTATCAGCAGAGCAATGGCCGGGTAAAGTCCTTTACATCATGAAGAATGATTTATTCTTCAAGAACAAATGATGTTCCCACGATGTCTTCTCCATCTTGAATCGTCACACAGTCCTTCTGTGATGGAAGCCTCCTCATCAGTGGACTAGAAAAGACACAAAACAAAGCATGCGTTATTAACTCTTTAATTCATGTAGACAATCCATTACGACAAATTAAATAGAAGTGGGAAAAAAATATGGTGCCGATTTGATGCAGAATCATACACAGCGCTGTGTTTTGGTCAATTTGTGCTTCAGCTCGCTTGTACGCATTAGGAATATGTGTGGGGGGGTTGGGGGGAAATTATTACTTGATGCATTGGAATATTGTCTGACAAAAATTTGAATTGATTATGGACTCTTATTTACGACGGAGTATTAGGGTCACCTAATAAAAAAAAAAAAACTAATATTACAAGTTTTTTCTCGTAGATATACGACTTTAAATCTCGTAAATGTATGAGTTTTAATCTCGTAGATTTACGACTTTTTTTCTCATAACTTTATTAAAGTCGAGGGGAGTCTACATTCCAGCGAATTTATGCCGTGAACTGAAGCAGACCAACCAAACTGTGAAAAGCGTCTTGGATTTCATCAGGTAAACTGAATGTTTAAAATATTTCAAATATTTGGAAGTTCCTTTATTTGATTTACAGTTTAATAATGTTTTATTCGTTGATGCTGCTTGCAGGATCTCTGCAGATCCCGTTTATGAAGCGGTCCATATCCTCCAGCTGTCCACTTCACGTCATTTCTTCCTCTTCGACAGACCAGATCTCCTCCAACTCTGTGATGCTTCCGTCTGAAGAGGACTAGTTTTTGGAATTTTCAATGTTCTTGTGCTAACGTTGTCATTTCTCAATGTTGTTTTGTGTCGAGACGGGACGTTTCATTTGGGGAAGGAGGCGTCCGGAGCTCTGTTTACATTCTCTTTTGGTTTCTGAGCATGACAGAGACATGATGTAAGGTGGAGAAAGGAAATGAAAGATGTAATAAAGTGACGGTCCTGATAAACGTATATCTCTGAGCTCTTTATTTTACATATGAAACTCCGCACTGTTGTGTTTTGAAGTTAGCTGTTTACGAACTGCATTACCCAGAAGGCCAAGCGACTGGTCACATGTTCGGTGCACGGCAAGTAGTAAGCAGCAGATGAGCGCTAGTCATGCACAGTGCTGCAGTAAGAAGAGACTGTTAATAAAAAGTCTGTTTAACACACATAATAGCGCCTCTTTTGCTTACTTGAATACGCAAGACAACACACGAACCGGAAATAATTTGATTTTGAATCACCAAAAGTTCAGAATTTCTTTGCTTTTAACACCGATCTGGACATAATCTACACCAGATTCTCCACGTCTTTCATCTTCAAGCACGGCTCTGATAAACAGACAACTTTGGTTCTTTTCTCATTAAATTACGACTTTTAATCTCGTAGATTTACGACTTTAATCCGTAGATTTACACGTTTTTTCTCATAAATTTACGACTTTTAAAAGTTGTAAATGTAACCTATGACTTTTAAAGTCATAATATATCGACTTTATTCTCATAATTTAGCGGTTACGACTTTTTTCTCATAAATTTACGAGATTTAAAGTCGTATATCTACGAGAAAAAAACTTGTAACATTACTTTTTTTTTTTTTTAGGTGACCCTAATACTCCGTCGTACTTATTTCTCTATGTTAACTGAGAAAAAATGTAAAATAGAAGACGTGAAACATAAAGATATAGTAGCACTTTTCTGTCTGAGCATTTTCATGCAGTGAACACAAGTATGGAGTGATATTTGTGCCACCATATTCAAAGTTATCAAAGACTTTTTAATATTAATTCAATAGGGCTACGTGTTGACATGTTTTTACGCTATTTGTAATAAGAAAATATGTAAAATACAAGGAAATATAAAAACTTACCAAGATGGGGTGACTTGTTTGGGTCCAAAATAACTTTAAATTTTTCAAAATAGTGCCACCCAAAGAAAAGAATGACAACCTGTTTGAAAAAGCCGTGAAGTTCAGAGTCTGTCTGCAGTGCACTCTTCAACTCTTCCCGAGTGGTGGCTTCTTCTGCTGCTTCTTTCGCACCGAAAAGTGAACATTTGCACACTTAGCGCCATCTAGTGGTAACATATCGTAAGGGCCAAAAGCAGAAAAGTTGATTCAACTCAAATTGCTGAATCAATTGAACACAATATTTCATTTTGAGGATTTTAGTTTAGTTGAGATGTGTCTGACTTAAATTTATCATTTATATGAACAACATGACCAAGAGCTTGTTCAGTTGAATTACAATAACAGATAACTAAAATGTTGAAATGGGATTTACAGCGCATTAAATTAGTTGTTGACTATTTTAATAGTCGATTAGACATCGATTAGTCGACTAATCGTGGCAGCCCTACTAATTAATCACGATTAGCGCAGTAATTTGACAACCCTAATTATATCCTACATTTAATTATGTTTTAGAATTATTGTTAAAATCTCTTGATTTCAATTCACAATTCAATTTGATCTATTGATTTATTTGGTCTAATGTTTAAAAGGAACAGAGTCACCAAAATAAAATGCTTAAACATTTATACTACACAGGGAATTATGAAAACATTTTTCTTTTTCATTTAAACTGTTTTTTTCTCATCCCTTTAATGCTTTTCTAATAAAGTTACATTATTTTAATGACTTTTCATAAGAAAACTGATTTGTTTTTGTAATTTCCATTCCAACAATTGCATTCCATTATATTTATTGGTATAAATTATCATTTTATTATAAAAGGATTTAAATCATCTTAATAATGTTTTGTCATCATCTCTGCAGAACTGATGTTACACACCTTCTGAAATGGATTATCCAATCGTAAAGCTCCAGTCCGTTTCTTTTATTTTTTTTCCAGATATTTTCTAAAATATTTGTTCCAATCCTTTAAGCCTTCACCCGATAAACAGAGCACCTGATTTAAGCTGACAGCCTTTGGCCATTTTCCTAAACTCTTTGCCTTCATAAGCATTACCAGCGTCTCCACATGAGCGTGGATGCGCCCAGACATACCCAGAGGCGTGAGCGCGCACGCTGCCGAGGTGCAGTCTGCACCTCCATATCTGTGAGTAATGCATTTTTACAACTAAAGAGAGGAAAAGTGCCCACCGGCAAAAACTTTTCAAACATGCCGGCTTTATTTAGACTAGCGGTCGGTGTCGTTCCTGTCTGCCTGTAGCTTTGCACGGGAATTGAAACCCGCGTGTATCCGTAGAAGAAGCCGGCGTGTTGCTGCGATCGTCTCGGTGTACGTGTAAGTGGCCAGTCATCACCTGTGATCGCAGCAGGTGCCCTTGTTTCTGAGACTCTGATGTGGTGTGGCACCAGCATTTAGCAGCCCCCCCCCCCTCTGCAGGCCTTCACTTGCCCTGAGTAATAGGCCACTGTGACAGCTGTGTTTGTTTGTGTTTGTGGATGGGAGGCAGCGGCCGCACACACCGCCGCACTAGGATAAGCCATAACCAGAGAAATGCATAATGAATGCAGCTAATGAAGGCGTTTTACTGAAGATTTACATACATGCTGAAAAAGCTCCAGTCAAGACGAAACAGAATTATTTAAAATGAAAAGAACTTAGAAACTCAAAATCTGGACGTTTTTTTCCCCCAGATCCTTTCCTAATAAAGTTACATTTTTAGTAAAATATTATCCATCCTTAAATATTGAAATTTTGACTTAGTACATTTAAAATATCTGGCTTTTCATTTCAGTGCTGGTTTGATCAAATTGATTAATCGATTTAAACTTAATAGATCAATAATCAATTCATAAAAATATAAATCGATTTACAACACAAAAGCTAAAGTCCGCTAGCTTGATGCTAATGTTTAAAGGGATTTCCTATAGGACGGCTAACTCCGGGCTCACACCGCTAGCGTTACGGCTCCGATGTGAGCGCCGCAGTCTTCACGTAACTTTCAAAGTGTGAGAGGAAATCCCAGTGCAGGCGTTCACGTCAGGCCCCTGCGTTGCTGTGAGTCTGTTTCGTTTGGTTCAAATTTTCGCCGGACGACGCAGCTGAACCGCAGCGAATAAAGGGGGGATAAGCGTGAACATATGTTAGTTTCTGAGTTTTGCGAGGTCAGCAGCTAACCTGTAGCTAATATGAGCCGTCGGCTGTAGCTAGACCGCTCCTGCATCGCACCTGAGCCGTAACCCTAGTGACGCTCGGTGAACTTAAACTTCCTAAATGAACGTCTTTATAAACTCAAAGATATGAATTCTCCAAACTCTTTAATAAAATATTGTTTAAAGTTACCATTTGTGGTCTAAAACACAGTTTGTTTCTTATATTTCTTCTGAAATAAGGTAAACTGCTTTTGCGTGATCGCCACCAAGTGGCTAAACTGAAACGCCCTCCAGGAGAAGCAGAACAATGTTTACAATGTTGATCATATGAACATTTCTGTTAGAATTTATCCTTTTTAAAGAATCCATTTAACACTGTATAATATTAAAAATCTCATTATTCGACTGACAGATTTTTCAGTATTTGAACTACATCAGATTAACAAAAATATATTCAAAACATATAGTAGATTACTAATGTCTAATTAAATTTGTAAATTTAAGATTGAATAGGATTAAGTGAATCTAAAGAATAAAAAAAAAAATCAGTATCAAATTCAGGGTCTTGTGAATTGAATCGTTCCTGGAAATGATTATCAATACCTAGCCCTACACGTGCATAATTCTTGATTTGTAATTCATACAATATATTTTGTCCTTAATTTCAAAAAATATTAAATGAAAAAAATAAAATAAGACGTGCACATGCACAAATTAAAATTACGACAGCTTGAAACTAAATTATGCTAAGTTTGTGTACCACAACACCGCGGGCGGGGGGCGTGGTGTTACCAAATCAAACAATGGATCATAATTTATATTATTTATATATTAATAAACAAACTATTTTGCAATATAGTTTTTTTGAATTTTATCAAAGAGTTTAAAAAAACATAAAAAAAAAAGAGTTTTCTGTCATTTTTTTCATGTGGTTGGCTTTTCAGGGTTAAAGACTTGTGTCGGTTCATGCTAAATAAGCAGACTTTTGGCAGTCTTACAGAAACAACAGCGTTGCATCAAGAGATAAAAGAACTTGACATTTGAAAATACAGCAAATTAATTCCTCTCCTGATTTGCATAATGGCCTTTAAGGCACTGTGGTGGTTAGCGGCGTGGCCGAGAGCGTGACGGTTCGCGGTCTCGGGTGAAGCCTTCATGTGTGTGTGTGGGTTTGCGTGTTCTCCGTGGGTCTGCAGAAGTTTGCCCTCAGGTTCTCTGGCTTCCTCCCAACGTCCAAGAGCAGCGGTTTGTCTTCTACGTGAGCATGTGACAGACAGGTGTGCTCATCTCAACTACAGTTGACAGACTTTGAAATGCAGCACTCCTGGCTCCAGACAAATTGCTTATTCTGGTCAAACACATTTACTTTTTTTTTTTTTTTTTTTTTTTCTACCGGCTTCATGAAATAGTAAGTTAACAAACACAAAAATAGTTTCCATGCAAGCTGTAAAACAGGCCAAGCAAAAGAATCTATTTAAAAAGCCGATGTTGCGAAAATGCTGGCTTTCCTGTTTGTGTGTGGCCTGTTATTTTGTGTGAACACCGCATTGGTGCCACCGAGGGTATTTGAATCTTTTATCAGCACCAGAATAGATTTTTCTATCCTTTTCTCCAACCAGTTTGACAGCTCTGCCTGTGCAAAAAAAAAAAAAAAAGACAATGCTCACATATAATCTGCTAAATGAACCCTGTCAGGATAGCTGCATTCATTTGGAAAATATTATTTCACAGTGTTCATTATAAAGTCATTGTTAACATTGCTACTCACACTCTAAGATGTTTTTTTTTTTCTTTTTACCAGCCAGTGAGGGACTCAGTCGAAACCTCTTGGCTGTGCATAAACCATCTTTAAAGTTATGTAATTTTAAATGTTCCTGGCAGTCAACCAGTCCGACATATCAAGGGTATTGCTGCTAAGACACAGAAATTAACTCAAGCAAATGTGGCGCTCAAGTCTCCTGAAAATTTGATTCAGGGAATTGGTTGCCTTAATGGGATGAATATTGAAATTGGAAGCAGTTTAAATACATAAATGAGAGAAATGAGGAACGGAGAACCAAAAAGGCTGCAGCTGTTTTGATAAGAATATTAGAGATGAACGTGTTTCTAAAAGCGATCCATTTTCTGATTCGGCTTCGTCGTATGTGGTCATACAAACGGTTTCTTTCTAATAAATTGTGCTGTTTTCTATTTTCAGATTATAACCTTCTTCGGGGGGGAAGTGTACACCGAGGCCACGGGCAGCGAGGCCAACCGTCTGTCTTTTGCTGGGGAGTATCTGGGCGGAGACGCCTCCCTGCTGATCAGTGACCTGCTGCTGACCGACTCTGGGGAGTACTACTGTAAAGTCAAGACCGGCGGGAAGTACCACTGGAGCCAGGTCAACCTCATTGTGCTCGGTCAGTATTTGCAGACGCATCGGAAAATGCTCAGAAATACACATAATGCATGAGCACTCGGGTCCAGGTCGTAAAGAAGGCCATTAGCACGGGGAAAGAAGTGGGCCTCTCTGACACATACAGGCGTAATCATGAGCCCATTAGCCTGGCACATTTCCTCCGTCATGCTGACTGATCTAATGATTCAGTTTGATTCAGACGGTGTGATTTGATTTCTCTTGCGCTGTTTGGATTGGTTTGTTGATGAGGTGAGACCAGAAACATGCGAGGGGGGTTGGAAGGGCGCACAGCTGATTGATGAAGCCCAGGACAGAGTGAAGCTGTCCTCTGTGAGGTCACAAATAACATTGTGTAATTAGCAGGAGCGTAAAAAAAAAAAAAAAACGGATTCAGGGAAATATTCATTTACTTATCTCAATTTAAGATATTTGATTAAGCAAACATGTAGTTCAGTCTTACTTTTGTTTTCCACTTAAACCTCCGACCACTAGTTGGCACTGTTGCCTCAATCAAATGCTTCTCTACCCCCTGTGTTGCTGCTTCATCATAATTAAATTGATAGGTTTTTGTTTAGCAGCATTTTATTTTCTTAATCATACTTTTAGAGCCTTAGTGGTTAAGGCACATTTATTCTTTGTTCTGTTTTTTATAATGAAAAATACTTTTCTGTGAAAATCAAACAAAGCTGAGCCTGTAAGAAATATTTCTTAGCAATTTACCAAAAGATGAGCACGATCTGCTCTGATAAAAGCATCTTATGTAGGAGAAAAAGTTGCTGTTCGTAATGTTCTGATGATAAATTGATTTATCTCTCCATTTTCACATCCCATAATTCCCCTTTTGGATGCTGGAGCTACTGTTAGCTGTTAGCTATTATAGCTACTGTTGGGCAAAGATGGGGTAAATGCATCCTGGTACTGGGTCCTGTCATTAAACAACATGTTTTGAATTCACGTGAAAAAAGTATTAATATAAAGACAAAGTTTTTTCAAAATCAGGGGTGTCAAACTCAATCACGCGAGGGGCCAAAATCCAAAACACACCTTAGGTCGCGGGCCGAACAGGATAAACATTTATTGAACACTCTTAAAGTACATTTTTAAAACTCTGAAATGTAACCTTTTGACATAATTAGTAAAAAAATAAATAGCATTAGCTGCGATAATGCTAGTGTGAATGCGTAAGCTGAATTTGACTATGGATGATGCTAGCGCTGATAACGAGCTAAAATATTAGCTAAAAGCCAAATTATCCCAAAAAAACTGCAAAAAAAAAAGCCTTTGGTTTGCCAAAACAGCTAGCATAAACAGATAGCTTAACTCCAAAAGAGCCTAAAAAAAATCGTAGTAAATAGGCTACCAAAATAGTCCAAAAAGCTAGCAAAATGTTTAAACTTTTGAAACCGTAACTTTTTAACATAATAATGAATAATAAAAAGGAAGAAATATTATTCCAGAGTAAATCAACTTAAATAACTTTCAGTATTTTACTCTCCATAAAAATATATATTTTAAAATTATACATGTTAGAAATAAGCGCAAGATAACATCGGGTTATTAATAACAATAAAATAAAATAATTTGCAGGGTCGGACAGATTTACCCAGAGGGCCGAATCCGGCCCCCGGGCCTTGACTTTGACACGTGCTTTAAATAACTTTTGAGTCAATATAAGGATTATTGACCAAGTAATTAATCAAAGCAAGCTTCTTTAAGGATTGCAAAAATAACAAAAGCAAATTTTTAAAATGAAATAAAATGTTTTTGATCCTTTCAGTTGTAACCTTCTTCCACTTTGCTGTTCTGTTGAAGTTCAAGCTCCGCCTCTTTCGAGATATATATCCTATCGTGACGTGCATTTGTATCGTATTGTCAGACTCTTAGCAAAACTCATCCCTAGACATGATATTTATCAATTTACAATAAAACGGAAAAAGTCAACCAGAATGGGGTCTAAAAATAAGCCTCTGAGTTTATTATATCCACTAGAGAGCCTGTTTTCTTCTGTCTGTTTGAGCCACAACAAAGTCACTGTGTATTTTCATTTTTGTTCCCTCCTTTAATTCGTCCCAATATAGCAGATGGCTATAAAAGGCTCCGCTTTACAACTCGTCCAAAGCAGGACGTGTCTCTGCCTGCGAATCCGAAATAGCTTAAGAGTTTTGAAGGACGAGCCAAGGAGCAGCGGCGTCACAAAAGCCAGACACCAAGTCCGACGAGCGGAGCCCGATCGCTCTCAGTGTCAGGAAAAGTAGGCGATTTATTAAAACATTGTGGGAGATTAGTTCAACCAGCAGTTATTGGTTTTCTAATGGAACAGTCAGTTAATCCTCTCGCTTCCAGAAGGACGTTTAAGTGAGTTAGAGGCTCCGGTTTGAACAAACTGCCTTCAGCTTTGCGGTGACACTTTTGATTTTAAGAGGGACAAACATTTGCATTTTCTTTCCCCGTTCCTCACGCTAAGATAAAAGCTTGGCAGCAGAGCTGGTAGCTGGCTCGCCGTGTGACAGTGAACGCAAGATGATTCATCTGGATGTGTGCCAGTGCATGTGTGCCTCCAGTGCTTCTCTTTTTCCCCGTATCCTCATATGTAAATGTGGATGTTTATCACTGGGTGTTCTCTTTTTTTATTTGGTGACGGAATATTTCAGTTTCCTGCAGATTCTTGCAACTATAATATCGTTATCATCCTCTTGAGCCACACGCTGTCAGGAAGCATCTGTACAGATCTCAGCGTGTTGACTCGGACCGGAACCACATTCTTCCATCCGTGGTAGCAACTGTGAATCTGAACCCCCAACCTGTAATCTTGGGGCAGACGCTCTACCACTTGACCACTTAAAGTAGCATGTTTTCTTTCACTTTGTCCACCACAGCAACCTTAAAGTCCAACTATATTTTGATTTATTGTAAAATTGTCTCCAGAAGTCAAAATAAAGATTATTTTTTAAGTTGTATTTTCTGCAGAATATCACAATATCGGAGCTTTCCAAATGTACAGATGAGGAGGTTTATGGATGCTTTAAAATTGGAGCAGAGGAGGAGGACTTAGGCCCGCCCACTGCTGCGTCACAAATCTGAGCTTTTTTAAACCATAGATTTATCACAATTTGAATAAACAAAATACTCAGACATGCCGTTTTATTCTTAATTGTCATTATATATCTCCTTCATCCTGAGAAAAATGCTAGAAGAACATGTTTGAAACACCATTTTCATTGATCTTTTAATTCTCTTTTTGGGACATGTGAGGTTACACATGCATGTTTGGAGAAAGTGATAAAAAAAAACTCATTTGGAAAGTTGCAGTACTCTGGGTCTCTGCCATGACAAGCCTGTGAATTGGACTCCACCTGTGTCAGATTAATATAAATATATTCAAATTATATAGTAGATTATGAATGTATTCCTTAACAAATGTCTATTAATCTGTAAACTCAAAATTAAATTGAATAGAAAAAAAATCTGAATCAAATTTTCTCTGGAAATTAAAACCGATACCCAGCCCCGAAAACATCTACAACCAAAAACTGTAGATGTTATGATCAAGCACAGAGCAAAGACAGAAACGAGGTTAGGTTGTGTCTCTACTGTATTTGCCCTTTTTTGTGGCCAAAGAACGTCCAATCACAAGCTTCCTGCTGCCGATTCGGATCAGTTCCTATTGGCTGAATGTGAACCACAGTGAGGGAAGTGTGTTGTGTTGTGTTGTGTTGTGTGCACTCAACAATTGATAACCCTTTTTTCCCACAGCATTTCAAGCAATACCTAAATAAATTATTAGGACACACTTTTTTTAACCACAAAGAATAAACAAAACAGTCTAAAAGACTCAAAACAAAAAAAAAAAAGTTTCTCTGTTAAAAGGCATTTTCATTTGTAGTTTTAAATACCAAATGAATAATATATATCTATGTTGTATTTATTTAAAAGAACTGTATTGCCACAAACTGAGTTGAATTTTGTGTATCAATTTGTCAACACAAAGATTCTAATAATGGATCATTTTGATTAATTGAATTAACAGAATTGATTTATAGATCTCACTTTGATGGTCGGATTTTTTTTTTTTGCTTTAACTATTTTTTTGAACAAATACCGTTTTTTTGAATGAATTCTGATGTGAGACGGTTTGATTTCCCGCTCTTTTTCACAGTGAAGCCCTCGAAGCCGAGATGCTGGATGGACGGGAAACTCCTGGAAGGACGTGACGTCAAGCTGGGCTGCGAATCCAGCGACGGCTCGGACCCCATCAGCTACAAGTGGGAGCGCGTGCTGGACAAAGGCAAAAGTCTGGGAAAGTTGCCAAACCTGGCACTGATAGGTGAGAAAAATCGGACTGTTAAAGAAAAAAAAACCCGCTGATTCACCCTCAGCAGTGAAATGCTATGAAGATTCATTTTTAAGTGTAGATATAGAAAATGAATTTTGCTGAGCACGCCACTTTTCCTTAACTCCTCCTCCCGTCTTCACGTCCATAAATTTCTACATTTCTCCAGCCAGACTGCATTTCTACTGATCATTTGGCCGCTTCGCTGATGATTAAAACTTACAGCATTGTGGTCAAGGGCAGCTAGAGGAGGAGTTCTTTCTTTTTTTTTGCACCCTGATCCGCTGAATTTGAAGACTTTTAGAGCGTTTAAACTGCTTTAAATATTTTCAAATTTGAAATATTAGCCGTGAAACTAAAATATTTTTTTAATTTAGGAGCTTTAGTAGTAATCTGTTTTTCTTACCTTTAGAGGATTTAAATCAGGAGTTTGCAAACTGAAGCTCCAGAGCCAGCATGCACAACCTGTACCCATCCTTTGAAGGAAACTGCTCACTATTTGAATCATTCATTGTGTTGTAGTTAATTTTTTTAGTTACTAAAGTTTTTTCACGTCTGTTAATATTTTAACTGAGCAAATAGATGGTAAAAAGTTGAATCTACTGTAAGAAAGTTTTTTGTTAGAATAATCTCAAAGGCAAAGGTGATTGCATTTACATCTTAGCTATAGATTTTATTTTTCAAAAATAATTCTATAGCAATGTTGTCATGTCTATATTTGATATTAATAGAAGTTATAAGGATGAAGGAACAATATAATGATAGAAAATGTCTGGTTTCATTTAGATTTCTTGTATTTCTAAGTTAACTAAATCTGCTGCAAAAACAGGATCTTATTGTATTTTTCTTTTTTTTTTATTGCCATTTCACCATATTTTCAAACATAAACATAACTCAGCACGGCACTAATCTAAAATCACAAAGATTGTTTCAGCAATGTCAACCAAGAGAGAAAAAAAAAGAATTCCATCTCACAGGTTTAAAAAATATTAAATTAAAAATATTAAGAATAATAAAAATAGCTATAATAATAATAAATACATAAAAATAATTTACAAAATAATAATTAAAATATATATACAATTTTAGAAAAAAAATAAGAAGAAAAACCCATAACTTATTATTCTAAAATAAAACCTACTAAGTGTATTTCATTTTTAAAGGAACTTTTATGTCTTGAAGTTGAAATAAATATAATAAAGTCATAATACGATTATAAATTAGGGCTGTGAATGTTGACACGTTAACATATGTGATTTATTACGGTGGCCGGGAAGTGCAAAACAATAATACATTTACCGAAACACATTTACATTTCGACCGAAACACGTTAACATTTTGACCGAAACACATTAACATTTCGACCGAAACACATTAACATTTCGACCGAAACACATTTACATTTCGACCGAAACACATTAACATTTCGACCGAAACACATTTACATTTCGACCGAAACACATTTACATTTCGACCGAAACACATTTACATTTCGACCGGAGGAAAAGACCGCGGAAAGGGGGTCGTACAGCCAGTGTTGCCAGATTGGGCGGTTTTGGTTCTAAATTTGCGGGCAAAAATTGCTTTGGGCTGGTGGGCATATTTTTGGCGGGTTTATGGTCGGTTTGGCATTTTTTATTTCCTTAATATAAAAAAAGTAGCGGACTTAGTTAGGCTGGATGGTGATCGGACTTCCAGTAATGTTTCCTTGTTCTCAGGCTCAGTGAACACACCAGGAGGAGACGCTTTATGGTCCTGGGCAGTGTCATTTAAGCCCTTGTTGAGGGGATTGCCCCTCGCCTGCCAATAAATGTGTTCATAAGCTTGGGGCTCGGTGTGGGAGGGGCTTTCAATACATTTTTTTAGCTTGATGATCGCCTTATTGAGCGGTGTGTTTACAGTTCTCCTGTCTTGGCTGGTTTACGCCGGGTATGCGCTGTCTGTGCGCACGCGCTCGCAGGTGTGAGCGTGGATAAATTAATAAAACTGATTCCTGATTTCTGCCCAAAACCGCTCAGCACGCTCAGAGTCTGCCCTCGTTGACTCGTCGTGTGCGTGGCTGCGTGCATGCATGTCTGGTGTGTTTGCCTGTAATCGCACGCACACACGTGTGCGTGTTATGATTGTATGTTTATTTCCACAGTCTGTTTAGATACAAAAACATGATCACATTTGTCAATCATAGTGTTTTATTGTGAAAATTGGTTATATTTTGAAGATAAACAGGATTTTCTCGTGTATGTTGGTGCAACTTCCTGCTAGAATTGACGCGGAGCGCTCGCGGCTCGCGCACAAGATAGAGGAGACGCCGAAACGATCCACTGCACCGCGCGGGCCGTCGCATGTGTGCGTGCGACCACAGGCACACACCAATCAGACACGCACAGATCAACGTGGGCAGACTCCGGTGCGGGGACAGAGCTGGGTTTATGGGGTTAAAAAACAACAACAGAGAGGCAGACCTATTGTTCCTACAAATTTGCCAGAAAACCAAATTATGTCCACAATCACCACAAAACTTCCTAAAACCGGGTAATAAACTCCACAAAACGGGCAAAACATCTTCGCTTGTTATCCTGTCGGCTATTTCGATTCCGAATCCGAAACTATTGTTTCCGCGGTCTTTTCCTCCCAGAATTCACCTCTGCACCCTTACTTCCGGGTCATGTCGGAGGTGAACCTCATAGACGCTATATTATCTACTGGACGTCATAGGAAATGAATGGCATACTGGAGCGGGGGTTGTCCATCAAATATACAGACTATGGGCAAACTTGTAAATGTGTTTCGGTCGAAATGTTAATGTGTTTCGGTCGAAATGTTACTGTGTTTCGGTCGAAATGTAAATGTGTTTCGGTCGAAATGTTAATGTGTTTCGGTCGAAATGTTAATGTGTTTCGGTCGAAATGTTAATGTGTTTCGGTCGAAATGTTAACGTGTTTCGGTCGAAATGTAAATGTGTTTCGGTCGAAATGTAAATGTGTTTCGGTCGAAATGTAAATGTGTTTCGGTCGAAATGTTAATGTGTTTCGGTCGAAATGTTAATGTGTTTCGGTCAAAATGTTAATGTGTTTCGGTCGAAATGTTAACGTGTTTCGGTCGAAATGTTAACGTGTTTCGGTCGAAATGTTAACGTGTTTCGGTCGAAATTTTAACGTGTTTCGGTCGAAATGTTAACGTGTTTCGGTCGAAATGTAAATGTGTTTCGGTCGAAATGTAAATGTGTTTCGGTCGAAATGTAAATGTGTTTCGGTCGAAATGTTAATGTGTTTCGGTCGAAATGTTAATGTGTTTCGGTCGAAATGTTAATGTGTTTCGGTCGAAATGTAAATGTGTTTCGGTCGAAATGTTAACGTGTTTCGGTCGAAATGTTAACGTGTTTCGGTCGAAATGTTAACGTGTTTCGGTCGAAATGTTAATGTTTCGGTCGAAATGTTAATGTGTTTCGGTCGAAATGTTAACGTGTTTCGGTCGAAATGTTAATGTGTTTCGGTCGAAATGTTAACGTGTTTCGGTCGAAATGTTAACGTGTTTCGGTCGAAATGTAAATGTGTTTCGGTCGAAATGTTAACGTGTTTCGGTCGAAATGTTAACGTGTTTCGGTCGAAATGTTAACGTGTTTCGGTCGAAATGTTAACGTGTTTCGGTCGAAATGTTAATGTGTTTCGGTCGAAATGTTAATGTGTTTCGGTCGAAATGTTAACGTGTTTCGGTCGAAATGTTAATGTGTTTCGGTCGAAATGTTAATGTGTTTCGGTAAATGTATTATTGTTTTGCACTTCCCGGCCACCGTAATTTATAGATCATAATTAATATAATTAATATTTATTGACGCAGTGCAGCTTTCGTGTAGCTGTGATATCAGCATAACTAAACTCTGTCTAAAATAAACTTTTTTCACATTCTCCGACTGATATTTGATGAAATTAAAGACATAGTATGGCATGTTATTTGTAGTTTTTGAACAAAAACAGAGTTTTAGACCCTAATCCAAAGGATTGACAATAAATATCTTAAATGTAAAATTTTGTGTGAAATTTCATATTATGATTATTTGCAGATTATAAGCGGCTGTTAAATACTGCAACTAAAAAAAAAAGGGCGATAAATCGCGATTAATTTTTTCCAGATTTGCGATTAATTAGTTAATTTTTTTAAATCGATTCCTGGCCCTATTATATATCAATTATTGTAAATCTTTAAAGCCACATTTATATATGAACTACTACATAAATAAAACGATATAAGGTTCACAGCTGATGAGGCACTGACATCAGTCAGATTTACAAACATGAACTCTACAGAACAGATTATTCCCACTGTGATTGACAACAGTTAATGTGTATAATTTAAAATGTCATTTAAATATTTGTCTTTGTTTACAAACTGTAGCATAACAAAAAATCACCAGAAATGTTTTTATAGACTTACTTTTACTTACAATTGAAGTCTTATAAATGAATAACCTGATTGTAGAAGTCGTCCTTTTCAGTTTTAAAAGTCTCTTTGCCAAAAAAGTGTTATGTGTTTAGACACCAAATTTTCCATTTAGAAAACTACACTAAACACTATTTAATAATATCTGGATGGCCGAATTGTACTTGCCACCATGACCTATTCTTGAGCTGTGGTGTCACATTCTGTGGTCTCACCAGCGCCCTCTACCTTAGAGCATGCGTACTGCTGTGTTTTTCTAAAGTGGATTTTTGGTAAAATGAAAAGACTAAATCAGAATGTAATCAGATAGATGGCTAGAAATAAAAAAAAAAAAAAGATTAAGTGTCTTTTTATGATGATAAAAAGGCCGAAACAATCCAGCAGCTCCAGTGAGTGTGCGCGGCAGAGGGGAGGCATGGACTGCCGCTGCCTCACTTCTTGTTCATTTGAACAGGAAACGAATAAATTTGCTACTTTTTTACTGAAGAAACATTGAAAACCCTCACAGAAAACAACAAACATAGAATACATGATTTAATTTTACAATAATAAAAAAGTATATTAATCTTATTTAATTTATATGTTTTTAAGCTATATTTATCTGGTGAGGCATTGGCTCCACTGACGCCGCGTCACTGGAATAAAGTGTCTTTTTCTGAACAGTGAAGTGGGACTTTGTGGCTCTTGCTGAGTTTTGGTCTGTACAGAATAGTTAAAGTTAAAGCTTTCAGACTCCGGACTCATCATTTAAATGACTTGTTTACCAACTTGAATGAAATCCAACTTTCAAGCAAAGTATTCTGATAATGGTAAAAGGGAGCGGGGGATCCGTTGTAGGCCTGAGGCACCCTTCACTCACACGGATCACTATCAAGCTTCTTTAGTTTTAAATAGAAACGGAGCAGAAAAGCTGAATGCAGGGTTGTTCCACCCCCCCTTCGTTTTTCCTCTGAGGCGACACAAACCGTGCACGGGCGCCTCCGACTTTTTTTTTTGCACAGAATTATCAACGATGCAACGTGTCAGTTCTAATTACACACCAGTTTTGACTCAGTAGTGTGGCTTGTAATGGAACAGCCCCGTCGTGAAAACGTTTTTTTTTGTTATCCCGCAGATCTCAAAAATCCAGAGATCGTCACCCTGAGGAATCTCACCATGGACAGCACGGGCGTCTACAGGTGCACAGCGAGCAACGACGTCGGCGAGGAAAACTGCACCATCGAGGTCACCATGCAGCGTGAGTTCCAGCGTGGAAAGCGGGGGGTTTGACCTCACGCCGCACCGCCGCCGCCGTGATTGATGGGACTGTTTCCAGCTGAAGCTGGAAATCCATTCATTCCCCTCTTTGCCTTACCATATACCTCTTCTCATCCCTCCCTCTTTCATTCTGAGCGGCAGTAAAACTGAGGTATTGGTCATTGGCAAACAACCCTCCTCCAAACGCCGCGTTTCACTTTAGCAATCGCAGATTCACCAACAGCCTCGCAACAAGGTCAACGCCATGAAAATGACAGATCAGCAGAAACTGTTCAGAAATCGAATATTCATGTAGTTGTGTCAATGGTAAAGATGGACAGTTCATCTGTGCAGTGAGTAGAAAAATGGATTTATGAATGAAGATATTCTTTCTCTTGTGGTTATCAGGTGACTTTTAACAGAAACTGGTGCAGAATCGCAAAATTTTTACCCAAAAAAGTAGCATTAATTTAAAATAATTTAATGAGAATTATATAATTCATAAAATTGGCTGGTAAGATATATTGAAGTAACAGTTTGAATATATTGAAGTTGATGTCTGGAATTGAGTCAATTTATATATTCTGATATTTTCAGACATATAAATAAGAATTTGACATATTTTAGTAAAACTGCCTATTTTTGAGTAATTTGTAGCACAAATTGGAAATGCAAAGTATTTGATTTTTGTAGAAATACAATCATTTCATTTGGGTTGAGTGAAGACAGATAGAATTAAAACTTTTCTTTGTAATATATTTTAAATCCAGTCATTCCTACACTCTAAAAACTGAAACATTGCATCAATTAGTAAAATCTTTGTAATTTATTACATTTAAAATGATTACTTTTCACCCAATAAAAATTATGACAAACTTAAAAATTTAACTTAAGAAAAACTAATAATTCTATGTGCAAAAACAATCCCTGAGCTTTTGTTAATTAATCCAATGTTTCACTTTTTACAGTGTTTTTTTCCTATTTGAATGAATAAGGATTCATCTGGCAGTTTGTTATTGAGGCAAATCATAGTATGTTGGTGAGATGTTTTACCTTTTTACAGGATTTTCCCCAGATAATCCAATAATATTGTTGGCTAAAATAAATACTAAATATCTGTTCAAACCCTTCACACTAATTGATGCAAATAAAACCATTTCGGCTCCAAAATTACCTTAATTTAGCATCAAAAACATAAGTGATTTTTTTTAATAGCTGGAAATAATTTTAGAGGGATTAAGAATAAAGTAAGTACATGAATAAAACCACGTTTTAGTTTTCCTCAGTAAATGTATAAAGTGAACTTACTTCTTTGTTCAAAAAGTTAATGTAAACCTAACATGTTACTACCCATCCCGACTGAGAGATTTTCTTTTCTATTAAAACTTGGCAGCTTAAGCTGTCTGTCAAAGTCACAAGGAATTATTGCGCTCTCAAATGACAAAGCCTAGAGAGGAAAAACCTAATATTCAATCTTTTTTCTCATTTGTTCCTTTTTCCATGCAGATGTGAAGGATGTCGGGATGGTCGCAGGTGCAGTGGTGGGGATATTGCTCGCCGTCCTCATCGTCATCATCATCATCTGGCTCGTCTTCCGCAAGAAAGAAAAGAAGAAGTACGAGGAGGAGGAGACCCCCAACGAGATCAGGTTGGTGCTGATGGTTATGTCCTGCTTCTCGTGGGCATTTCAGTAAAGAAAGAGTCTATTATAATCATCTTCAGAATCAAACAAATTCAGCTGAGAGGTTTGTAGAGATAAAACCAACGCTAAGTTAAAATTAAATGTGCGAGAAAAACAATCCAAATTAATATCAAACCGCTGAATAGCAGTGTTGACTGAGATACAAGACACATTTGAACTTCTCTGTTGCAGCATAACGCCGGGGTCACACTGGACGCGGAAGCGCCGCGAAGCGGAGCGGAGCGGAGTCCGCGCCGCTTCCGCTCCGCTCTGTAGTTCACACCAGACGGGCATTTTTCCGCGGCGGTCCACAGGCCTTCTGCTAGAGCTTTTTTGTTTTTGCCATCATGGTTGATAATTTCATAGCCTAAAGACATTAACCCATGTTCCTGCTAAGAAAAACTGCTCTCTCAAAACCCCGCCCACCCGCTCTCGGCCCCCACTTACTGATCTGTGTGCGCGCGCGTGTGCATCTCTTTGTTGTGTTCTGCGCACGCGCTCGCAGGTGTCTTGTGTGTGGTAAATTAATAAACTACAATTATTAACCCATATTTCTGCTAAGAGGAGCAGCTCACTGCATCTCTTTTTTCTCTCCCAAAATCCCGCAGCCCCGCCTACCCGCTCCGGAGTCGGCTCACTGCGTTGATCTGTGCGCGCTCGTGTCTGTCTGTGTTGTGTGTATTTTATAAATTATTACCCCTGTTTCTGCTAAGATGAGCTGCTCTCTGTCTCTCTGTTTTCGTTTTATTAACTCCCGAAACTTCTCACCCCGCACCGAGTTTATCCACGTTGATCTGCGTGTGTACTTCTGTGAAAAAAGAAAAAAAAAAAGTGTGCGTGTCTGTCTGTTTTGTGTGTCTCTGTGCTCTCGTGCGCACGTTTGTGATGTAATTGTATGTTTAAATCGGTGTCTACCATCTATTTAGATACAAAAACATGATCACATTTGTCAATCGCGGCATTTTATTGTGAAAAACTGGTTATATTTTGAAAAGAAACCGGATTTTCTCATGTATCTTGAAGCAACTTCCGGCCAGAATTGACGCGGAACGCTCGCGGCTCGCACACAAAAATAGGTCAGACGCGGAAACGATCCGCTGCACCCGCGGCCCTCCGCGCCGCTCCGCGCCGCTCCGCGCCGCTCCGCGCCTTGTGTGAACGACGCCATAGGATAACAAGGGCGCCGAATGGAAGCGGACTCCGTTCCGCGCCGAATCGCGGCGCTTTCGCGTCCAGTGTGAATGGGGCGTAACAGTTTTTTAAACAGAAATTATTAAGCAAAAATGAAGATAAATGTTTAAAGACTCCAATGAAAATTGTGTTTCTGCTGTTTTAAACATGTAGCATTTTTCTCATGATGGAGGAAAAGTATACATTTGACATTGTTAGACAATTATTTTATATGATTAATTAATGTAAGTATAAAGCTGCATTTCTGAGTGTTTATTTAAATTATGATGGAGCAGATGAACAGTCGAAAACGTTAGAAAATGCTCCGGTTGGTGCCTCAGTAACTGGCACGGGACGGGGCAAAATTTCGCCGCTCCGCTCCAATTCTGACGTATCCACTTGCAGACAAAAATATCCGTTAACATCTTTATTTTCTTGAGCTGTCATCTGGCTCAAAACTCCAAAGCTAGCTCTGATATTTTTTGCCATATTTCTTTATTTTAGCTAAGCTAATGTTAGCTTAGGCTTGTGTGGTGCTACAAGCTAGCGAGAGAGTTTAAACAAAAGCGCGGGCTGTGTCTGAAGTCTTGACCTCTGTGTTCATCATTTCCACAATTCCAAGATCCAAATTTCCCAGAATTCTCTGTGAAAAACCAGTTCTCTCTAGATTTGAGAATATGATCCATAATGCATTACTTTTAAACAAAGTTTGGGATTAAAGAACATATTACAATGTTTTTTTCTAATAAAGCATAAACATTTTCATCATCAGAATGCAGTAAATTCATAAATAGATGCAGTAAAATGTTTGTATTTATTGAATTTCAAATTTATTAAAGTGCAAATCTTATTTATCTTATTCTTTCACAACTCTATTCTAATATATAAAAGTATTAGTGTCATATAATTCCATCTGGACACAAACTATTATTGATTTTGCTTCCAAGATCAATTTTCAAGCGGTTGGCACTTCCGTGAATTAAAAAGGACGCCATCCATACATCCGAGTCCCTGATTGGTCGACTGGTTTAGCTTTCAATGCACATTCACGTTTAAAGAGTCAGGAAACTGAATCACAATTTACGTAGCAATGGGGAATGGGAAAGCCCAAAACATGCGTGTTTACATAGACTTTACACTGGAAGTGGTCACATGACCGCGTGTCGCCGAGGGCGCTGTGAACATAGTTGTAGAGTTAAAAAACGTGTCGACACCTTCATCAATCATGGAAAATATACATGTAACGTGCTGAGCCTGAAGGTATCCTTGACAGAAATAAGTAAACAAACAAATAATCATGTGAGAATATTAATATTTGACAGCAGAATAACTGTTCTTGTCTGTGAATACTCAAAATGCCCACAGGAGAAATACTTCACCGCTTTTCTGCTGCTTGTTATAAATTCAATAAATGCTGAGCCACTTGCAAAATGATTGCTCCTTTTAGTAGAATGAAACCATCAAACAAGACATTTTGGTTCACCTAAATCTTGAAAATGCTACAGAAAATAAATGAATTAATCTGAACATCTTGCATGGATTTTCCCCTTAAGTAATGCTGAAATACAAATATCACAAGTTCAGTTTAAGTATCAACTTTTTGTTTAAGTTCTTAGCATAGCCATCTTTACATGTTTCCTTTTCGTTTTCCAAATGAAACAAAAAAAAAGTTTTTCAGCTTTCTCTGATCATTTCTTCTTCCAAATACCTTCCTACTGAAGTATTTTCTTGTCCTAAATATTTGTATGACACTTGTGCAGGTACATACCATATTGTGTGCGTTTCTTCATCCTTTTTACATCTATTTTCACTTTTGAGCCAGTAGCAGTTTTTCCCGATGTAACAATAAAAAATGTATTGTGTTTGTGGGATGGCTGGGACTAAATAATGCAGATGTGATGAAGTGTTTTCTGCACTTATACAATGTTAAGAGTCTGAATATTCCCACTAATGTGCTCCACTAGACCTCTCAGGAACTCACTACATTTACAGTCATGAATCAAACAAAGTTAGGGTAGCATTAAAAATGCACATTTCTAAAAAGCTATGAATCTGTTTTTACAGACAACGAAAAAAAAAAAGGTTCTATTGTTTAGTCGACTTATGTTCTTTATTCTGTATTTTAAGCCAAAAAAAAACCCTGTGTGACCCTGTTTTTGTTTATTATTATTTTATATTTATTCTTCTGTACGTTTTTTGATTCATAGAAACTCAATCACACGTTTGTCAATTTCTGAAATCTTAGTATAAAAACGTTTACCTTGTTAAGGTCATTCCTGCTCGTACTTTGGTATTTGTACATTTAATGGTTTTTAAGATTTTACGTATTCAATGCGATATTGAAAATGAATTGGAAATTTTTCAAATGTACTAGCATTTAGCATGTTCAGGACATTCATGCTGTTACTTTTACTTGCGCAATTTTTGAAATTTTATGCAATCATCAAAATTCTATCCAATTATTAAATTTTAACGCAATTTTTTTTTTCACATAATTCTTCATGTCTGTGAACTTTCTGCAAATTTTGCAAGTTTGGTATCAAAACATTCAGCATGTTAAGGAGATTAATGCTATTGAGGTTTTTCTGACTTATTTTGAGTTCAGCTAAAAGTTTTAGCAACATGCTAACGTTTTTGGCTAATTTGGCACCTAATGAGTTTATTTGGGCCACTATGGTGTTAAGCAAAGTGCTAGTGTTTTTGGATATTTTGGGATCTACTGAGTTGTTCTGGGATAAATCTGAGTTAAGCTAGTATTATATTAACGTGCTAACTTTTTAGATAATTTGATATCTTATGGGTTTTTTGGGGCTAATTTGGAGTTAGGATAATATTTTAGCAATGTTTCGTGTTTTTTAATGAAATTCTTCATATTCTTTGTGCAAATTATGCATATTATGAAAATGTTTAGCGCATTCATTTTAGTAAATCAATTTCTTTAGCATCTTCAGCAAACAGGTTCATCTTCAGCAGCCACAATCAGCAAAAGCATTCACACTAGCGTTGTAATTCTACTTTAATTAGTGCTGTTTTGTGTTTTTACTGTGTTCTCGAAATGCAAATATGTGAAAATGTAAAAAATTTAGTAGTTTTTTCGACAAATAAAATATAAACTGCTACATTAAAGTCTGCAGCATTTCTCAATTAGCCTACAAATTACCGATTTGTCACGCTCAGAAACTGCTCAACACAACAGTGTGGGGTTAAGTACTTTGCCCAAAGACACATCAGCAAGCATGCTGGCAAGGCCAGGGATTAAACAAACAACCTTCCCGTTCACAGACACGTACTCTATCTCCACAGCTGCAGTGTCTCCGAGAAGGATGGAAGGGATTTGCATACAACCTCTTTTACATTCATAATGATGTGAAAAAGTTTGAGGACTGAAGGAATCTCTGTGCATAAAGGATGCAGAATTCAACTCTGTCAGCCGTTAGAACTTCTGAACTAAGTTGTCATTTCTATTATCAGAATCAGAATTTCCTTTACAGTCTTTGGATGCACAACAAAATGACAATGCTTCCAAGGTATTTAAAAGAATATAAATTATAAATAGTCTAAAATGGGTAAAGTTTAAAGTATATACTTCCGGTGTCACCGATGGATTACTATTGACTGCTGATGACCATAGAGTGATGCAGTATTGCGCTTGTGAATAATAATTAACCTACAATTATATAACTAAAAAAGCATAATGTTCATGTGTTACACTGTTGAATGCATGGATATTGGATATTCCACTTTCCAGAACCAAATATAAAAAGTGAAACACTGGATTAATTAAAAAAAAAAAAACTTTTGATTAGCTACTTTTAAAATTTTTAGTTTTCATCAAATTAAACTTTTGGGTTGATGGTTTACTCAACTAAACAATTTAATGTGATTAAAAACTAATATTTTTAAATGTAACAAATTACAAAGCTTTTAATTAATGTTAAATGTTTCACTTTTTACAGTGTACACTTGGTTGGTTAGGTCATGGGGTTCATGCACAGATATCCAAGTTAGTCAACTTTTAACTCAGTTGTTTTAGGAATTACAAATTTACAGACGGTTTATGAGGAAAAAAAATCAGCAGCTGTTTTTCAAGATTATTAGCTAATAATCTTGAAAAACAGACTGTAACCAAACTTAGAGTTTGATTCAAATTGAGAACGACAAATCTGTTAACCTTTACTTAAATTGCATTTACAGTCTTCCCCGCATTTCTTTGTTCGCAGTTTCGTGTCTCTTCTGGTTTATCACAAAAACTCTTACAACTCAAGACACTTGTATGAAATGTTTGTATCCGGAGGAGGTGCTGTGCTCCTGAGGTGTATCTCTGCACATTGGAGCCCCCGCTGTAGCGCGGGAAAAGCACATACTCCTCCGTGAGAGGAGCGCCCCCTCCTCTCTCCTTTCCCCTGCATGGAGAAATGGCATCAGCTGAGTCAGAAGCGGTTGAAAAAAATCCCGATTTGCTGAAGAAGATAATTGTGGAGGATAATTATGATCTTGTGATTATTTGAAGATGTATGAAGCGCGCAGTCTGGATTTTAAAGCACAGAGTGACACTCCTCATCTGCGACGTTAACTATGTTGAAATGTTGAGCAATTCTCCAGTGATTTTTCATAAATGTTTTACAAACTGTGATCAGAAAAACTCACAAAAAACACCCTAAAACTAATTTTATTCTCAAAAAATGCAACAAAGTACAAATTTTGCAGAGGGGATGGCAAGTTGCGCATACTGACAAACTACTTTCTTATAGGCCCAGCATGTTTTACAGTTACAGTCCCACTTACCCACACACACATTCACACACTGATAATGACTCCACACCACCTGTAACAAAGGTTTTTGCCCAAAGACACTTAGGCAGGCAGGGCGGGAACCAAACCTGCGATCTCCAGAAGTACAGGCTGTATCTAAAGCCAAAACTTGGACTCGTATTTACCAGTGATAGGCAAGAATACGAGATCTACAATCTGAGATTTCAATTATCCTGATTTCTTTGAGGGACTGAAATTGTAGGTCGGGAAAAAAAACTTCAGGTCCAAGATATGTTTATGTCTATGTACAAAGTGTCTTTTCTTCTGCCCGCTTTGAATAAGCTTTGCCGTCTATAAAAGAAAAAATAGATTTAAATTTAGAAGTTTTCTCTGCAAAGTTTTCCCTCAATAATTCTGTCTGGGGAAATTTCATTTTCAGCAGATTTCTTTCTTTTTATGCAAATTTGTTTCTCAAAACTCCTAGCTGGGAGGAGGGGTACCTCATGATTTACATGAGGCCCCAACAGTCGCAATAGTCCCTAGTGTCTAAGAGATCTGGGATGTAGCGTTCTGATTTTCGGTTCATCATGGTATATTTGTGATGGTCCTTGTCTCTGACTTCCCAGGAAATGAATGTTGTGCTTGTCTGATCTGTTTCCAACCACAGGGAGGACGCGGAAGCCCCCAAGGCCAAGCTGGTGAAGCCAAACTCCCTGTCCTCATCCCGATCTGGTAGCTCACGTTCCGGTGCTTCCTCCACCCAGTCCATGGTGCACAACAGTGCCCAGCGTGGACACCGCCCTCGTCCACCCGCTGTAGCAGCCCTCAAGGAAAACGGACAACCTCCAGGCTTCCCTCAGTCCCCTCCAGCCTACACTACAGTGGTGGCCCCCAAGACCCCCGAACCTCCTGCCACCCCCAAATACAACTCCAGGAACATGTCAGGGCCCACACCCCCAACCCTTATGGTCCCCGCCCAGACCAAGGCGTTTCAGACTGTGTAGGACTGAAAGCCGATCCTTTCCTACAGCCATGGGAGACTCCCGACCTTACCCAAGGCCCATAACCCATCCCAAAGACTGAGACTCTTCCATAAGCAAAGAAATGCAACTAGTTAAAATGATGTAATTAAACAAATCACATACTTTAAGTCCAAAAGTACTTTTAATGAATGCATACTTAAAAAAAGGGAAAAAAAAGCCCCCTACTGATTTACATAATGCAACAAAAGGAAAGCAGAGACGCGAGATGTTGCATTGTCCGTGTCTCATGGCAGAAAGCAGAACTCCTGTTCCGAGTTCTTTGGTACGGCCTTGCGAGGCGCAGACCGTGCGCATTGAGGTGGAAGATGCCCCCTAGTACGGCTTTTATTTATTCATCAATTCAAAGCGGTAGGCATGCAGTAGAGAGGAGTGAGACAAGTCGAGCAGCTGGGAACAGATAATAAAGTAAAACCTGTAGTCAACGGTCACACTTCTGTTCACCATCGGTTTTCTAGACCAATGCAAGCACGGCAGCCATGAAGGGGATAAAATTGTCTGTGACTGCAACATCCTGTTTTTGTTATTTTTTCCCTCAACGAGACAACCGGCAGCACAGGGGTGATTTCCTGATCCGTCCCTCTGCACTTCTGTTCCACGGCTTGCCGGCACTTGCTCCGAAACCACAAACCGCTTTCCCTCCCCGTGGGCTGGGTTGGTTGTGCCCATCCATGTGGACAGACATAGTGTGTGGCATGTGCATCATCCGCCTCAGCGCTCTGGGTCACTTGTGCTTTCATAGGGAACCCAGGAGAAACCACAGGTTCCGTGAATGACTCACCCAGAGCTCAGCTGCTCTACCAATCAGCAGGGGGAAGTTCAGGTACGAGGACGTAGCACTGACAGTGATGTCAAATGAGCGAAACTGTTACCCTCCCACATCCTGTCTACACCTAAGGGCACCCTAGTCTGCTAATAGCCATCCTCCCTGAATATTATACTAGTATTTATTAGGCCTATAGCGATACTTTAAATGTATGGATTAGCATCTAATGGACTTTCTTTTTTTTTTTGCAAACCTAAACCTCTTCACCCTGTGCAGGGCGTAAAGGGTGACAGGTAGCCATGTGTTCAATCATCCATGTGAAGAAGTGCCACCAATCCCAAAGTTGGGTTATTTTTTTTTTTTTTTAATGCTTTTGTTTACTTACGAAGCCAAAATCCGTCACCAGGAATGTGAGCTAAAAAAAAAAAAAGTGGTGAAACTTTTTAGCCTCCTATAAGGTACAGAATCCAGCTAAGGCACAAAGAAATGACCTCTGTTTTACAACAAATGGAAGGGGCGGTGGGGGAGGCTCTAAAACATTTATTTCTTAGGGGTGTTTTTGTCGAAACTCTTTTGTATCCACAACAGTGGTGTTGCACACAATTGCCGTTCCGTGGAATCACTTACCCGGTCAATAGTTGAGCTGTATCGTCAGCCCCGTTCCCTTTTATCACACCCTTAAGCAGACCCAAGCAGTTTGATTGAAAGTAGCAGAGAAAAAAGGCAAGTAGCCTTTCTAGTGTGCCTTTGCGATCCCTCTTCCCTGTGATGGTTTCTTTCTCCGTCCTAATACAGCACACCAGTGGTTGAGTCACATGCAGTCACGAGGGTCGACACCGCTAACTTTGCCCTGGTAAAACAGATTTAGCAAAAAGGAGGACAAGGAAGAGTGAATACTGCGTAAGGAATCCCATGGGACAATGTACTGTACATTCTGTAATCAATCTTGTTTTATATTGTACATACAGATAGATATGCACATGATGTCATTTATCTCAACAGTAAGGGTATGTGAGGGGTCAACCGAGAAACCCAAGGTGAATTTAAACCCTGTGTTCCTCTAGCACTCGACTGTGCTTCGTTTGACATCCCTATCCTCATGTCAAATGGGACATTTGAGGATTTTTATCTTGACTTGTGGTGCAAATGTAGCAGGAAAACAAAAAAAATAAATCTAAATGTCTGATTTCACTCAAGATACAATCAATATCGTGCTGGATTGAATATTTCTCCCAATGGACCTATTTCATTCAATAACCCATGGAGTTTTCTCAGGCAACACTGCTATGCTTCTAGAACAGGGGTTCCCAAACAACGGCCCGCGGGCCAAACACTATCAGAGATGCATACTTTTTTTTTTCGCCAAATCTGTTTGTAAGATTGTTTGCTAACACTGCTAGCAAAGCACTATTTTGCTAACAGTGTTTTCTATTAGCAAAAAACTGTTTTGCTAACAGAAACCACGGTTAGCATCAATCGCAGACAGAACTGCTATCAGAAAAACACATTTTCAGTTAGTCTACACACTGACCCTGGCCCCACATCAGTGAAAAAAGTTATGTGGCCCTCGCACCTTTTAATCGGACTTTGTGCATAGAATGAGTATTGAAGGCTAACCCTCTAACACCGGAGCACCAGTGTTTGTGTCGTTTGATTTACTGTAACTTTTCAACCGTTAACACGATCAATGTAATTCTTGTAGATTTTGAAGAAGAAAAGCAGCGCGAGCATGTTCAAGATTTTGTTTAAACGACGCCTCAGATGTTATGCTGCACTCACACCGAACGCGATTCGCGTGCTCCGCCCCTCTTATGTCGCGTGAAAAATTTGCTGCTTGTCGCCTGTCAAAAAATATGTTTCTGAATTTGATGCCATATGTGGGAGGAGCTACTAGCTAATGCTTTTGGGTGATCGTTATAATGAACGGTGTCTGTGGATGTGTCACTTAGAATGTATTGAAGACACAAATAATTTTGAGAAATAAATAAGGTTTATTTATTGTAAAGAGCTCTACAAAAACATTAGTAATCATGTCTCTATGTTTGGGTTTATATGATTATTATTAACAGACTGTCCCGGTACAGGGGGCTGTGTCTGTATGACAGCCGCTTCCAATGTGTTTCTGTGTCTCTGTGGCTGAGCTTGGTGGCTGACTGTCTCGTATTAACCCAAGGGGGATAAAAAAATTAGGAACATTTTTTTTAAATGTTTCAATAAGGCCAAAACCGATGCGTCTATAGAGCTCTCTAAAACATATAAACCCAAGCTACTCGCTCAACATCATCCATGATGTGGCAACAAATGAATTCCAGAACAACTTCGGCTGGTTGCTCCACGTTTATCAGTAAATTTGACAGGTGTCAAAAGAGACGGAATTTGACGTGCGTAGGGTGAGAATGCAGCATGAAAGGGTTAACAGGGCTTTCTGCAAAAGCTTGAGCTAAAATATTGTTTTTTTTTTCCTTCACACAATACAGATAGGTGAGACAAAGTTGATGAATCCAAAATATTTTTTCATAATTCCGTTTTATCAATGAAATATTCACAAGTATTTTGACCCTAGAACCCTATTTAAGCTCTCCTCCTGTTGTTTCCTGCTATTCATATATCATCTGTAAGCCCCAACCTAATCATTTCTTGTGGTAGCCCGACGGGAAAGTAAGTTATGAGCATGTTCAGCACTTTATTTAGCTCTTCCCTTTGGGGATCAAGCAGGCGTTTGCTCACAGAAGCCCTAATAAATCTGCAGTGCCTGTCTGAAAAACACATGTGGTTTGACTTCACACATGGGATTTCACACGTGACTTAAATGTAAGAGAAAGTTATATTTAAAAAAAAAAAAAAAATTGCCTTTTTATTATAAACTCAAGACAGCAGTTCATATTTGACCAGGAAGGCTACTTTGTGTGTCGGGGTCAGGGGGTGCTTGTGTGTGCGTGCTTGCATGCATACATGCTTGTGATTGTGCATGTGTGGGTGTTTGCATGTAAATTCAGTATAAGCCCTCGGGCCACACCCACACATTCTGAAGTTAGCCATTCATTGAGCAAGAAAGATCCAGTCAAGCAAAGTAACCTCAATCTAAATTTATATGACTGCACACTGGCAGTGTTTACTTTAGCCTTTGCTAACTTTTGTATGCCTGATGGACTTAGCTTCACAGGGAGCAGACGTTGTGGGGGGGCAGTGTCCAGAGACAAAGAACCTTCATAATTCATAGCAATCTTCAGATCTGGAGGCTTCTATTACACGTCCGCCTTGCTCTTGCTGTCCATTAACATAGAAACTCTTGGAGTACAGGTAGCATTTCCAGGCACACACAGGTACAAAAAAAACAAGGTGTGTTTAGTACACAATAGGCACAACTGAAAGTCCCACTCCGATCATTTGTTTTTCCCAGTGGTCTTTTGATTATGATTATGCAATTTTTAGCCAGAATTGTGTCATTTTCTAGGACATAATTTCTGCAGTTCTTTAGATATTCACCTCAGAGATGAGGGCGGGGCCGGTGGTGCAAACTAAGCCCGTCGCCTTTTCCCATCATCCATCTCCAGCCCCTCTTAACCTAACAATACCAATGCAACGAAAATGGCGAGTGATATCGGAGCTATCCAGCCGACGAGGAAAATGTGCATGGATCACATGAACTAAACCCTCATCTGGTCCGGCTAGTTCAGGTTCTGGAGAAGAGAAGATGGTATCTTCACACTGACTGCAGTCAAATGAGCCGCCGTTCACATTTCTGTGGTCCAATCAGCTGTCACTGGATTTTTGGTGTGAGTTTCATCCAATACTTACGCTAGCAGGACTGAGAACGCTGGAAAATCTCCACCAGACTCCACGGAGCTTCTTGATGTGACCACGGAAATGTGAACGGCGGCTCATTTGACCGCAATTGGAAAGGATTGTAAATCAATCAAAGAGCATTTGGATGTTAGCTTTCATTATTTTCTGCTCTGAGAAACCAATGGATTGAATGTATTGATCACAGCAACGTCAATAAACATTAGAGGATGAGCTAAAAGAGTCTTTGGTGAACTGGAAGGAGAAAGAATCAGGATTTTGGAGAAAGTTCTGTTCTTGAAGATCTGAGCTGACATCCGGATCAGAACCACAGGCCCCCTCAGAGGAGATTTTAACATGAAAATGGCTTTTTAAAACACTTACGTTACAGGATTTTGGTTAAAAACTTTATAATCACAATCAAAACACTGCTGGGAATGTTTTTTTCAAATATAAAAATTGTCAAGGGGGACTTGAAGACTTAATTTTCTTTATTTATGTGCCCAGAAATGGCACAAGATCATATTAAAAACACCAAAATACCCAATTATCCTCGGAGTGGGTCTTTCAGCAACTGCAGGTTTTGGAAAAATCTTCTATCCCTTTTATGTCAATTTGAAGATCCAATCCAAACACAGAATTTTAGGATTTCACTGATCGTGAACCCAAAGGTGCAAGTATAGACAAATACATCTATGCATTTGAACAATCGGAAATATAATGGATTTTTTTTTTTTTCTTTTCATAAGAATCTGCATAAACTGGATAGATACTAAGCCAGGGCTGGCAGCTCAAGCCATTGAAACTTCCCTCCACCACGGATGACAGAAGTAGCAGAGATCGAGGTTGGGATTTAAGTCTTCCAGCTGTTAAATTCCACCAAGCTTTTCAATTTGCTTTCCTGCATCTGCGAGTCTCAGGTGGCAAATTCTCTAGTTTATGAGCTTTCACCTTTCACCCTGCTTTGTGGATGTGACCAACTTGTGTTTTTTTTTTTTTTAAGTCTTTCGAGAAATTAATTTTCAGGCACTTTTGTGTGTTCTGTGAATAGAGGCTGAAAGACAGTCTCTGAGTGTCGCCAGCACATCCAATATTCTTTTAATCACACATCCATCAGTACTATATTTTGTCTTGTTATCAGCACTTAAAGGTTCAGTAAAATCAATGGTGATCCTGCGTTACACGATGTAGCCAATATAGTAGGAGTTTTATTTCTGATTAAAGATCTGAGCAGGGCAAAATGTTATTCAGCCTTGTGAGTATAAGAGAATGTGTTGTAATTTTACTAAAGATGGACATGTGGGTCATTCAACCTCAAGAAAGGAGGAGCAGGAAGTGCAAAGTACCTGCATGTCAAAGAAGACTGAGCTGATGAACGGGAATGCTTTGCTTTGATGTAACATAACTGTAATCGGCTAAAGAAGAAAATAACACATAAAGAAAAGAAAATGTAGAATTGTAAATATAACCATCAGAAGCTTTTATTTTTATCGTTTTGTTATTCTCATCTATCTTTGTTCTTTTAAGTGTGCTATGCCCATTTCCGGCCTGCGTGGATTATGTGCGGCTGGCTGTTCCTCTTGACTGCGTTGTTTGGATGTTGGGGAGGAGACCGGCTCAGCATGGCTTTATTCAAAGGGAAATGTAATACACTTTTGTTTACTATACTCTCATTCTCTGACCAGGCTTCTCTTTGATTTTGTAACAGTTAATAAAGACAAAAAAATGTTTTTGTTTTGTTCGTTTGATGAATACAATCCATGTAAATATCACAAGCAAAAAAAAAAAAATGTATATTTTTACGACTTCTGAGTTATTACTCTTTCATTTGCAAATAAAATATTCTATAACAACTGAATTTGTCTAAATATGTTTTGATTTGACAGTCACATACGTATAATTCAGGGGTCTCCACATGTGGCTCATCTATCTCTCCATTGAGGCTTCTCGACCAAACATAAAAAAAAGTCAGGGAGACTGCTGACTCAGCCATATCGACCGTCTGAATCAGCAGTTTCCTGTCAAGGGCTTCCAAAAAGAAAACAAATAAACAAAGCCCGCAAACTAAGACTACCAAGGTCCAAACCCAAACTAAAATAACAAAACCCAGCAACGTAAGGACAAAGAGGGGAATAAGAACATAATAAATAAAAGAAAAATTAAACTACATTTTTTAAAGGATTACTCAATTACCATTTATTTAATTGAGATTAGTTTAATTTATAAATTGATGGTTGAGCTGCACATAGATGATAAACTTTGTAGGTTTTTACATCCTTGTTAACCCTGAAGACGTCTTGTTTGCTCAACGCTACCTCCAGAATGAACAGATTTTATATGCAAAGCAAAACTTTGGTAAAAAGTTTGATCTTTTATGAATTAAAAGCACATATTATCTTATGGTTACCAGCTGTCCAGAGCTGCACTGAGATGATCCTGTTTGACACAGGGCGTCTTTTATTTTGAAAATAAGTTATTTGAGCTTCTGTCAAACGTAAAAATTAATAATAATAACATTTTGCTTGTGGCAAAAAGACATAGATTATATTTATTAAAAAAAAAAAAAGATAATAAATGCAGATTTCAAATTTCTTAAAGGCTAAAGTAAGACCATGTTGCTCTTTCTAGGTTTTGATCAGTAGAAAATGAGCCCAAATGACCATTTCAATCTTAAAGGTTACCAACCTCTGGTATAATTGCTTGGATTTACAAAATATATTAATCTATTTTTCAAATTAAGGTTTTCCCTTTGTGTTCACAGAGACGTTATTCTATGGGATTTATCTCATCCAACTGGATTTTGAATCTGCCAAAAATCTTTAAAGCAAAAGCCGATTTGTTCTGTAAAGAATATGATAGGAATACATGAATATATCAGTAAATCTCTAGAATATCAAACAGGTCTTTCTGCTGACCTGTGTTTCACTCTCAGGTCTTACTTGCAAGTTAAATCGATTATTGCATAAATTCTTAAACCACTCTTATAATAGCAGTTTTACAGTCCCAATCCAACTATACTTTTAATCTTTTGTAAAGATATTCTCTTTGGTCTGTTAATTATGATTTAGCAGTTTTTAGACATAATCAAAAAAACTTGTATTGTTTTTCAATACATATTTTCTGCACAGTTCATCAGGAAGGAAAGCAGGAAGTAGCCCTTTGTTGGTATCCCAGGAACTCGTTGTTTACACCAAACATATTTTGGTTCAAGGGTCACATTAACCCATCTCAAGTAGGCCAGACCAGTAACATAACAACAAAAAACTATGATCAATTTGTTTTCTGGAGCTCTGTTTTTGTTTCGTTTTTTTCTCATAAGGAAAAAATCCTCAAACAACCAAGCAGCCTAATCACTTATAACTACTATAATTATTTTATTTTTGACAGCGAAATGTTGATAATTGTGATGTCACATCTGATCATTCAACTTAACAGCAGTGAGGCTGGTAGAGAAACTGTATCTTATCTTGAAATGCTGTTTAATTCTTGATCTCTTGTAATGCCGGTATTTCTTTTTCTTTGCTTCCCCTAGTGGTGGAATTGCACATTGCAGCCATTTCTTTAAATCACTTTAACTTGAACCATAAGAATGGGCTTTCTTTTCCAACATCGTAATATTTTTTTTTCTCTTCATGACTGGATCAGTGAGATAGAAATTATAAATTATGCCTTCTTTTTCATCCTTGACATTTAACAAGCTTGACACAAGATTTGTTAGTTTCTTGTCAGGATCATGGTGACTAGAACTTTTTGATTTCGTTAGAACACCTTGTCAATTTTTAGATGTGAAATCTTACATCCTTATGTTAAAGTCCTGTTTGTGTTAGTGTATAAAAAGAGATGGCCCCTCCCAACAGGAATCTCACATCGTATCTTTTTACTCTATTGAATATACCCTTGAAACCGCCTGACAAACATTTTTTATTTCATCTGATCTACCACAGCCATGTTAAACTATGTTTGACATCTGCTGGTTCACACTCTTTCCCGCTAGCTTACAGACCCTCACAACCCCAAGCTAACATTAACAAAAGCAAAAACACAGCGAGCAATATCGGAGCTATCAAGATGTACAGTTCTGACCGAGATGGCAGCTCAGACGAGGAAGATGAAGACGTTCATGGATCTATATGTCTGCAAAAGGATGATTTAGAATTGGATCAGAGAAGGGAGGCTTTTCATGACAGTTTCTGCATCACGAACCTGATATATCACAATTAGAGTGAAGAAATACATAAAATATATAATCTTAAATTGTTTTATATATATATGTCCTCCATCATGAGATGCTACAAGAACATGTTACAAACACCAAAACCACAATTTTCATTGGAGTGAGGCATATTGTTAAGCAACGATAATGTAGCAAACCTGAATTTGAATATGCAAACAAATCCAAAATTAGACACATAGAAAATATTGTAATATTTATATTTGCTTTAAAACTGTCCTTCTCTTTCGACTCATGCCTTGGTGTTTTGCTTAAAGGGTAACACAACAGCAGTGTTAGAGTCTGACCCCGCCCACAGCCGAAATTTGAAAAACCACGCGGTTGACCCGGTTTGACCGACCATGGAATTAAGTAATAGCTTGTTTTAACCTGTAGGGGGCAGCACACAGACTGTTTTAGACCATCGTTGTGAGAATTAGGCTATATACATTTATTTTAAATTGTCAAAAATATGTCAAGGACCAACAGACAGAACTTACAGAGCCCCATTTATAGGAGTCAACAACCAAAAAACAAACGTTGATTTAGTGTTTGGTGACCCTTTAAGGTTTGTGTTTTTGTGTGTAAATTGTTAAGTTTAATGCGTTTCTTGTCACATCGACCATATCTTCCTTTGGTGAGGTATAATCTTCTTTAATACATTAAATTAACAAGAGTAAAATTATAAGATTATTACTAGTACCTGACAAAAGCGGGGCCCTAGAAATAAGTCACAACTTCCTGAAAAAGGAAAAATGTTTTTAAATAAGCAAAAAAAAATATACAGTTTAATTAGGAAAAATTGTCAAAGAAACAAAATCAATGCAATGTTTTCTTAAAATAAAAATATTTTGCGCTTGAAAAACTTTCTTGATAAGATATTTTTTCTTGCAAGACCAAAAAAAGATTATTTTAACTTTAAGATTCAATTTTAGCAGTTTAGCACCTATTTTCTGATGGGGTTGCAGAAATGTAAGGAAACATGATGCACAAAGACGTGTTTTCACAGTATGATTCCCATCATATCATACATACACTCACCACGTCTTTTTAAAGGACACTTTTGGTAACTAAAAATAAAAGGACTCTATTCTCCCGGATATCATGTTCCTTCGCCTCTCAGCTTGATACTGACGCTGGTAGCAACGGGGTCAGGGATATCTGTTGACCTGTCAGCTAATTATTGACTGACATTCATCTCTTCCCTGTGAAAAGTCCTTCTAGTGTGCACAATCTATTGAACTGCCAAGACGGAGAGTCTCTTTTTTCCCCTTGTTAAAGCGGAAGTGTGGGACTTTATCTCTATGTATTGATGCATACTGTTGTGTATGAAGTTGAAGAACTGGAGTTAAACTTCAATTAAGACGCAATCAACGCAAAGGGCATAAAACAGTCATTGTTCCCGACATTTGTGGAAGAGTCGACTGTTCATCTTGGAAAAACACAGCCTCAGTATTAAGCAGGATCAGATTTTCAAGGGCAAATGACATTTTTGCACGCCCCGTTTTATGCTTTGTTCCTATTGTTCCGCATGATTAGCCATGTGTGATGACACTGTTATAAACCCATCTCATTGACATACCCTTGCACATTTATTCATGCCATGCATGCTCTACTTTTGGTTACACAATGGGACAAACTTAAAAGTGAATTTCCAATGTTAAACATCGCAAATGTCATTCATTGACATATTCGCGCTACATTTATAGACAAAGTCGATGGTTGCAGCCGGGAACATTGATATTATAATGAAGGTTATGAAACCGTGTGGAGTGAGCGTGATAGAGTCTAACAACTGTGTGTTGATGGGACACATTCATATCACATTAGTCGTGAAGATGAAAAATGAACTCATGAATAGAACAGAAAACACCCTATTCATGTTAAATCAATCCTTGTAATGTTAACTGAAAAGTAATCGTGAACCTCAAGGTTAATGACTGATGCTGCGGAGATAAATGGCGGCGTTTTTGCCTTACAGGTAGGAAACCTACAGGTATAATTTGCTGATACGGAGCCCCTCAGAGGAACCAGAGCAGGTCAATGAACGCTTTTGTCCTTCACTGAAACGTATCTTTCGTGACTGATTCTTCCAGGATTATAATTCCCCTACAGATGTCTGGTTTTACTATTTCTCTCACACCTTAATATCACCAGTGGGATTGGAAAAATACACCCTCATAGAACCACACAATGCCTCATTGGAAAAAGTATGAGCAGTTTGGTCCTGAGTTGGGTTTGCCGTCTCACTCTGGTCGTGGAAGTGTCGTGGAGCGGAGTGAGCGCAGCATCCACCCTCTCCTCAACTCACACCACATTTTTCTGCAATGGTCGACTGGTGCTTTTTTTGTTGTTGTTTTTGCCATCATTGTTAAATTTATACCCCAAAAATATGACCCCATGTTTCTGCTGAAAAGAAGCAAATAGTCAGTAGGCAGACACTTCTTTATTTAACTGTTGTTGAGACACAGAGAAAGAAGTGCGGTTGTGTTTGTATGTTTATTTTAATCTCTACACTGTTTAGACACAAAAACACGATCGCATGTGTCAGTTGCGTTTTTTTTTATTTTTTTGTGTTAAAAAATTAGTTATGTTTCGAAAATAATCACGATTTTTTTTTTCATGTTTTTGGATGTAACTTCCTGCCAAGGTTGATGCAGATAACAGACCAGACACCAAAACGATTCGCTGCGTGTTGCGAGTCTTCCGCGGAGGACTGTGTGGCTGCATTTTCTGTATGCGGAAGCAAAACGGTTGCACCACTATCCCGCATGCGCGAACCATACGTCACTTCCGCTAAAGCATTTTATGGTCTTCGGACGCTAACAACAATAATAGCCTCGTATGATGTTAATATAGCACTTAAAAATATTATATAAAAATGAAAAAATTCACTTATTGTTGAATAAACGAAAGGAAAAAATGACACGTTAAGGATAAGGACCTTACGATCTTGCAGTGACTATCACGGACTACAAATGTTTTCTTCTTCTGCAGTTTTACATGACGGCAGTTTACTCCATAAGCTAAGAGGAAACAGCGCCACTTCGAAACACTTTATTTTATCCGGTAATCCAAATTCGTTTTTAACAGTAACTCGGTGGCTTTTTCTCGCACAGTAATCCAGTCAGGAGAAGCTCTCGGTTGTTGAGAAAAACATAAATTCTTGTGATCAAGGAGTTTTACTGTTTGGAAATGACTCTGTCGTATAGTGGGCGAACAGCGGAAGTGATGTATGGTTCGCGCATGCGGGGTAATGGTGCAACCGTTTTGCTTCCGCATACAGAAAATGCAGCCACAGACTGCAGTGCTCCGCGCCTGGTGTGATCCACACCATTTGTTAACAAGGGCAACGCTCCCACGTCCAGTGTGAACCGGACGGATGAAAAAACAACATATAATCACAAAACACACACAAACCACACAGACAGACATACGCACACACAGATCAGCGTAGGGGGTCAACTCCAGAGAGGGGGTGGGGCTGGGTTTGGGTGTAAAAAAACAGCAAGAGAGGCAGAGAGAAAGTCTTCTTGGGGAAATATTTTTAAGTGTTTGCATTTGATTAATATGTATTCAAAAGTTTACGTCCGCACTTTTTATCTATGCTTGTTTTAAATTAATTTTTTTTTACTTTCTTTTAATTTTATTTTAATGATTTGAATAATGAATGACATTTTTACTATTTCTTTTGATTGTTTCTTTTAATGTTTTATCTAAAGCACTTTGAATTGTCTCTGTACATGAAATGTGCTATACAAATAAACTTGCCTTGCCTTGCCTTGCCTTGCCTTAACTTACCTACGATCGCAAAAAGAAACAAAAAAAAAAAGCTCTAGCAGAAGCACCTGTTGACCGTCTCAGAAAAACGCATGTCTGGTTTTAGTTGCACTAGAGAGTGGACGCTTCATGCACTCCGCTCCACGCACTCCGCTCCACGCACTCCGCTCCACGCTGCTTTGCGGCGCTCCGAAGTCAAGTGCGAACCTAGCGTTCGGCTGAGGACTGCAGCGCTCCGCACCTGCTGTGATCCACGCCATAGGTTAACAATGGCGCCAGATGAAAGCAGCCACCGTTCCGTGCATTTGGTTCCCTCAAAGTGAACCAGTTTGTTTCCCCTGATAAATCAAAACAAATTTTCAGTCGGAATTCACCTAAGGGGACTCTGGTCTGGGACCAGCAACTGTTCCCAGACTCATCTTTCGCGGTGTTCTCTGTTTGTTTACAATCAGTCCCAGCTTCAGGTCGCTCTGGGTTTATCTCAATCAGAATCCGCTCCGTGCTTAACTGGACCTAAACAGCCACTGTACCTGGGCTTCAACGGATGTAAACAGAGTCAAACAGAAAGCTTGTTAAAGCTACTGTTAACGTGACACACAGTAGTCGCGTTTCCATTAACTCTGAAATTTCGAAAAACGGAATTTTGATATTAAATTCTCCTAATGGAAACACTACAATTTCGAAAAAACTCTCCTTTTTCGAAATAAAGTTTTTGCGCTTAGAGGAGGTGGTATTTGGGCCGTATCGAAACAGTAGTTTTTCGAAAAACTGTAATGGAAACACTTTTTTCGAAACAAACGAGTCACGTGACCATTCACCGATATGACGTTTTGGACAGGAAGCAGGAAAAGCTTTTTCACAGCAACTGGCTGCCTTGGGCACTGCAGAGCGGGGGCCACGAGAGGTCCCACAGCATCGCATAGCTCATCAAAAGTTGAGCGTGTAATGCGAAAATGCTGAATCCACAGCTCTTCGGTGAATTCTTCAACCACGATTTCCCAAAAATGTTTGACTCTACGTCGCTCCCACGTATAAGGAGCCTGCCGCTCCAAGGCTCGGATCAGACGTAGCCGTCTTCTCTGAATGGCAAGGATGAGAGCTAGCGCCGTGGCAGAAATGTGAATGAATCTACTGCACATCAAAATAGTGTTTATATCCGTCGACATGTTTTTTTTAATGACTTACCGCGGGAATTACTTCGAGTTTTTCGCATAATCATGGTTTAATGGAAACGCTGTTTTTTCGAAACAGTGTTTAATCGAAATTCTAGAAATTTCGATAAAGTTTTACGCAAAAGTGTAATGGAAACGCAGCTAGTGCTTCTCAGTGTTTTCCCGATCATCTATCCGTCATAAACTTTTATCAGCGTACCTTCATAGCAGATGTCTCCTCAGTAACCGTCTGGCAGCATTCCTCTATCGTACCAGTAAAAACTGTTGAACCTAAAGTTGATACGGACGTTCAAAATGGATTACAGAAATGTCTAGTTTGAACCGTCAAACAAGGATTGCAAAATGAACGCCTTCCAATATTCTTTCTTTAGTTGCTTTGCCCCGGCCTCGTAATCCTGGCCAATGAGAGAAGAAATCTTTAGTCATGTGGTTTTGTTTACAAGCTTTGGTTTGAAACAGAAATGTCCCACTGAAGTCAGACTGGGAACAAGGTTCAGGACTCAATCTGGACCACAGTATGAGGACTGGGTCCGGACCATAGACATACATTATTATCCCTGGATAGAAGCGAGGTGTAACGTCACCCATAGAAAAAGCATTACCCCTGGTTCCAACAAAATGAAGTCAATTTAGTCTCCGTCTTTCCACTGTTGGACTTTGGCTATTTTTAAACTAGACGAGGTTACACAAAACTCACAGTTCGGATCGTGTCGTGGTTTTAGGGTCACAGTTTGGATTATTTTTCGGATCAGTAAAAAGTACAAAAAAATAGTGGTTTATTTCTCAATAGAATTTAAAGGGATTTTGGCTTTCTGGGATCATATTTGGAATGCAAGGAGGGAGGGGATAATCAGTCCAGTTCTCTCTATATACAGTCTATGGTCCACTCTTTTCCAGTCTACATACACGGTAAAACTCCTCTTTTTCTTTCTTTTTTTTGTTCTGTCCAGCAAATGAACACACTAATTACAGCTGAGTGGCTCTTATGATGGACATGTTTTGCTTTTTCAAAGGGTTTGCTCCTCTTTTTCTAGTGGTCTCTGCCTGCAATCTGCCAGAATCCCACACAAGGCCCTCATAATCACTTCAATCATTTCACCCTTTTGTGGTTGACAGGAGATAGCGCTCTTGTTATCAGTGATGCTGATGGAATCTTAATGAGATTAGCAAAACCCTTAATCACATATCAGGCATCATCAGTTCAGATTAGTTATCTGGAATCGCAGTAGAAACCTGTGGAAACCCAAAGAGGTGTACCTAACAAACTGAAATGTAGAGCTCCACTTTGATGCTTTTTTTTTTTATCTTGATCAGTTTTAATTGCTATAAATATATTTTTTTATTCACTTGCCACAAGTGGAATTTATTCTCATTGTAAATAACAAAATAAAATGCAAATGAAATATTTAATTATGCTTCAACAAACATTAAAAAGTCATTAAAATGTTTTGTTTGTCTTTGGGTGCCCGGAATTCAAACAGCTACAGTATGTTTAAAGCTCCCTCTAGTGGAACTGTAAAAAAATGTCAATGCAACAATAAAGTATTGTGATAATTAAAGAAACATTACACACAGATTTGAAGCTTTTAATAACACGTCCGTGTTGTTTGATTGGCATCCATCTAAAAAAAGATACTCTTTTAAATTAGTTTAAGAAGTTGATGATATGATGTGATATGCTGTGAAAATATGACATTATTTTAATGATTGAAAAGCATTTGATAGAATCTATTAGACACTATGTGTGCAATATTGTGTTCTTTACTTTATCATTCTTTTCAAATACGACCTAAATGAAGAAAAGAACTGAATGCTTTCCACTTGCAGGAATAAACAGAGCGCACACCTGTTCTGCAGAACATGTCTCTAGGCACCGTATCCCTCAGCTGAGAGTGGAGGAGCCAGCTGAGGACAAGCTGTTGAGGGAAATTTACGTCTGCTTGTTTCAGCGCGGACACCATGAACGGTGGAGGTCAAACTCTCCCTACAGTGACAGACAGATGCACAAGTAAGAGGGGTTTTTTTTCTTTCTACCTTTATAGGAAAAACTGTTTCAAAGTGCGTGTCCTTGTTGTCTTTGAAAGTTGGAGACATCATATGACGACAATGTGGGAGGGAGAGGGAAACGAACACCTTATTTTAAAAAAGGAGGACTGCTAGCAAACCCATTGAAGATGAGCATCAGTTAAACCAGTGAAGAGGTGCTTCAGCATTGAAGAAACACTTTTTAGCCTAAAAAATGGAAGCAGGTGGCACAAATCTGCTCATAAATCTGCTATTTAGGATTGTTTTTGTGCAATTACCGAGCAGTAAGTTAATTGTAAATGATCATTTTTCAATTTAAACCAGCCGTTTGACCCAACAAATATATAATGTAAACCAGTGATGTAGTCTCTTCACAATTAAACTGGACAAAAATAACTAAACCTGGTACATTTTGTCTGATTTTTTGTTTGGCACAATCTTTTATCTCTTCCTGTCCGCACCAAAGATTTGGGGAAAAACCACGAAGTGGTGGAATTTGCCTATTAATTGGGTCGGGCCTGTTGGTCTAAATCTGGGGTGACGTGTGGCTCTTTGGTTAAAGTAAAATGTTGTGAACATTTTAAAAAGTAACTCTAAAGGGAAAAAGTAAGGGAGTAGTAAAGTAAAAAAAAAAAAGTAAATTAACTTAAACTTTGTTCGACTCATTCACAAACAGTTGAAGGTATGAATCATTTATCGTAGAGCCATAATTCTCCATTAATCCTTGACAGTTTATCAACAACATACTGACACATTTGGAGTTTCATTTATCACAGAAAATCAATTTATTGTAAGAACAACCAAAATTAAAGCTACCCGAAGTTATAATCCACTGGATAAGCATATTTTCTATTTTTGAACAAATTCAAGGAGTGAAAGTGTGTCTCACACTTTAGTATATACAGAAGTCACTTCATTAGCTCTGATTTGGCTTTTGATGATTATATTTATGACTTTGTGGCTGAAATGCACCAGATACAGTAAACTAAAGTGTATGATGTCTTTTATTTTGAAAAGAAGTCAACTATTTCATATTTTCAAAAAAAGCTATTTTCTCTTCATGTTTATGTTTTATTTATGCCAAAAATTGCAATAGTTAATTTAAATGTATCATGTCAGTAGCAAAAACATAAATACAAATCAGTTTATTGGAGAAAAAAAATGACCAAAATGGCTCTTAAAGTGTTAAAGGTTGCAGACTCCTAGTCTGAGTAAATAAATAAATAAATAAATAAAACATTTTGGTTTAATATGGAGGGGGGGGTTAAAAAGCCTTCCAATTAAAAAAGTATGTCAAAATGCTGCATTAAAATAGTTATGATAGACAAAATCAGCACACATTTAAAGTAGAACTATATAAATTGATGAGCTTGTTGTTTTCAAAAAACTATTTTAACCGAAAAGTGAAATTCTCCCCCTGCTGCTGCAGCTGCTGCAGGTGCGATAGCAATAATCTATAACAGGGGACTGGTTCTGCTGTTAAAGGGAGGGAGGACCCGCGTCACCATCTGCAGCCTCAGCTGACTAGTCAGAAGAATAAGAACCATACACGACTCACTTCAGTGTTTTCATAGTTCACCAATGAGTTTTATAGATGTGTGGTTCCATTCTCTTTTAAAAAAACAATTACTGGATAGTTTCAAAGTCTACAGGATTATAGAAATAAATCATCTATATGTTCAAAACAATTTTACAAATATTCAAGACTGTGGAAATGTTATGAATAACTTTATAACAGAAGAACATTAGTATAACTTTTCTGTTTAACTTTAGGTTAAATTTTCTTTTGAAAATCAGAGTTTAGTTGTGTTTATAAAACTAGTTTGTGAATCATTATATCTTTTGAGTGGCAACAAAATCTTGATATATGAAAGATTTGGCGTCATATGATTCTGGCCAGTGTGAAGTACGGTTGACGGTATTGTTCAACCGCCACCTACAACTGGCAGCGAAAAGTCAAAGCGGTGCAAATCTTGTTCCAGGCTTTTTCTTTAGCAGCTATGTTCTAATAAACGAAAAACTCTGTGTCATGCAATTCCAGCTGTAGGCAGATAAACTGTAATTGTTCATTTCTCCTCCATGATCACGTTGGTGCCTTTGTGATTTGAAAAGGACGCTACCCACAGGTCACTATCAAATCCAAGTCCCTGATTGGTCAAAGTTTAGCGTTTTTTAGTTTAGCATCAAAAGGGTCAACCAATTATGGTGCACGATCAATGAATACCCGTTTTTCTAGAGCCAACGACAGGACTTTAAAGTTTGCAAAGTGACGCAGGATTTCAGAATGCCGAAGCCGAAACTCGGGTTCTGTTCGTTGATATAGACTTTTCATTGAAAGTTGCTGCTTGAACACGAGTCCACACGGCCGGTGTGAATGTACCTTGATGCTTATGAACGTGCATTCAGTCAGTGGTGTTCATACCAGACCAGCGCCAGACAAGCAGGGAGCAGCAGGAAGAGATTCTTCTTCTTTAGTGTTTTTCTGTTTACAAGCGCTCCATCTACTCTTGGTGAAAAAAGTCAAAGCAGTGCAAATTCCACAAACATTGCTCCAATTTTTTTTTTTTTTTTTTCTGCTTTCAAAACTCTTGTAAATGTTCGCCTTGGGTAAGACTTTGGATCGTTGCTTATAAGTGGTGATCAGATTTGATTCACGAATCGAACCACGATTCTTAGTTTTAATATAATGTTTGTTGCTATGTGGTTTTTTTTTTTCACCTGAATGTATGAAAATTTAAATTATTTGTATTAGACCACCATCATTTATCAATCATTAATTTTCGGGAGCAGATCGTGAGTATCCAAGCACCTGGATACTTGTTACAGCCCCAGTCTTGGTGTCATATTAATCTGGCTGGGCAGGAGGAGGCCAATTTTAATTTCCAATATAAATAAATATTAATTTTGTGTAATGAAAAGGACGCCACTTGCACGTCATTACCAAATCCAAGTTTCTGATTGGTTACAGTGCCCATTCGCCAAACATCAAGAAGTTCAACCAGTTGAACTTTCGCAGTGCGATCAACATACATCCGATGTAGAGCCTGCATTGCATTCTGGGCTACGCCCGTTTGCGCAACCTTTTTGTTACGAGTCGCCACTAAAACATGAGTCGATGCAGCTGCTGTGTTAGCATCTTGAGAGCTTTACGTAGACTTTTAATTGAAAGCCATTATTTGAATGCACATTTTCGAGCTCGGTGTGAAAGAAGTAGCATCAGAATTGAAAGTGTGTCTGTGTGTGGTTCTGCTATAGACGGGACACTTTCTCCCTTCTCTCTGAAGTAGCTGACACAAGCAACCCCCATGACCTTGTACGCTGCTAAATAAAAGATGGCTGGCAGATTTTGAGTCAACGTGCTGACATTAATTATTGGTGTCTCCTTCAGTGAGACCAAGTCAAAAAATGTGTAATTTGTATTAACAGTTTCTCCATGTGGGCAATGGAAAGATTTATGACCACAAACTCAAATAACCACGACTATCTTAAATTGTTATAAACCAGATCTGAGGTTTTATTGAAAGAGCAGAGATCGTCGCCTGTTACCGCAGGAGCTGCCACCTGGGACAGGGCTGATCTAATCAAGACTTTTTTCTAATGTGAAACCTGGCTGTTAGCCGCTCCAGCAGCATGGTGATTAGGTGTCCACGTCTTCCTCCTTTGAACAGCCCCGCCAATGTCACAAATCTGTCTCGCTCTAGGTAAAAATGATGTGTGCCAGCTGTGTGGGATCTGAATTACACATGTGAAAGGGTTGGAGCTCTGAGGGCATGTGTCTAATGAGGTGGCAGGATCAAGAGAGAGCTTCAGCTCTGAGAAAAGAAAAAAAAAAAACTTCTTCAAAGCAATGAGATTGGCTTAATCGTGTGAAATATGACAGAATTCTGATGACACACTGTCACTCTGGGCTGCAGATCATCAAGTAGCGGTCCACCTTCAGGTGCTGCTGAGATTCCGTGGCTTTTATCGTACATTAAAGAAGATGAATGTTGTGTTTTATGCTAAAAGCAATACAGGATTGCTCTAAAAAGTCACTAGTCAGCATCCTTTGTGCTTCTTGCACAAGGGGATACTGAACTTTAAAGTCTGATCAGCTTTTGATCTATTTTGAAAGCTTTCCGAGTGTGTTTTTTAATTGTGACAGTGACATTTTAGCCAAACTTGAAAAGCCTGTATAATCTTCTAGGACATAGTTTCTGCAGAACAGCAGGAGTTCAGTAGAATTAGCCTCTGAGTTGTGGGCGGGGCCGTTTGTATGGAGCAACTCCACCCCCTCTTCCTGACATAAAAGAGAGAAACCCGTATACGTACTCTAATGCAGGCTTACAGCCCTTCACGTCCCCGACCTAACTGTACAACTAAAATTGGAGAGTCATGACGTCTTCTAGCGGATGCATCTGACTAGGAAAGACTTTCTACGCCAGAAATATGAATGAAATGGCAATAAAACATTTAATAACATTTATATTATAAATCCCAAGTTGATCATTTGAAAGGGAGTGGGAGGAAGCGAAATATAGCCTTTTTCAAATAGCATTACTTCCTCTGCTTCTGATTCATAAGATTTGAATAATAAAAAAAATACATATATACAGTATGTATATATATGTATATATATATATATGTGTGTGTGTGTATATATATATATGTATATGTATATATATATGTGTGTGTATATATATATATATACACACACACATATATATATATATATATATATATATATATACATATATATATATATGTATAATGTATAGATTTGTACTGTGTGTATATATATATGTACTCTGTGTGTGTGTGTGTGTATATATATATAATATTATATATATATAATATATATATATATATAATATTATATATATAATATATATATATATATATACACTACTTATTTCTGCCCCCTATTTATGTCCTTTGGAGTGAGGTTTTTGCTCAATACAAATTTTTACCTTTCCAGATGCCCCTCCATTTGTTGGACAAAGTTTATCCGAAACAGTTATTTTAAGGGCCAACCCCTCCAAGCAGAGGGAAACGGAGCCCTCCGTCCCGAGGTTGTTCCGCGTCGCGTTGTTCCGCGGAGAAGCGGATTCCCTCACAAAGGTTAGCTGTTAAGCACAGAGGTTTGTTTTAATTGTAAATAATGACTTTTTTTTAAGTTTCACAACCACTGTTGTTATATATGCTCGAGTGCTGGAATGTCCACGCTTAGGGGAAGCGGCGTCCAAATGCAGATAAACCATTTGTCTGTAACTCTCCATTTGCATGGCTAAATATAAGCGAAACGAGAAGGGGAGATTGGGCCATAAACTGAGACTTTCAAGGATCTCACTGTAATTTTTGTTCAGAACAGTATAGAAATGAAAACAGTTGTCAGCTGTGTGATGTTTATCATCTATTTATGAGGGACACTTGATCCCAACTGTGTCAACTATTGGAAAGTGTGTAGTTATGAGCTGCTGTGCCTTCCTTGCTCCACCGAATTGGGCTTCACTTGTCACACTTAGGTGCCCAGATGTCATTTGAGCAGTTTATATAATTATCGCGGCAGCCCCTCTGGCTGTCTGTGTGGCACTGTAACATTGTAAAAGTGTCACAGTGGTGGATATCCACAAGCACACTGCTGATGTTTCTTGCTGAGGGCGAGCCAGGGATTTTTTGACATTCATCACTGAATCACGTCGTTGCATCGCTTCTCAGGAAGTCTGCTGCCATTGACTAAAGGATACATTTTTCACATCAAATTTTGAGACAGTTGAAAAGTCATGTTGAAAGAGATGGGATACACACATTTCCTTGCTTTTTAGCACAACTTAGCTGACTTTGGCGTTTTATATTTTTGGTGAAATGGCAGTAGCATTGCACACAAAAGAGATTTAGAATTATATACATATCATATCTATTTTTTTAATTGAAAGCAAGACAATTTATTAATACAGTGCCGAGTACTACCCAAGAATGTCTCAAATTGCCACAAAACAAATATATACATATATCAAATCTTTAATATTTATGACTATTTTTAACCCACTTTAATAAACAATTCCAACAAAGATAGATTATCTTATTGGATTCTAATGAACAATGGACAGCAATTGACATTTAGTGTATGAGAGGAAAACTCTCTTTAAATCAAAGTATAGAAAGAAATATCCAGTAGAACAAGACGTCCCAATAGGTAATAGGACATTTTCTTTATTTAAACTTTCAATTTTTTTTTATTTTGTCTGTACTGCCAATCAGTACTAAACCTTTGAGCTTTTAAACAAGAGATGCATTTTGGTGCAAAGCTCCCATTGGTGCTCATTGATGCATGCGTCCAATCAGATGCAATAGGGGTGCTGACAGAAATTTCAGAAAACATTTTTTTCATTTATCTGTGAGGCTTCTTTTTCTCACAAACATACATTTTTGTATCTTTAGATTTTGTTTGGGCAGTTAAAGCTTCCTTTTTTGAAGATATGTACTTATTTGCATAAAAAAAAGCCAGTGTTGTGGTGAATTTATCTAAAATTTGAGTTTCTCAGCTCTGTATATTAATACAAAGAAATCCGACAAAATATAAAGACTTTTGAAATTAAGAGCATAGAAACAACTTTACTGAATTTCAAGGCTGAAGATTCACACCAATTAACCTAAATTTCTCTCCACTTGAGCTCTGAATATATGGTACATGTTTTTATTTATTTTTTTTTTAAGGAATGTATTCCAGCCAATGTGCCTGCTTCATTCATTGTTAGCTCAGTATTTGGGCCAATAAGATACAGATTCTATTAGGCTCCTCGGCTAGGTAATTAGACTCAGATAATCCAAACAACAAAAGCTGTAATCCTGCTCAAATTCTCAGCATTCTGTTGATGTTGAACTGGCAGACCTGTTTACAATCTGCAGCCTAAAAGATTAGAAAACTGAGCTGTTTATTGGATCATCAGACACAAATTTATCCACATGAATGCAATACTGCGTGTTGCAGGGACACTTTCCGTTCTTCGCTTCCAGCAACCAAAGGTGATCTGGACATTCTCCGGACATTGGTTTCTGAGCAATACTTTTTAGACTTCTGCATTCCAAACTCAACTATTAATAATACTATTATTTAATATAAAACTCAATAAAATGTTATTATGTTTGGTAAATTCAAAAAGCGTTTTCTCAAACCTTTGAGGAGCGTGGGAGATCGTGTCCATCACCCAAAAAGGTTTTGACATCTTTATTCTTTCTGCTCCCACTTGAGGATTTCACACCCGCGGGGCTAACTGAACCTCTGATTGAATTTTTGAACTTGGGTTTAAATACCCTTTGGGCAAGTTCTTTCTTAAAAAAACATCAGAGCACAGTTCCACATCCACTGAAAGACAGGAATCTTGCAGCATAAAACCAGTATCTTCAGATTTTTTTGCTTGATAGTGAAGAAAAAGAAAAGAATGAAGGACTTTTGGTTTTAGAATAAATTTAAAAAGACTCTGTGTGAGTAATTGTAAACAAACTGTTATACTGTCAAATCTGGTCAATATGTTTGTCCTGCTCAAAGCTAATTGGAATTTAGTAGTGATGGTGGTGAAAGATGTTTTAAAGATCACAACCTTCTCACATTTACAGGTACATGTGTTCTCTTGTGTATTGTGAGGATTACATTCTGTAAATAAACCACCATAGATGAAATCCAGATCAATGATCAGGAATGATCTTATCACGGTTAAAGATTTATGTGACTCTGGGAAGCTGCACATAAAGAGAAATGCAGCACGAATGAGATTGATTGACAGTCAATTGGGACGTAGAACACTACGCTGTAGAAAGAGAGAAGAAAAAGGCGTGCAGTAGGGCTTTAATACTAGATCTACTAGTTAAAGATAAACATTTAACTTTTTAAAAATGATAAATACATTCTTAAACATTTTCTTATAATAAAATATCTTGCATTTAGCTTCTATCTTTGCCCTCATCGTCACTTAATTAAATAATTTTTCCGTTTGTCAGTCTGTGGATGAGGAAATGCTGTTTGTGTTTGGTTTCATCCTGAAATGTTCTTAGTACTGCAGTTTGTGGATAAAATATGTGTGTGTGTTTTTTAAATACAATGTAAAGAATTGATTTCTGTGCATTAAGAGTTGGGATAATACGTCTGGTGGGATTTGTCAAATGCTCCTGAACCCCCATTTTGATCAAAGTCTTGGGTTTTCAAACACCCAGTAAATACATTTCCAGTCCGCCACTTCCTTTTGCCTCCAAATGACACAGCAATGTTCCTCCAAGGGCATCACCATGGAGCCTGGCTCACCCAAGGGCCCCAGCTAATGAGACAAAGCAGCCAAATTGATTTAGTCTCCACCTTCCTATCTCCATTGTGTGCAGGCCAAAGATAAAACAGGGAAAGTCTCCTGGGTCATAATCTCAGTAAAACCCTCCAAAGTCATTTCCTCTCCTTCGAACGAAGAGCCATACCCATTACAGCCCAATGAAAACTGATCAGGTCCAATTAGTGAGCATATTGAATAGATGTAATTCTGCACTGTTAGCAGGATCAAGAGAAGAGGCCCCTGCATTCAAAACTATACCAGACACTTTTCCCTTCAGTACTTTATTAGATGTTTAAAAAAAAAATAAGCTGGATGACACAAACATAATTTAGTGATTTACCAAGATTAACAATAATCTTAGAGAGTCCTTATCTACATGAACTGCACAGACTTGTGCTCACTATCAAAAAGAACTAGAGCGTGTTCCTGCTGCCAGAAACAGAAAGACAAAACATACTGGAGACAGATTGTGACTGAGACAGCTCTGTAGTCAGACTGACAGGAACAGCCTGTTTGAAATCAGCAATTAATCAAACGCACGTCTTCTGAATGTGAGAGGAAACTGGGGCATGGGAAGAAACTGCAATCAGAGACAGATCCCGGCCAAGATCCAAAGCAAAACTCTATTTTTACACTTCTTTTGGTCTGCCACAAAGCTAAATGCCCATTGTTACGCCCCATTTATTCTAGGGGGTAGCATGAAGGTAAATTAAATGAAAGAAAATAACAAAAACACAAATGTCTCCATAAAAGGTTTAACATATTTATTTACAAGAAAAGACCAACCAACAATAACTCAAAAGGGAAGCAAAAGTCTTCAGGGTGAACCAAGGCCAAAATAACAAACAAAACCCCAACTAACTCAACCCAGGGAGCTTACCTGCAAAAGAAACAAAGAATGACAAACATTAACCTCCCTGGACTAACATAAACAGGAGAAAAGATTTACTAAAGAAAATGGCAGTTCACCCCTACACCCTGACCATCCATCTTCTTCCGCTCATTCATGACCAAGATCAAGAGGATAGAAGTCTAAACCAAGATGCCCAGACTTCCCTCTCCCCAGCCACTTCCTCCAGCTCCTCTGGGGTGACCCCGAAGTCATTCCTAGGCCAGCCGAGAGACATAGTCTCTCCTGGGTGTCCTGGCCTCCACCCAGTGGGAACTACCTGGAACACCTCTCCAGGGAGGTGTCCAGATCAGATGCCTGAGCCACCTCAACTGGCTCCTCTCGAGGAGAAGGGGCTCTACTTCTTGAACCTTAACATGGTGGAGGAGCTCAGGAGCTGTGCTGTCTGGGGTTTCTGCCCCTCGTAGGGTCTCTCATGGCAGTCAGGTCCTGGGTGACCAGTAATATCACAGATCTTGTTACCGGGGCCCCACCCTTGAGCCAGGCCTAGAGTTGGGGCTTTTAGGTGAGCACCAGATGACCAGGGCGGGTCAAGCCCGAAGGAGCAACATTGGATCACTCTCTAGTGGGCCTAACATCTGCAGAAGAGCTCAGAAGGAGCCGGTCCAATGTGGCTTGGGTGACAGTCGAAGGCGAGTGCCTCGGCGGCCCATGGAACCCTGGTCATTGAACTTGGCTTTTGGGACAAACTGAATATCCATCCATCCATTTTCTTATCTCAGTATTTCCCTTTTGGGAGGGATGGGGCTTCTGGAGTCTGTCCTAAATACTGTGTTGGAAACACATCCTGGACAGATTGCCAGTCCATCGCAGAGCCAAACAATCCCATCACACCTTGGGACATTTTATTGCTGGGGTGTCTAAATCCAGTCCTCGAAGGTCGGTGTCCTACATGTTTTCCAACCATCCTGCCATTGAAGCTCTTAATTGACTAAACACACCTGATTCAGGTAATCAACAGCACATAAGTCAAGGTTTCTGATAAACCAGAAGGAGCCTGACCCCTGAGGCCTGGATTCTGACACCCCTACTTTAGAGCAACTAATCAACCTATTGTTCTGTCTTCTTCTTCTTGGGGTTTACATGGCGGGTGGCACCAATGTGGAGGAGCAATACTGGTGTGAGTGTGAGTCGGAGTGGGATAAAAGAACAAACAAACTATAATCTCTTCAACATCCTGGTTTGTCTCAAAAAACCAATCACAGCTCCATTGAGACTCTCATTATTACCTCACTCCCCTTCTTCTCTGAGATACCCCGTCACTCCTTGATTAAGACCAGGTGTGGGAGCAGGTGGAGGGAATGTGCAATTAAGCAGACTCCTTGACCACGAGGCATTAAAGAATCAGTGGTGTTTGTCTTGGGAGGAGATTCAGAGCACACGGTTTATGCTAGTCACAGGATTTTAGGAAAGATGATGAACAATAGGATAAAGATACAGTTTTAACAAGACTCAGATTTGGACGAACTACCCTAAATATGCATCTTTATAGTTCTGGTAAACATGAGAATGGGAAATGTGGATTTTGCAATCAGGCGGAAACAATTGAACATCTGGTGTTAGAATGTCAACTGTAAAGTTTGCATAGAGACATCTTCAAAAAACAACTTGAAAAATTGGAAATAAAATGGGAGTTGGATACGATTTTTAGCAGACAACAAAAAATTGTGAGTATTTGATCAAATTTCTCAGAGGCATAAGAATAATTAATAGAATTTAGGTTTATACATGCTTGAATTGGTTGGGATGAGAGGCAAAGGAAAGAAAAAAAACATCCTGGTCTTCACTCTATTCCAGTAGGTGGCGGTAACGCACCTTCTCGGTTGTTAGCCGGCCACTAATAAAAGATACTGAAGAAGAAGACGACTCTTAACACACCAGCTCCCCACCTGGCTGTCAGCGTTTCACCTGCCCAGGTATTGTTTCTGCTGCTACTTTCACTCCATTTGTACCAATAAATAAAATCATTGAAACAGACAACAGTGAGTGAAACTCTGAGTCCAAACGACTTGTCACCTTTGAAACCTGTGATTGGACTGTAGAGAAAACCCTTTTCACGTGACGTCACACAAAAGTGTGCGGCGAACTTCAGGTGATAAATTATGATTTAAAACGGCAAAGCTGACAGCTGAATGCTGTTTAAAGTAATTATATGTAAATATTGAAAGGTAATCTTTCATTCCTGTCAGTGAAGGTTTTCTACAATAATTATTTATAAGAATCCTACCTGGTTGTATTAGATGGTTCAAAAATCAAAGTATAAATGTCAGCATTCCTCCTGCAGAGCGCTTCACAGCTGCTTCCCCCAAAATCATAGGTATGATATTAAACGAGTCGTGGATTATTTCTCTCTGACAACCCGCTCATAGTTGGACCGTGTCTGATCCCTGCAGGATAATAAAGGTAAACAAGAATAAAAATAATTTGTGAATGTCAAAAATAAATTTCTATTAAAAGCATTCCTATTTTTACAATTAGCCCTTAAAATACCCCTAAAAACAACAAATACCTCTTTTTACAACAACTAAATTTAGCCTTGAACACAGTTAAAACAAACGCGGCCAACATGCAGCAATGTGCTGCAATAACATCAAGAAAAACAGAACCTGATAGAATAATATCTGCTCAAATGAAAGGACGATATTTTCAATAAAACCTCAAATATTGAATGATTATTCATATTTGTATTTAGATTTGTGATCAATCTGAGACAGAAAATGAAAATACAGCTCAGTAGGACATTAATATTGTACATTTTTCAGTAAAAATTGGTAAGGTTACGTTTTATTATTTATGAAAAATTGTGTTAAACTATGTTCAGCTCTTTGTTTTCCTGGTCTAAAACCATTAACTGGAAGTTATGTATCACCACCCTGTCACCATTTTGTGTGACGTCACCATGAAAAGGGATTATAACATTTATTTTCAAATGGACTCCAAATTATGCCCCATAATAACATTTATCTTGGAGCATGGGGGTAGCAGGCATGTGTTTGTTGTTTTGGCGTCTGCTCAAAGATTAAATCTGAGCCACTTCCATTCATATTTGGCATCAGTAAAACAGATCAAATTAATTTTCTCTGTAGATTCCAGGAGTTAATTTGATAGTATGCAGGAGTTGGGGGACATTCAGTTTTAAAAATGTCCTCTACAAAGGACACATTTGCATTTTGGGTAGTCAGATGGTTAAGCGAGAAATGGGAGGTGTACAGCAAGAAGCCAAAATATAAAATCTCTTCTTACAGTATTTTTTTTTTTTCAACAATCTAGGCTAAAAATCAGTGTTTTCCATTTAATTGTAGCACTTTTATTGTTTTTGTGTGTGTGCTGTGGTTCAGTGTCCACATGGTGGCACAATAGCTTTATTATTTCTGGCTGAGAAAGAGGCATTATCTGCTCAGAACAAAGTTCAAACCCTCATGCATCACTAGTGAAGTAGGGGTCGGGTTCAGACCTGCTTGGCTCACATGCAAGTTTAATGACTGCAATTATAGGAACATAGGAATGTCATTTCTGTGTAGGCTGCAGCAAACATCAACGATAGCGCTTTAAAAACCCAAAAAATATGTTTTAAGTAAACAAAACTTTCGAGCAGTTAAGCTTGGGATTTTGACATAAGAATTGCATTCACTGCCTTGTTCAATTAAAGGAATTAAAAAATTTAATTCATTAGAATAGATGTTTATTTGAAGATATATACATTTACATTCAGATTTTTTGGCTTCAAAACCTGTTTTTCTGCACGCGACATCATTCACTCTTAATGAACCCGCAGCATCAGCAAAGCCGGAAGCCATGCAGCATGAAGTCGTACTTTGTAATCCTTGGAATGAAAAAAAAAAGAACGCACCCCAGAGGAGCATGAAATATTAATGTACTGTGTCCAGTATAGCTTCACACCACAAACTGTAAATATTACTGCAGCTCAAAACTCTGCTACAAATTTGCTTTAAAACACAGAAAACTGTGACTCAAAATTAGGCTGTAAATGTGAGGAATTGACAGTATTTTTATTCAAATTTAGACTCTAGACTTACAGCCAAACTTGGAAAGTGTGAGCCTCACTTTTATTTTGAAGAGTTAAAATGGTATTGAACTTATGATGACCTTGTTGGATTCAAACTTTTAATGTCTTTTTTTTTTTTTTTTTTCTTATTTTTGTAAAACTGAGTCTGTTTACCGCAGGGATGTCAACCTCACACAAGGGAATCAAATCCAAAACATATTTTAGGTCGCAGGCCGATCAGGATGAACATTTATAGAACACTCAAAAAATAGTTTTTTAAACTTTGAAACCGTAACTTTTTTACATAATTATGAACTAGATGTATAGCATTACCTGCAATATTGCTAGTGTGAACTGACTGCTGAAGATGCTGAATTCATGGCTAAAAACGCTGAAGCTGATAGTCAGCTAAAATATTAGCTAAATGCTAAATTAACCTAAAAAGCTTTAAAAAAAAAAAAGCAGGTTAGCCAAAACTGTTAGCATGTAACTGATATATTAGCTAAACTCCAAAATTGCTTAGTAAATGCCAAAATGGTCCAAAAAGCTAGCAGAATGCCAATTTTTAAAAAATAAATGTGAATAATAAAAATGAAGGAATGTTGTTCCAGAATAAATAAACTTAAACTTGAAATAACTTTCAATATTTTACTCTCCATAAAAATATATTTTGTCAAAATTATACAAGTTACAAATGAGCGTAAGATAACATCGGGCCAATAATAACAATAACATAAAATTATCTGGAGGGCCGGATCCGGCCCCCGGGCCTTAACTTTGACACATGAGGTGTACAGTATGTAGTGTTTGTCATATTATTATGCATAAGCCATAATAAAATGGTAACAAAATGCATAAGTTACATGTACTTATTACTTACAATGGTTCCTATTAGTTCAGTCCATGCAACAAACAGAAAAAAGGGAAAAGAAAAAAATATATTTTTGTTAATTGATGTTCTTTGTGCAAAAAACAACCTAAAGTCAATCATGTAAAGAATTATCCAATCATGTAAAAGAAATGTGCAAAGAAAAAAAATATGGAATATATGAAAAAAAGTAAAGTAAGGCATAATACTGGTTATATAAGTTAGCTTCCTCCCACTCCCTTTCAAGCAATTATTCAAACTCTTTCTGACAAACTTAATATTTAATGGTTTCAAACTGTCATGTTCTGTATGCATAAGAGCTAACATGTCCATTTATGATTAAGAGAAAGTGTAATTGAATTATTCAATGCATATGTATGTATTTATATATTCCAATCAATTCAGAATTATTTTAATTTTGATTTATCTATTATATATTTCTGTTTTTTGACTTGTTTAGTTTGATTCTTTTCTTTTTGATTGCTTAAAAATAAACCATTCGCAAATCCAATCCAACCTAAGATCATCTACTACAGTTAGCTGCTTCCTTTTGTTTTTGACAAAAAAAACCCCTTTTTTTATCACCGGTAACTATAGATAAACATAAATAAAATGCAGTAACATTCTCAGAATTGTACTTTCTTTACACAGAAAAAAAGAAAAACTGTCTTTCTACTTTTTATCATTTTAGTATTTATTTTATTTATCTATTTATTTATTTTTTTTAACCCAACCATGTTGTGGCAATATATGTTGACCAGTGACCGTGTGTGTGTGGAGGGGAGTGGGGTGTTATTCTTTGAAAAACCTCTAATTCTTTGTTTTTAAATCTTGATTCTATTTTATTTAAGCACCTTTAGTGAAATAGATTTTTTTTGGAAAGGTGCTTTACAAATAAAGTTTGAATTGATTTGTTAGTTGAACCTCAAATTGAGCTTATTTTAACATCAAGCTTCTTTTGCAGTCGACAGCATCATGTTTGAAACTGCTTTCATGTTTGTTAATAATTTTTTGAATTTTAGAAACAGTAATGTGAGCAAATCTTGTCTAATTTTCAGTTTAAATATTCTGGTCTTATTATTTAATATTTACTTCCTTAAAATTGTTTCAAGAAATGCATTTAGAGTAGCAAATTATTCCCCTCGTGTTACTTTAACTCTAAACTTTTTACCATATTTTCCTAGATCTACCTCAGGCTCTCCATTATGGCTCAAAGTTACTCGTTAGTATTCCAGATAAATTTTAAGTTTTTCAAGTTATCCACAAGTTGCATCTTAGAATAATTTCTAAATTCAAACAGAAGCAGGTGTAAACATCCCACACAGTGAGTTTATAATACAATAGTTGGCTCATATTTTGGCTGCAACATTCTTATTGTTACTCAAAGTACATCCACCATGTCTTGGTTTAGAGATCTCCTGATTTCTGCTGTAATAACGCTGCCAGCAGGATGCTTTTAACTGAGTGCATACTTTTAAAACTTAGACTTAATCCACTGATTAGGCTGCTGTGACAAAACTCTTAATCACAATGAACCCTTTGTGCCTCTTAAGATCTTGGAAACAGAACAAAAGTCGTCTTGAGCTGTAAGACTGTTTCTACGGTTTCATATTTTCAGTCAGAGGGAATGACCATGCTGTGAGGTCACATATTTGTCCAGTACACTTATGTGAGCCTGCATGTCCAGATTGTATATTTAATGTAGTACAACACCTAATGTTTGTGTCTATTTTTTGATCAATTTGAATATTATTTAATTTTAATAAAATCAGTTTACAATCATTTTAAAGCCCTACTCCAGCTATATGTTTATATATTGCAAAATTGTTCCCAATTGTCTTTTAATCGCAGATTTAAAAAAAAAAATCCAAAATAAAACTTGCCTATGTACGTTTTTTAAGACATATTTTCTGCAGACCAGCAGGAGTTCATTAAAATTCATATCTGTTAGCAAGCTTTTCTAATCTGTTAGCTAGCTCAGCTAATCTGTTATCATACTCAATTTATCTGTTAGTTAGCTCAACTAATCCGTTAGCTATTTAGGTAATCTGTTAACTATTTTAACTAATCTGTTAGCAACCTCTACTAATGTATTAGCTTGCCTGACTAATCTTTTGGGTATAGCTACACTAATCTGTTAGCTATCTCTGCTAATTTGTTAGTTCCACTATTTTTTTAGCTATAGCTACACTAATCTGTTAGCTAGCTCCACTAATATCTTTGTTTACGCTCTCTCTTGCTAGTTTATAGCATGTCACACGCCTAAACTAACATTATTGAAGCAACAAAGCAACGGGCAATATCAGAGCTATCCATTTAGCTTAGAGCCAGATATGAGAAATGAGAAAAAATGAAGACGTTAACAGAAATACTATGTGTCTAAGTGGATGCTTCAGAATTTCAGTGGAAAAGGAGGACTTTGGCCCACCCATGTCAGTTGCTGCGTCACAAACCTGACTTTTTCAGGAGTGGGTCAATATAAATAAAGAAATACTCAGAAACACAGTTTTGGTCCTAAATCATTTTATACATATCCTCTGTTAAGTTAAAAACACAAAAAACACTGTTTTCAATGGAGTGGGTCTTTAATTTCCCTCAATGTCACTGTTTAGAGCTCATCTTGTCAGACCTATAGGTCATTAATTAACCATCAATAACAGCTTGTGGGCATTAAACTCCTTGTCCATTAAAGTATCCGGACTGATTAAAGAAATCTTAAGATTCCAGACTCAGAAAAACCTTGAAACCAGAAGAGAGAAGGCAAAACCCTTCAAATTGCTTTGATGTCAGATATATCATCAGATTTCTACATTTCAAACAGGACACTGCGACCATGGGACTCTGACAGCTCTTGGATTTGACAGACACCACATCAAAACCAGATGTCTTCTAAACCGTTTTGATCCGGCAGAAACGTTGTGATACTTCTGCCTTTGGAAACCCAATACAAAGACTTCTCTGTTTGCTGACTGACAACTTCAAGGTCCAAGAAATCAGATTTAAACACCTTTTTCAGAGATGAGTCGGTGAGTTTTGGTGTCTTTTATTTACTTCGTCAGGCTGACATTAAGCTTCAACACAGGAGACTGTTGCCTTACATTCCTCACATTTCCTTTAGGCTCACTAAACTGATTAAACATCTATAGAAAATCTGCAAAAATAGACAGTGGTGCAAGTTAAATACTCGACAAAGAGGGTATCAAAATTATTTAAAGGCGATTTAAAAGTATTAGTTATCCCTTTATCACCAGATCTTTATGTTCAGTTAACTTTTTAACCGTTTACACTATTGGGGTACATCCAACAAATTCGAAAGCTAAAAAAAAAGCCACTTTGCTCTTATATGCAACAATTTGTAGTAGTAAAATGTTTTTGTAATTAACATAAACTGACTGGTTCTGATGTAGAGAAATCAGCTTGGAATTACAGTTGTTGTGTTGTAGGTTTAATAGTTGGTCAAAAAGTTTCTGTTATTTGCTGTTGCTGGTGATAGCTCCAGAATGAAACCTTTAAAGCTGTGAATACACATGGCATGTGTTGCACGTTCAAGACGATTCCATATTTGGGTTTTTGAAAGCGCATTTAGCCAGTGTTGTTCACACTGAACAAGCAGGGAGGGGCCTCTTCTTTTATGTCTTTATCTGTTGTTTGCTAGTTCATGTCTTTCATCTACATTTGGAAGAAGATTGGTGCAAATCTGGTGAACTTTGCTCCAGGCTTTTCTTTCAAAGCTCTATTCTCATGAAAGACTTGGTGTCATGGCCAAGTCACAGCCAGCCGGGCACAAACCGCAAATATACATTTCTCCTCCATGACTTATTTTCAAACAATTGGCACTTCCAGGAATTGAAAGGGACACCATCCTTAATAAACTACCTGATTGGTCAAACGTTCTAACTGGTTATCTAGTTTGTTTTGTACGTAGAGCCAGAAAATGGCCTTAATTATGAGCTTAGCTACACGTAAACATAAGAGTTTTGAACACGGAAGCCTGCAGGTTTACATAGACTTTTCATTGGAAGTGGCTGCTTGAACACAGGTTATCGACGGAGGTGTGAACGGAACTTAACACTGGAGCTGTCACTAGTGACGTTCAAATACCACACGCCTCTTGACATACCAGAAGTATTCAGTCGTTTATGCAATCACCATGAATCACTAAAGAAAGCGGTTTTTCTCATCAGGATATACAAATTTTTTTTACAAGCCGCTTTTCTCTTCTACATAATCTGCTGATTTACATAAATTGCATAAGCACTTAATTATTGTATTGTGTTACATATCAATGAAAAGTTATATTTCTCCACTGCAGAATCAACTGGAATTACTGCAAAAATGTTTATAAAGTTATGTCAGTCCAAAAACCATGTTATTTGTTCATAAATTTTTCCTATCTGTGAAATTCTCCTACTTACATCCAGTGCGCATGTACGTCATATTTTTCCGTTTTGGCGGAGCGCCCATAAATCTATGCTACCTCTTTGATCTTGTGGTTACTGTGCTGTTTTTTGTGAATTTCTTGGACTCATAAGTAGTTTTCACCCCCGCACCATAACTCTGCGGCAGATCCGCGCCTACGTATTGCCTTTCTATCCGCGCGGATAGTAGTATAATGATAATACTCATTACTATGAGTAGTAAGGAGAAGGAATAAAAATAGAAAAAAAAGGAGTAGGATTAGTACGAAGTAGCAGGGAGAAGGATGAGTTGTACTACTCATACTGCTCACTCATTTTTTTACACAACATGCTACATACATACTTAACTTGTGAAACTGTCCACGCCCCTGTAATTCCATCCTAGCCAACTGTGTTTAGCTATATCTAACATTTTGTGCTATGGCTGAAAAATCTCACAAGGTAGGACAGACGTTAGAACACGGGCGTCAACTCCAGCGTTAAATCTTTAACAGCAGGGCTGTCAATGATGATGAAAAAAACACACACTCTTTGACATACCGTAAAGTTTACACCAGGGTTCTCTGACTCAATTTACCTCGAAGGCACTGAAGGCAGAGTCTGGCTGAGGCTGGGCCGTATGGAGTTCCATTTGTGCCATTAATATGTTTGTCTTTGTCTACTGAACAAGTTTATTGAACAATTGTTCATGTCTATGTATTACTAAGCAATATCTTCTGCATGTACTTTAAATCGACAGGAGCTAACGACACTAGCAACTGTTGCTAAGGACTTTTCTGATGACCAGATCCAACGACAATAGTAAATACAAAGTTGTAAACATAAAGTTAGCTGAAATATCACAAAGCAAATAGTAAGCTATCTTCAAAGAAACACAGACATGCAGAATATATTGTTTAGTAGACATTCAGCTTACATAGTAAGGCAGGAGCTGCAAAATATCAACTTGGGGGCCACAAATGGCCCGCGGGCCGCCAGTTTGAGACCCCTGGTTTATGGAATCAATTTGAATCAGTAAGTAACTTTTATATATATAGCACTTTTCACAGATAAGTCAGAAGGTGCTTCACAAGTTAAAAACATAATAAATACTTCAAAAGGTATAAATCACTAAAGACGAAGCTTTGCAGGTAAAAAACACAGAAGATAAAACCTCACAAGCTAACAGACATAAAAGACAAGAGCAAGCACTCCATTAAAAAAAATAATCATTACAAGTCGAATTAAAAAGAGATCCAGTTAAAATGCTGAGAAAATAAAAAGGTTTTAAATTGTTTTTTAAAAAAAGGGAACAGAGTCCAGGGAACGCAGGGAGAGAGGGAGTTCATTCCAGAGTCTGGGAGCAACAGCCTGGAAAGATCTGTCTCCGAAAGCGTGTGCGAGGGACCATCAACAGGTTCTGATCTACAGACCTGAGCGCATGAGATGGTCTGTAGGAAGTGATCAAATCACAGACACATACAGGAGCTTGGCCATAGAGGACACTAATTTTAAATTTGAGGCTGTACACAACCAAAGCCAATGAAGAGCTTTGAGGATGGGAGAGATGAGCTCTTCTCCTAGTGCGGGTCAAGATCCTCGCAGCAGAGTTTTGAATTAACTTCTTCATATTCAAACAGGAAAACAGACTGTTACAGAAGCCTAGCCATGTAGACACAAAAGCATGAATAAGTAGTTCTAGATCTTTATATGACACAATTTTCTTGAGTTTAGAAATGCAAATCAACGGGAAGAAACTGTTCTTTACCGACTGTTCGGAGTGCTGCTCCAGTAACATGTCTTTGTCAAAAATAACTCCCAAATTTCTAAGGTTGGGTTTGACTGCCTGGCCAAGAGACCCCAAATTCTGCTCAATCCCTGGTATGATGTCATCAGGGCCAATGACTAGAGTCATTCAGAGAATCCAGCTTGTGTGTCTAAAAGGGCTTAAAAGAGCAATATAGCTGGATGTCATCAGCAAAAAAGTGGTAGGAGACTTCACTGAACTCCTGGAACAAGAATAGGACAGGACCCAGAAAAGAGCCCTGAGGAACACCGCAATGCAAGTCTGGTTACCCATGACACTAAAACCCCGACCAGACAAGTAAGAGGAAAACCAGTGGAGAACTGACCCTGACAGACCAATCAGGATCTGATGATCAACCGTATCAAATACTGATGAGAGATCTAGTAAAACTAGAACAGTGTGTTTGCCCGAATCAGCAGACATCAAAATATCTCTGTTTCTGTGGAGTAAAGTTTCTGAAAACCTGACTGAAAAGTATCATAAGAACTCTGACAATTGTTCAGAGACCACTTTCTCAATAATTTTTGAAAGAAATGAAAGCTTTAGGATCAGTCAGCGGATTCTGAGGCGGAGAAATGCCGCTTTTTATATTGGCTTTTCACAGACAAGCAACACATTAATGCAAGGTGATGCATAGCAGTACAAGGACACTTTCCTTTGCTGATTTAGATTAATTGTAAACACATCACCACTGTGAAGCATTGCATATCAGTGCAAAGCTGCATTTCTCTGCTTCAAAATCATGTTAATTCCATTAGCATTTGAAGAATTAAGGTAACACTGGAGCTAATGCTCTGGTGTGAACCCGTTAAATCATTGCTCAAATCAACTTTCCAGTTTTATCTTAGACTGCAGTAGTGAGGTGTGGTAAAAAAAAAAATCATTTTCAGAAATTAATGAGTCCAACCAAGTAGAACTGCAGTGGCTAAATATACAGCATCACAGTGAGGTGGCTGCACTGACAGTATATTAATGGAGCGCCGTATACATGTGCGGGGGACAGCTAAAAAGCTAATAGTTTTATTTCCTGTGACACGCTGCGCGCTATATTTCCCCCGTATGCCATTATCCTGCTCAGCGGTAACATGGCAGTTGTTTTGCTTTTGTTCTTAATAGGTTTTTCTGAGTTTGTCGTTTCCAGAGAGATGACAAAACCTCGTATGAGTCAACGGGTAAAGGGCTGTTTACCGGTCTAACAACTCATTAAACTTTAGTCTTCAGTCTAACCGGGACCTTTTTGGCCTCAGCAGCAGGAAAACAAGGTGTTTCTCGTGTAAACCTCTGCTCCTTTAGCACTGATTATATCTCAGAGACAACTCCGTTCCCCACTAAAGCGAGGAGATTTTTTATCTGGGAGGGTGAAAGCTGGTGGCAGCAGTGGGTTTTCCGGGGGGGGGCGGGGGGGGGGGGGGGTTTAGGGGAAGACTCTCATAATAGTGTCTTGCTGTCCTCTTTCTTCTGTTGTGCATTACAACGGGAGGCTTAAAATAGCACATCTCTGGAGAGCGTGCGATTACACTCAGGATAGCTCTGCACAGGGCGCTCACCAGCACATCTGTGAGTGGGAAAAAGAAGGATTTGCGAATGGAAGCGAGACGTGCTGTCGTTTCTTTCATAATATTTATTCTTACATCACAGAGAGCGGCACCCCCACCACACATCGGTTATACAGCTCAAAGTGTGAGGAAAGAGAATGTTTAAATGTTTTATTTTGATGAAGCTCAAAAGCCAAAGAACAGACTAGACACAATTCTGGAGACTAGCATGTTTTTTTTTTCTCCTCATGTTTGAATTTGTTTATTTATCCAAGTAATTTGCATATATTTATGTGCACAATATGGTGTTTATCTGTGTGCATGCCCGAGACTCACATGCTAGGAGAGCTTGCCAGAGTGAGTGAGCGAGCAAGCGAATGTGCAAGTGGAGAAACGGGGAGAGAAGAAAAGCAGACAGGGAAGCAGAGGGAAGGCTGAGAGGGGTCTGAGCAGAAGGAAGGCAGGTAGTGCCGTTCTCCAACAAGAAGGAGGTGGATCCTTGTTTTTTTTTTCTTGTTCATGCAGGGAGGAGGGAATTCTAAGTCTATCGGATTGAACTTTTGAAGCAGAAGAGGAGCGAGACGGACCCCACTTCCCTTCTACCTGCTTGACAGATGGCACTGGAGGACTGATCTTTGACTCTCGCCCAAGAACCCGCCCTCCCTTCACGCTCTGAGGTAACATATGCCGGCTTCTCCGCTGGCGCTGGCAGGAAAAAGCTGCACTGCATTTCACTGCTCTGTTTGCCTTCAGTGTGTGCTTGAATGAATGACCGCCTGGATCGGCTTTTGTGTTTGCCGCACATCCCCACCACATCAGTTAGAGTCGAGCTCTGAAATAGACCGTTTCTCAAAGTCTCGGGTCTGGGTCGCCTCAAGTCTTCCATTAGGGTTCATATTAAAAGTAGGGCAGGAAGTGACTGCCAGCACTTTTTGTTTTACCTGAGTCTGCAGCCACCTGCACGTTTTTCTACTCTCAGCTTTCCTGCATGGATAGTAGTTTAATTTATCTTTGGTAGGCTTAATATCACTTCTTGCAGCTGAGGCAGGTGTTGTTTTGTAGCCAATGAGCTGTGACTCGTGTGTCGGGTAGTGTTGGAGGATTAGAATTTGTGGAAATATGATGGAAATGGTTGAAGTATTAACCCTAGAGCATTAGGGTGATTTTCACCCGAGCAGAAGTATTTACATAATTTTAAATACGTAGCATTTTTTGAGTTTCATGGGTCCCTGAATAAAGTCTCACATGCCCCAGGATTGAGTGGACTAAAGAGTCCAAGTCTGCAGTATCATTATTGTATTTTTTTAGGATTTTTTTGTCCTCAAATTCCTAATTTTCAAGCATTTTTTTAGGATCTTCCTATATTTTTATTTTCTATTTTGTTACCTAAACCACAGCTGGAAATACAATAAAATAAAACTACTATAATTAATCACTTTTTGATCTATTTTTATGAAAAATATCTTTTGTTTGTGTATATTGTGTCGGGTAAAAATTACCCTGCAAAAGTGATAATTTAACTTTTTAAAGTGTTCTATGGTTAACATTAGATGGATTCCTCCAAGTTTCATACATTTTAACATAGTTATAAGCAACTTTTGGTTTTTGTGTTGTTTCATAATTATCCATGTATAAATGTATCCTCCAGGCCTTAAGAACAAAAGATTGTTCTTATTACTTAATATTTTTACAGTCTAAATACAAAAAAGTGTTAACGCCACTTAAAAGAATTGCTAATTTTACACATTATGACAAAATAAAAGATAAAAATGTAATTAAATTGTGGGAAAATTCCATAATAAGCCTCAGCACTTAGTCCCACTCTGATAAAATGGTTTTGTGTGTTTTAAACGGTTCTTGCAGCATAAAAAAAGGTTAATTAAGATCTGAGTATTTCTTTATACAAATCATGTTGTATTTGATGCAGCATCTGCCATGGGCCAAAGTCTCCTTGCTCCACTACCAGACAAATATATCCATTAACGAAGGAGGGGGCCGCCTAAATGAAATCAATTATGATGAAATTACATTGATTATTGTTGAATTTTCTGGCGTCTCCCTGTAGGTGTTGCACGACAAATAAACAGATTTTTATTTAGATGCAGAAAATTACTCTGAATTCATGAGATGTTGGAAGATTTGTTGTTTTTTTTTAACATTCATGAGTATATTCTGATCATTCCAACACTATTATGAACGCAGTGTTTCTATAATTAGTGTTTTCCCCTGACATCAACCCTGCTACAACTGGCACTATCATGAAAACAAAATTCACAGCTTTAGAATATATGTATTTATTTTCCATCGATATTAAATCCCGTTTTTGTGTTGATTGCGTGTTAATCCTTTGTCTTATAAGGTGAAGTACAGAACACGCCACATATCTGCTCCTGGTCTGGGCCTTACTTTAAATTTTAGAACCCTTTGTGGACCACAAGTCAAAAAGTCTTCTTTCTCCTCATCCGAGCAGCCATCTAGCTCAAAACTGTTCGACTGCAGACAGTGGCTCCGATTTTACTCGACATTTTTTTTGCTATGCTAATGTTAGCTTACTCTATTGACAAATACTGCACATGCAGAATGTCAAACGTTGACCCTCCACAAGACGTGTCAATCGAAACATCTATATAAATCCATAACAACTGCAACATAAATCTGGTTAACAGAATAAATAAATAATAAAGGTAAAGATTTCAGCTAAAGTTTCAAATGTGACCGTACTTCAAGAAGTGACTTTATTTTACAGTTTTGCATAGTCGTGTAATCTGGTTCTGGCCAGATCGATTTCAAGTTTTCTTGGTCCAACACAGCCGTCGTGTCGGCACACGCGCGACAGAACCAGAAAGATCACGTTTTCCTCTTTTAAACTAAACATCCACATTTCTACAACAAGGAAGATCATTTAGAAGTCAGAATCCTCCAGAGTTGTTTTTCTTCTCAGCGGTTTGTTCGTTTTCCCGAGAACTCAAAGAAGAAGAAGACCCATCAGAGACACACACTAAAGGAATCCACAAGCCTCACTTCAAATGTGTTTTGTTGAGGTTTAAAGTAATCACACTACAGTGAAACTTTTTATCTTTCAAAAGCTTATTTGACATCTTCTGTGGATGAGAAGCTTGTTAGCTTTGTGTCAAAAAAAAAACAAAAAAACCTACAATAAGGTTGGAGTACTCTTGAGGGACACTACTCTGATTTTATCATCCTTGTTCCTTTCCTACTAACTGCAGATTAGTCCCAGAAAGCCACACATATAACCAAATTTTAATAACCCTTCTGGGATTCTCACAGAAAAAGTTAGAGAATAAATACTTCACTGACTATTTGTTAAATTTGTTTTTAAAGCTCTTCATTTAAGTGTTCAAAGTCATTTTAGAGATTTCTCTATGAAAGAATAAACTGTGATGTAGAAAGGGAACATTTTATTCTGTTCTTTAGACTGTTTGAGATAGGGACTCAGACTGCGGCGGGGGGTAAATGTTACTTTCAGGTCTCAATCTCAAAGCCAGTTTGGTTAAAAAAAAAAAAAAAAAAGAAAGAAATAAAATCTGTCTCTGATAGTTTGGGGACTCCTGTCCTAAGGTAGCCATACAAATCTAATAGGGGTGTAACGGATCACGGAAAATCCGTGGTCCGTACGGATCAGAGGCCACGGTGCGGGACACGTGTGTACCGCGGACCACTCCACCCCCCACACGCGAACACCTCGCGCTAGCATAATTTAAACCAATTGTCCGTTCGCATCAAATGGAAGCTCCGTTACGGGCTTTCCGGTGGAATCGCGGAACATTTGTATGGCAAGCCAGAGATGTCAAAATTGACCAGGAAAAGCTGACGCAGAAGTGCCACGTTTTACAGAAAATTATCATTTAAAACATTTAAATGTTCCCACAGTTAGTTTCAATAAAGCAATTCATACCCAAAAAAATATTGTAACTGTTTTATTTATGATTTAATTTTAAAAGATAATCCAGATAGATTTGGTATTTTCAACACTATTTTTAATCATTCTTTTCTCTTAGTTTTTGTAGATTTGGTCTAAAAACATGTAAATGTAATCAGAAACTACATGTTTTAGTATTTTGTTTGTGTTCAAAGTACAAATATGTTTTGTTTTAATAAATAGGCTTCAATGAGCAGATGTTTTGTTGTTGCATATGTAAATATTGTGTGTGTGAGGTATTTTAAATGCTTATTGAATTTATGAGTTAAACTGTTTCCAAAAATTAAATTAGGTTTGATATTGTTGGGTTTTTTTTTTCGTTTTGTTTTTTTTTTTTTTTAAATTTTTGTACTTTTTACTGATCCGAAAAATGATCCGAACCGTGACCCTAAAACCGTGACACGATCCGAACCGTGAGTTTTGTGATCCGTTACACCCCTAAAATCTAACATGCAGCAGGTGGAGCTGCCTAAACCTAAACCTGGGTCAGAAGGTCAGGCCATCCTCTGCTGAAGGTGGATCAATGGAAGTTAGCTCCCAGATTCATTTCCTGTTTCCAAGTTTGCCACTCATGTTGCTGTCTGGCTCCATCAGACCTCTGGCTGACCCCACCCCTCCAAACATCCAGGAGTCTACCTCGTTCCATCCATGTTCACTTTTTACCTGAAGGTCTCTGTCTAATTGTTCATTCCGTCCAGCAGACCACCGTTCTAATTCCAATAAATATTTGAGCGCTCTCTTGCCTGTACTCGAGTCCATCCATCACTAGCATTCTGACAAAATGCTTTGATCAGGAAAGAGTTACAATAATGAGGGAAAACCACATTTTGAACCAAACAGATTAAAAAAAATAAACACAAATATGTGAAGTTACATCACTTAAAAACCTTTTTACAGCCAAAAACTTTTGTGATGCTCTGATGAAAATATTTCACAATTAGTTGGCATTTAAATTCTATGGAAACTCAAAATATAGCAGTGTTGTGTTTTTTGATCTTCACAGTTTTGTTTATTAATTAAAACTGTTCTTCAGGTTAGACATAAACACTAAATTATGACTGTTATTCGTAGGAACAAAACAACTTAAGTCAATGTTGTTGCATAATCAGAGCCACAAACATAGCAAATGTGTTTATTTTACTTTGAAATATTCCCTCGTTTCTAGGATTTAGAGAAAACCTGAGACACACAAAAGCACACCCAGTTAATTGTCTTTTGACCTCTGACCCCTACTTGACATTTAGAGCACAGTATTCACTGACATATTGCAGTGTGAATACAAAAGTGTCTGCACAGACACATGCTGCTGTTGTTGGAAGCATCTGCTCCCACATTGAATCTGTTTTTACCTGGAGGTTAGAAACTCTGCTTGATGCCATCTTTTTCCTTTCCAAACACAAATTATGCCTTGAATTTTAGTAGGGCTGGGTTAATGAAATCAATTAATCTAATTAAAGTCTGCAAGCTTGACGCGAACATTTAATAGAATTTCCCATAGGGCGGCTAATGCTAACATTCGGTCGACTTCAAACATCATTTATAAACTCACGGGGAGGAATTTTACAAACTCTTGTAAGGAAATATTTTTTTAAAGTAACTGTTTGTGGTCTAAAGCATTTTTCTCATTCATTCTTCTTCTGGAATAAGGTTTAACGCTAAAACACGATCGCCACCTCGAACGAGAATCACCTTATGCTTGTGTGCATCAAGTTTAATTTACGGTTATGGTCTTCACTGGTTTTTATTGGTTGTTTAGACATTTAATGAATCTTAAATTATTCGACATACAGCTAAACATCTTTGAACATTCATGAAGTCACTCTTGTGCTATCCATTACACGAAAGTAGGGTCATCTTGACCCAACAACACAGAACTTTTTCTTTTCAAAAGATTTTTAATCTTCACTGATGTTTGTGTCAGACATGAAATCCTGTCCACGTTCGTCATTGGAGGGATCACACACCAATATGAGGGTCGGGGTCATCCGGACCCAGTATATAAGAGAGCACAAGGGTTAAAAGAACTGACTGAACTCGTATTATGTTGAAATACAGACACTTCATTTTTTACTGACTGAAAATTAAATGCATTTCATTTTTTTTATTAAATTTAATTAAGACTTGAAAGGCAATCAAAACAGTCTTAGTGCAAACATCTTAATTTAATAACATTTTTGTTGTTGTTTTCTATTACAGGTAATTACTAGAAGTGGTTTTCTTGATTTTCTTTTTTAACAAAACCATATTGACATATAGATAACTCAATTAATCTATTTAGTTTTCATGAAACATTAAGTCAAATGAGGTTGTCTCAATCTTTCACACAGCAAAGCAAAACAATCAAACCAAGCAAATGAATTATAAAAGTTATTGTCTGATTCAGTCTAAGTAATTAAGATTATTAAAACCTCCTTTCAGTCAGATGGTCAGCAGATTTCTTTCAAGTGTTTTCTGCATTTTTATGGCGATCAGATTAAAACTAGACTGCACTCATGGATTGCATCAGATTTCTGAAAGTTTGCTTCTGTGTTTTTCTTCAATAATTTAGTTGTTCTAACGTTATAAAATGGATTTCTTGAAATTGTGGCTGATTCAACCTGGAGTCACTAAAACTTGCTCCACATTTTTCGAGTAGCTTGGCAGATGCTGCTAGCCTTTGCTAGAAGTGATTGATCAAGGCTTGTTACTCATTCATCAAACTGACAGCGTTCCCCTTCAGAGACATCTTCTGCTTTGGACTTTTTTCTACAGTTGTACGAGTTAAATTCCTTGTAATATTTTTTGAATGTCTTATAAAGGAGAAAATTTAAGAGTGCAGTATATTTCTGTTGTCACAAAATGGAAAATACATAATTTCTTTAATGTTTGTGTTAAATTAATAACTCTGTTTCCAGAGAAAACAGACTGTTTCAGTCTGGAAGTGATTTATTTTGTATTTTCATAATAGTTGTGTAGTCTGAACAGAGTCTAGTGTATAGGTGGAGCAAAGGTTGCAATTCCCAGAGTTGGATCCTTAAAGGGTCACCAAACAGGGAAATTGGAAGCTGACTCCACCCACAGCTGAAATTTGAAGGGGGTGGGTCTGGGGGGCAGGACTGTTATGCCTCGTGGAGTGCGTGCGGAGTCCGCTGCGCGGTTTACACCAGACACGCATTTTTCCGTGGCGGTCGACAGGGGCTTCTGCTAGAGCTTTATCTGCCATCGTGGGTAATAAGAAAATAGCTAAAGGTATTTATATCTCTGCAGTCTCCATATATACAAAAACATGATCACATTTGTCAATCCTGGTGTTTTAATGTGAAAAATTGGTTATATTTTGAAAATAAACCAGATTTTCTTACGTATCTTAATGTAACTTCCTGGCAGAACTGACGCGGCCATCGCACAAAATAGATCAGACGCCGAAACGATCCGCTGAAGGCCGCACCACACCTGGAGTTACCATTACTGGAGCTGCAGATCATGACATCGGACTTCTGAAACTTACATGGTTTGACCAATCACAAAATTCAACTGTAATACCTCATTTCACCCTGTAGGGGGCACATGCGATTTCTGACTATATTTTCAGAAGTTAAACAATTTTATTTTAATTCAGCAAAAATTTGGCAATGACCAACAGACAGCACTTTTAAAGCACCATTTATAGAGATCAACAGCCAAAATAAGTTGATTTAGGGTTTGGTTACCCTTTAATGGTCTTGCTAAAGCAACTGCCAAACTGTGTCACTTAAGTCTGGGTCTCCCTGTGCCGGTCCCCAGCCAGGATAAAATACAGGAAAAAACCTCTGCCGAAACCGCCTCTGTGATGTGGAGACAGCTGTGGTGACCTCTGAAGGGATAAAAGTGAACTGATAGTCTGAAGTAAGTCTAGCATCATGGTGCATTCACACCAAACGCAGCAGAAATTCGCCTCTCTTTTGTCAAATTTACTGCTTGACGCCCCTGCAGCAGAGCAACCGCCGAAGTTCTTCTGGAATCCATTAGTTTTCAGGTTATTGGTTCTGTTAACTCTGCAGCTTTCTGATCAGAAACCCAAAAAGTTTTGGTTTGGGGTATTTAACTCCTAATCTAATCTTCATTTCATCCCTTTGGTGTGAAGTTAATCAAATCCAACCGTGCAATAATCTCCTCATAAGACCTCACAGTAACCACTTGCTTCCCCCCTCCACACTTGCATAGTTGGCATGTTTGTGTGGTATCTATCAGCAGGTGTGATCACAAGCAGGACGCCTGTTCTTGCAGGAAGTCGTGCCGTTTTTAACAGACTCTCCTAAATTTGTGCCAGCTTTGATCGCCCCGTGTGCTCCGCCCTGAGCTCATTACGCGGCGTTCATATCAGGGAACTCTTGATTATTTAGTTATTTATACTCCAACATTTAATAATCAGTCTCCAATGGAAACTCTTGTTCTTTCATTTAATAATATTCCACTATCAAGAGTGATCTAAGTCCCCAACATTCAGGTGTATTTATAATACAAAACATGATTTTGTGCCTTTTTTCTGATGATGGAGGACTTACTGTATATTAAGAAATTTAAGTATAAAATTGCATTTGTGAATATTTCCTTATTCAAATTGTTGTGAATCAGGAGAAGAAAAAAAAAATCAATTTGACCTTATCTAGGGGGCTGTTTGTGATGTTGCCCCGAGCTGTCACCATTAGAAGGGGGAAAAGGGGGCGGGCTTACCCCGCACCACGACACACACGACTACCACTCTGCAGGAACTATGTTCTAGAAAACCACAGGTTTTTAAATGTTGTCTAAAAATGCCATAATCATAAACGCTTTTACAGTAGATCAAATAAATATTGGAGTATTTGAAGATGAAATATTCATTATTCTAAAACTTACAGGGTTCTTTATTTTTAGCTTGTTCTCTAAATCTGTGGTCCCCAACCCCCGTGGGTCACTTGGTACTTAGCAACAGTCAGAAAAAATAAATAAATGTGCTAACTTTTTCTGTTTAGTCGTTTATTTTGGAAAACTGCCATTTAGTCCACAACATCTGTTTTGGTCATGTGACTTACAGCGGCTAGCTGCATGACTACCTGGATTAGTAAATTAGTAGCCAAAATTAAAAGCTAACAAAAACCAAACAATAAAACATATTTGAAAAGTTTCTTCTGGGAGCCAGTGAGGAAACCAAAAAAAAAGAACAATAGAGGAGAACAATAAAGCTGCTGTTTACAGGCAAAACTTAGAGTTTTCCTCGACAGATAGAATTATGGAGACAGTTGTTCTCATGTAGCAGAAGAAACTCTGACTAATATAGTTGGAGACACTGTGGATTCATGTTTATATTAGAAAATAGCAGTTTTATGGTGGTTGTGTTGTTTTATTTTTGCTTTATTTATCCATAACACCTCAAAAGTCAGATGTAGCTGAAGTTAGCATCTGGTTGTTAGCCTCCACTAAGACGTTAAAGAGAAAATCTTCATCACAAAGTTCAAACCTGTTATGTAGAATGAAGATTCAATCAAATAAAGATGCAGGTTGGTGGAAACTTGTAACAGGAATATTTGAGAATTTTCTTACAGTAAAGTAAGGCTGAATTAGGTAGACATCTGTTCTGAAACTTTATCACAGAAAATGTTCCTTTGTTTAGAAAAAATACTCAATGAATGAGAACTTATTTAAAGACAAAATATAATCAATGTTTTTGTCCTGAAAGATAATCAGAGCCTGGACTGAGTGTTAAAAAGGCATTCAGTGGGGAAAAAAATCATGAGATGTTTCTTTTAAATCAGAAATGATTTCTACAAATGGACAATTTTGTTTCATTGAATCTTCATTGTTTGTTAAAAAGATTTTTAGACTTTAAAAAAAAATTTCTTATTGTGGAATTTTATTTTGGGAATGGATTTTAAGAAACCAGAAGCTTAAAAATGTCAACTTCAGCCCCATTTGGACCGGTACGTGAAAATAATGTCTAATTGAAATCGCTCTGTGGCCGGACCACTGCTCTAAACTACAGTTGCCATCTTGTACTGCTTAAAAATTGCTTTGAACTTTTAAATTAAGATTTTTTTTTTTTACATAAAGATGTTTTTCAAATTAATTATATTGCTTTGTTTAGGGTTGAAAACAATTGGTCACTGAAACAACTTAAAGCTGAATAAAAATGAAAGCAAGTTAACTAAAAATAAATAAATAAGGTAATCTATAGGTTGTTTTTAAATTACTATTTAACAGAACCATTAATATGAAATGCAGATTAGCCATGAGAACATGGTACTAGTGCATCACAGCTGTCTTGAGACTGATCAGTCTCCCAATGTTTTTAAAGCATGATGTACACCACACTGAACATGTACCAAAGAAGAGCAAGGAAGGAGTTTTATCAAGAGACTAGAACAAAAATACTAAACATTCTAGTTAAAAAAGGGCTATGACAGGATCTCCGAGCAGCTTGATGTTCCTGTGATTACAGCAGCTCAGATCATATTGTAGGGAAGTTTGAGGTTTCACAGGACTGCAGCCAAAATCAATGTCAGCAAAAGGAAACTGAAGAGACAGATAATACAAGTGGTGATTAAAGAGCCTGGAGCAACAGCCAAAGTCAAAGTGAAGCCACATCGGTGTCGGATCACACCATGGGTGACTGTTGGAGCAAAAATGGTCTCGTATGGAGAAGACGAAAAAGGATCTAAAGTCAATCTTAAAACAAAAAAAAAACAATTAAAAATCTATTACTATTAAAAATCCTCTTAGAGAAATTCCTTTGGACAGACACAATGATGTACCAGGAAAAGTAGCCTGTGCTAACTGTGGAACATGGAGGACTGCTTTAAAACATCGTCTTGTATCTGAAACACCCTTGAATGGCTAAAAAGTCCAAAATTAAACTAATTCTTAAGAATTCTTCTGTGAACCTCAATCTAAATTCTAATGTTGTTAAAGAGGCTAAACATGCAGTCTGGAGAAAAGCACCTTTCAATCTGGACAAAATCAGTTTCACATGTGCGCAAATCTCAATGAAAGGATTAAAATGCAGAAACCGTACAAAAAAAATTAAAAAAAACCCCCAAAACAAACAAAAATAAAGTTAAGTGTGTCATTATTTTAATCAGTCTGTTTAAAGCCACCGTGGAGGTATATATATATATATATATATATATATATATATACCTCAATTTAGTTATATTTTGAGAAATTGACCAGATTTTCTTGTGTATCTTGGCATAACTTCCTGCCAGGATTGATGCGCAAAAAACAGACCAGAAGTCGAGACAATTGTTGCACTGCATGAGCCGGCAAATCGGGTCTTAGTGTTAGACTGGGGGCGGTGCTGTCAGAGCTCTGTGACATCAGCATGTGAGGACCTGCTCACTTTCAAGGGTATGGGAGGGGCTGCTGTTGAGAGCACAGGTTTTTAGAAGATTACTCAGAAATGCATGAACTGATCAAAATACATCTTTGGAGTTCTTTATAGTGAGAAATGAACAGTATGAAAAGCTGAGAAAGTTGGTTTTTAGGGTATGGCCCCTTTAACACCCACAACATAGTTAATATAAATTACGCACTACTGTACTTCCATTGCTGGGGGCCGGGTTAAGATGCCTGAATAGATTTGGTGTCTGTCTTTTTTCAAACCAACAATCATCTTAATGACCGTCAGTCTGCTCCACATCTGGGAGATGTGCCAGATTTTAGTGACAGATGATGAATGATGATGCAGAGGAAGAAGAGAAGGAAGTTCACAGCTGCAGAGCAGACAGTGATACGGGAGAAAGAAAGGAAAAGACTTTGAAATAAATACTGAAAACTTAAATAAAATGATTTATTTCCTTTTGTATAAAATACAATCAAGATTGAAGCTTCTGGTTTCAATTTGAACTTAGCCTCTCCAGTTTCTTACACTCATTTCTGTATTTTCCTTGGAAAGTTCAGCGTTAGCATTTGATCCAGAAGTGTGCTGGATTTGTTTTTCGCCTCGGGGATAACTTTGCGGGATTTGTTCAAAATTTGATGCATGGTATTGTTCAGACACCAGAGCAGCCATTCATTAGTTTTTTCCCTGCAACCACTGTAAATCCTCCTTAATCTCAGCTGGAGCCTTGCCCTGGATTCAGTCTTTTTTGTCCACTTGGGTTTTTTTTTTCTATTTCTCTGCTCAAAGGCAATAAGTTTTCCTCTTCTGAGTCCAGCACAGCCATCCCTTTCAGAGCTTATTTTGTCTAAGTTCATACTGACCTGCTGAAGGCAATGGTTCATGTGCTGAGGATTACAGCAACAGAAATATCTGGAAAAACTACCTTTACTGTCTTGAAAATGTTATGCATGCAAATATTTTAGAATAATTCTTTCATGCTTTTCTGAAATTATTTCAACACATTTTTATTTTATTTATGGACTTCATTGTCCGTAAATCTGTTTATTGATTTTACATGCTTTCAATGCCCGACAGTGTGCATCATAAAGCGGTAGATCTATTACTCTTCCCTGCAAGAGTATTTTTTATCTTAATATTATGAGTTTATTAAATATTACACAGAATTATAGAAATAGGTTTTTGAAAAAGAAATTGCTGATTAAATTTAAGCATTTTGGAAAAACAGTTCTTCAATTTGAATGAATATTAAGATGAATGTGGCAAATTATCCATCTTAATTTGTGAAATGATGCAATATTAACTGTAAGCAAACAAGTCAGTGGAGTGATCAAATGTTTCAGCTTTGCGCTAATGCTAGCTGACCGGCGAAAAATGATGACATCATCATGCGGAAGTGACGTCTGAATTCTGGACACTATTTTTCTTTCATGTCGAAATTGTTTTTCTAAACAGTGGATATAACGTCAGCGATTTCACAAAGTGAAAATCGTATCAATACAAACATTTTACGACGTATTTTTGTGAATCCACTGTGTTCTCATGAGGAATATGTTGATGGTTTACTAAAAAATTGCTTTTTTTTGGTGAAAAACAGTTTAACTGCAATGCATTGTGGTCTATTTGCTAATGTTGTGAGCATTGATACACGCTAGTTTTTTGCAAATATTTCTGACAAATTTCTATTGCACTCAATTTTGGGATTGTAGATTCAGACAGCACTACAAACTGGCAAACACACTATATAGTGAATAGGGAAGGAATTTGGTCTTAGCCCATGACTGTCTGTTTGGAGGACTAAATGTGGGGGTTGTATATCCGAAAATGCCACCAGATAGCATCCTAAATCCAAATTATTCACCAAAATCATGAGGTGGCCACGGAGGTTTTAAGAAAACGTTAAAATTTGACAGCAAGGGGGGGCGCTAGTGAGCATAGCCATGTGAAGAAAGCGTTTTTTCGGGACAAATGGGCTTGTTTTAAAATATATATTAATCACTCCAAAACTAACAATAGCTTTTGACGTTGTGATATCAACAACACACTAGAACCGAGCAAAGCTTATCAAACTGTTTGCATTTTCAAAACTGCCAGAGACGATTAGAATTATGAGCAAGGCAGGCAGGCCCGCAAAAATCGCCGGCTCTATTGAGGACAGACCGACTCACCCACAGATTTATGCGAGATCATGAAGGCGATTGCTAGCTCTGAAAAGAAGATATTAGAGCGCATTGATTCAAGCACGAAGGATCTGAACGATAAAATAAGACTCCATTAAAGAAGATCTGGAGAAACAAGGAACCCGCCTAGACGATGTCGAGTTTGGTTGAACACGTATTCCTACCGAACGTGGAGCTGGAGAACGAAGCTAGCAAGCTAAAATCGGAGCTGGCTAAGCTAACCGACAAGGTGGACGACATAGAAGGGAGACAGCGCCGCTGCAATGCACGCATTGTCGGAGTGAAAGAAGGGATATGAAAACACAGGGAGAGCTACAGATGTTATTGCCGCGATGCTTAAAGAGCTACTGGACCTTAATTAATCGACGGATTGCGCTCACCGCAGCCTGGGACAAGCTGGAAACTCACCCAGGGCAATCGTGGTTAAGTTCCATTACTTTCAAGAGAGGAAGTGAGAGCTGCCAACTAACTAACAGAAGACGAGAAAGCATTTTTCCCCGATTTTACCGCGAGTGTGGCAAAGAAACGGGCTGCCTTCTCGGAGGCGAAACGTCTGCTCCGAAGCTGCACCGGCGTCAAGTTTGGGATTTTGTTTCCAGCTGTTCTGCGCATCACCTCACCAACAGGACAAGAAAAGCGGTTCACGGATCCATCGGCAGCAATAGACTACATTAAGAAAGACCTGCTACAACCATAATGGATAAATTCGTGTGAAGAATTAAGGTCTGTCTCACCGCAAACCCGACGGGAACGGAGACGTCTCTGCTTCTGGTGTCAGAGATGCAGCATGATAGTTTGAACTCTGGCAAAAGACTAGAAGATATTATGGTTTAATGTTAATTTTTTTAATCTTTTGCCTTTGTTTTTGTTTATTCCCGTGTCATTTAAAAATAATAACAATAATTTTATGGTTATACTGATTAGAAAACATTTTATTGATGATTGTCACGCAAACAACATTCTCATTGAGAGAGTTTTGGAGTTTAAAATTGTTATTTTTCTGGCCCAGCTGGGGGGCTGTTTAACAGTTAGTAATATGTTTAGCTACTGCGTATACCTAGCTTGTAGGGATGCGATCTCTGGGGAGTTTGTAGATCAGCATGGGAAGATGAGGCTCCTTTTGTTTTTCCTTTGGGTTTTGATGTTGGGAACATTTTTTGTTTTATAATTACACCTTTCTGGAATGGCAACTTTGCAAAAGGATATGGCTCTACGTTTTATAAGTTGGAATGTCAAAGGTTAAATAATCCAATAAAGCGCACTAAAATATTTACTAATCTAAAATCTTTTAAACCGATGTGATATATCTGCAGGAAACCCATCTTAGGTCAAACGAACAGGATAAGCTGAGAAAACCATGGATCGGACAAGTATTACAGACAAAAAATGATGACAGAACTCGAGGCGCCGCCATTTTAATTAAAAAAGGAATTCCGTTTATATTAAGATCAATAACAGCTGATATCAGAGGGAGATACGTTATCGCAGAGGGCAGTTTGTACGGTCAGCTGATCACTTTTGCAAACATATATGGACCGAATTGGGATGATCCAAATTTTTACCGTATTTTCTTTCAGAATTTACCAGATTTAACAAAATCCCAATTAGTTATGGGGGGTGACTTTAATTGTGTCCTCAATCCACAACTTGACAGATCAAGGCCAAGAGCAAACAGTAAAATCTCTAAAGCGAGCAATGTTATCACTAATTTCATGGATACGTATGCACTTTTTGATCCTTGGAGAAATAAAAACCCAACATCGAAACAATTTTCATTTTTTTCACCTGTACATCGATCATTTTCAAGGATAGATTTTTTTATAGTAGATAACAGAACCCTTCCAAAGGTGTTAGACAGCCAATACAATGCAATCGTCATCTCAGATCATAGCCCTGTACAGATGGATATCAAACTCAACGAATGTTCTACATATAGGGCCGCCTGGCGACTAGATCCTCTTCTTTTATCGAGAGATTCATTCAAAAAAATGATATCTGATCAGATACAACTTTTTTTAGAACTGAACAGGACCCCAGAGGTTCAAATGAACGTTATATGGGAAGCATTAAAGGCCTATCTCAGGGGCCAAATTATCTCCTATACATCCTACCAAAACAGAAAATATAAACAAAGAATCGATGATCTGACTAATGATATAAAAGAGATTGACCACCTATACGCAGAGAGTCCAACACCAGATCTTTACAAAACGAAATTACTATTAAACACAGAATATGAAACTCTGTCCACCCAACAAACTGAGAGATTATTCTTCAAATCAAGACAAACCTTTTACGAACACGGAGACAAAGCTGGAAAGCTTCTTGCACATCAAATTAAACAATCTATAAGTGTTAATATTATTCCTGAAATCCGTGAGGCCTCGGGAGTAAGAACATTTGATCCTAAGACTATAAATGACCAATTTAGAGAGTTTTACTCTGATCTTTACACCTCAGAACCTACCGATGAAAAACACTTGAATGCATTTCTTGAAAACTTGTCAGTCCCTCAAATATCCCCTGAAGATAGAGCTGAGATTGATAGAGAAATAACAACAACGGAAATAGTTCAAGCAATTAGATCAATGCAAAGCAATAAAGCACCGGGCCCTGACGGTTTCCCCATTGAGCTGTATAAAACTTTCATAGATGTATTAGCTCCAATACTCAAAGCAGTCTACCAGGAAGTATTCACTCTTGAAAGACTACCACTGACCATGAGGCAAGCTACAATATCCGTACTTCATAAAAAAGATAAAGACCCCTTACACTGCAGTTCCTACAGACCAGTGAGCCTCTTAAATTGTGATTATAAAATTCTTACAAAAATCTTAGCTAACAGAATCGATAACATCTTACCAAAGGTGATCAACTCTGATCAGACTGGTTTCATACCAGGCAGACAGTCATTCTACAATATGCGACGCCTGCTTAATATTTATATGCTCAAGAACAGACTAAAAAATCAGAAATAATAGTTTCCTTAGACGCGGAAAAGGCCTTGACGCATCGAATGGCAATACCTATTTGCGGTCCTACAAAAATTCAAATTTGGCACTGCCTTTCAAAAATGGATTCAAATATTGTATCGCTCTCCAGTTGCCGCAGTACGTACAAACAACTTAATGTCAGACTTTTTTGAACTGGGAAGAGGTTGCAGACAAGGCTGTAGTTTGTCCCCATATCTTTTCAATTTAGCTATAGAACCCCTGGCCATAGCTCTCAGAAGAGACAACCAGATTGCTGGAATCACCAGAGGTGGTACTACACATAAAGTATCATTATATGCAGATGATTTGCTGCTGTATATTTCTAATCCATCTACATCTGTCCCTAGATTACTCGAAATATTAGACCAGTTTGGGCAAATATCAGGATATAAATTGAATTACACTAAAAGTCTGTTGTTTCCTATCAACAATATTGACAGTGATTTCTCCACCTTTCCTTTTAAGGTGGAAAAGGTGACATTTAAATATTTAGGAATAAATATTGCCCGCACAGTGGGCGAACTTCGAAAACGTAACTTTGACTCTTTGCTAGAACAAACTTCACAAGATCTTAAAAAATGGTCAACTTTACCAACCTCATTGGCGGAAGAATAAATACGATTAAAATGGCTGTTTTACCAAAATTTCTTTATGTGTTTCAAATGATCCCTATTTTCATAACCAAGTCTGTTTTCAAAAATCTGGACAGATTAATTGCGGAATTTATTTGGAATAAATCAAATCCAAGAATGAAAAAGACCTTCTTAGAGGTTCCAAAAGAAGCAGGTGGACTAGGATTACCAAATTTCATTTTCTATTATTGGGCAGCTAACATTACTAAATTATTACACTGGAAACATGTGTACGATAATGGCGAAGGTGCAGTTTGGGCTCAAATGGAATTAATATCTAACCCAATGCCGCTACTGACATCACCATTAACCCAAAGTCAGACACAACCAGAAATGAATCCAATTGTAAGAACATCCATCCGGATATGGCTTCAATTTAGAAAACATTTTTCTCTTAAACAAGCAAGCAGATACTTTCCCATTTCTTCTAACCCTTTCTTTTTACCATCCATGTCAGACAATGCATTTGAGAACTGGCACAACAAAGGCTTGAAGTTTTTCCACCAACTTTTTTCAGCAGATGATTTCTGTACATTTGATCATTTGATGAGGAACTATGAGATACCTGCCTCACACCTGTTTAGATATTTGCAATTACGCAGTTATACAAAAACAGTGTACACTTCATTTCCCTATCCCCCTCCAAAAAACCTAATAGATGACATTTTAGAACTTAACCCCTTTAGTAAGAAAAGAATTTCTGAGATTTATAAACTGATGCTAAACAGTAAACCCATTAAATGGGAAAAAACAAAATCGCCATGGGAAAAAACATTGGAGTAATTCTCCTGAAGAAGAGTGGAAATCCTGCCTGACTCGTATACACAATTCCTCCTTTGTGTCCGCCATGGTTTGATTCAGTTTTAAATTCTCCACCGCCTCCATTACACAGGGCGAGGCTGGCAAAGATTTTTCAGGTACTGATGCTGCATGCCCCAGATGTGGACACTGCCCGGCCATGAAGGCACATGATATGGTCCTGCCTCATCTTGACAAATACTGGGGGAACATTTTTCAGGTTCTATCACATATTAGTGGAGAAAATCTGACACCTGATTTCCATATTGGTATTTTTGGAATAATGACACCCCAACATAAAGTGAACAAATTTAAAGAAAATGCTATTGCATTTGCCACCCTACTTGCACGTAGACTGATTTTATTTCACTGGAAATCTGACAGGCCCCTCAGTCTCTCAGTGGTTGAAAGAGTTGCTCTCCTACTTACCTCTGGAAAAGCTCAGACATAAGATAAAATCATCACAACAAAAATTCTCGGTGACCTGGAACCCTCTTATAGAATATGTAAAAAAGTTTTCCTTTGATATTTGAAACACTGGATTTGAATGAATGCTAAGAAGGCTGTAAGTCTAGTATCTTACTCTGTCCCTTAATTTTTTGTTTTTATTTATTTATTTTTATTATAATTATCTTTTTTTTTTTTTTCTTTTATTGGAGCCATAGGGAGGGCAAGAGGGAGGGGGGTTGACTATATTTGTATAGACATTTCAATGCCACATCTGAATGTAACAAATGTTAAAATGATAAATAAAGTTTGAAAAAAAAAAAAAAAATTTGACAGCAACCACACAATTTTTCAAAATCAGTCAGTGGCCGATTGGGCTCATTTGGAGGTCATGCGGTGGTAGTCCAGTGACAGGCGAGTGGCAGGAAGGCAGCAACGTGATAACTGACTGATAGGAAGATCTCCAAGGTCCCCAAAAGAGTCAACCCCCCCCCCCCGGCCTCTCACTGCCCCCGCCCGATTGTTAGATATCATACAGTAGCAGAGCGGGAACTTGACGAGGGCTCTTGACATGGGTCAGGGGTCTGGTGATGACCAGACACCAATCTAGTCTTAACAGAGAGACGGCACTGATCCTGCATAGCACCGCTGTGGCTAGACCACTCAAACCTCTGTTTATTTTGCTGCTACGACTTTGCCCCTGTTGGGTTTCTTGGGATGTTGCCTAAAAATGTGTAAAATTGTTAATTGAGAAGATTATAATACATGCTTAAATCTGAGGTGGGAATGACCAGTTGTGTAGAATGGCCCGCCTTTCATACTGTATACCCCCGCACTGCTGGCGGTCAGTGGCCTCTGTTTGGAGACATCCTCACTTCGTCCAGTCAGAGCTGCCAGTGGCCGGTGATCCAGCTGCCACCACCCTGCTGTCACCCAATTTCACATTAATATCATCCCAACACCCAACTGCCTCCTGACTGCTGCCTAACTGCCACATGACAGCCGCCTAACTGCCACCTGACAGCCGCCTAACTGCCACAAGACAGCCTCCTCACTTCCACCTGACTGCTGCCTAACTGCCACCTGACTGCTGCCTCACTGCCACCTGACTGCTGCCTAATTGACACCTGACTGATGCCTAACTGCCACCTGACTGCCACCTAACTGCCACCTGACAGCCTCCTCACTGCCACCTGACTAATGCCTCACTGCAACCTAACCGCTGCCTAACTGACACCTGACAGCCGCCTCACTGCCACCTGAGTGCTGCCTCACTGCCACCTAACTGCTGGCTGACACCTGACTGTTGCCTCACTGCCACCCGACTGCTGCCTAACTGCCACCTGACTACTGCTACCCGACACCTGACAGCCACCTGATTGCCACCTCACTGTAATTTATATTCATGACCAATCCTTTGATATTCAAAAAATCAGGCGGTGACAGTTGATTTTGAAGATTCTGCCGATGCCTCCCATTACATGATGGTAGTTGTATTTGTGTTTTTTAGGATTCCTGCAAAAGTAGCTTTTTGTAATAGAATGAACCACTTGTGCTTGAAATTGTTTTAAAGACTAACATCTGACATTAAAATGAAGAAATTCCAGGTGTTGTGAGATTGGGATGACGGTAGACAGAAAAACTAAACCTGAACACTGAACTTGTTTCCTTCACTGGTAAAGATAAATGTCGTACTTAAAATATTTTATATCATTATTACCCCTAACAAATTTCAAGATTTCTCCAAGGTTAATAATGTGTCAGGAACTCGCTTACAATGAAATGAAACTTGTGACATAAAAAATTGCCCATAAAATGACTAATTATTGTGACCTTCACACAGGTACCTTTACTCCACCTTGCTGTCAGCAGTGGCTTTAAAATTTTGATTTCCCTCTGGAAAAATTCTTGCCGCAACCTTCTCCAATCATTTTGTATATATATATATTCTGTTTCTTCATGGTTGTAAAATTTCATTTCTTTCCTTTTTGACTGAACTGCACAAATAAGAAAAGCTATTGCTACTGAGTGCAGAACATTGTCTGTAAATGTTTTCTCTCCTGGGACAGAAAGCTTGAAATCAAGCAGAGAGAATAAGTTTTATGAAAGGAAGTGTGACAAAAGCAACACATTACATTGACTTTAGCTACCAAACAGGGCAGCAGGGGGCACGTTTGGAGACTTTGGCTGTGATTTTCATCACTTTTGTTGATCTTATGGAGTTTGTAGGAAATTGAGAATGCTGATGTGTGCATTCACATGTCTAGCGCAGGAGTTTAAAGATCTAACATAGGTCTGTCATCCCCGTATTCCTAAAATTAAAAGCATTTAACTTCTGGTCAGAAAGTTTTTGTAAGTCATTTTGCTTTTAGCTGTTCTCCAAACTATTTAATACTTCCAAAGATATTGCATTCAAAGTATTTCAGCAAGTTTTAAGTGTTTTAACCTCTCATTGCTCTACACCGGGGGGCCTGCAACCTTCAACACTTAGTCAAGTTAGTCTGACTTTTAGAAGCAAACATTGAGATTCGTGTTGTAAGAGTAAGATCTATTGTTACATTTTAAGAGGATTTATTAAGATGGGCCAACTCACACTAAGTTAGTATTCCTTATTGTTCAAATTTGATCTTAAAATGTGTCATTTCCACTTATTACACTCGTTTTTGTCACTATAATCACACTGAACAAAAATTGGGAAAATTAGGAATCAGTTGTTTTTTGACCGCAACAAATTCTTAGCTCACCATTTAGACAATTAAGACATTAATTTTTATTTATGTTAACGTTCTTATTATGATACGTATAAATTAACATCAATTATTTTTATTTTTAAATATTAAATAACTTTTGACCAAGGTTCCTGTAACGTCCTTTCAAAATAAAAAAAAAAACCTGCGTCACATAGGATAATCTCAATGCAGCAAACAACGGATAATGTAATGAGTAAAAATTGTTTATTTTTCAGTTTGTGGTGCATCTCTGCCAGAAATGCGATAATCTAGCAAACCAAAATTATATCAGAACTAATTCATTAAACCAGTTCAGTTTTGAACCATAAGGAGGCGCCCTAAAATACTTCAGTTATTTCAAAAATAGAAAATCTGCCTAATAACTCATAAATATAAATTATTGTTGTGCTTGCTGACCTCACGTTGATTTTATGTGCTACATGGCAATCACAAATCAGTCAAAATGTTGTAACTCGACTTTGTTAAAATATAAACCGCTCTATGGATTGTTGGAACATCGTGGAGTGACGTGATGTTCCTCAACTGTTTGTGAATGTATGGAATACAGTTTTGCATTACTTCTTATTTTTTTTCTATATTTACTATTTAAATAAAAAAAAAAAACGTTATTTTTTCAAACCAGAGCTATGGCCTCAGGTTGCAGAATCCTGCTCTATACCATTCCAAGCTTTTGTCAAAATCAGCACAGTCCAAAACTTTTTTCTGTTTTTGCCTTATTATTATCAAAATGAGTCAAAATCCTTTTACTCCATTAGTCTTAGTAATGGAAAATCTTTATTTAAGATTACAAAATCACTCAAATTGCACTGTACCTTATGGTTCCTTTTTAAGGATGTTAAATAAATGATAAGTTAGTCTGACTTTTAGAAGCAAACATTGAGATTCGTGTTGTAAGAGTAAGATGTAGTGTTACATTTTAAGAGGATTTAATAAGATGGGCCAACTCACACAAAGCTAGTATTCCTTATTGTTCAAATTTTGTTTTAAAATGTGTCATTTCCACTTATTACACTAGGTTTTGTCACTATAATCACACTGAACAAAAATTAGAAACATAAAACTCCAAAAACAAGGCTTTTTCTTTGTGTTTTCTCTTAATATGTCTATTATTGGGCTGCATGACAGTCAATTTGAAGTAATTCCATCTAAATTAGTTTTTTTCCCCTCAATAAATACCCTTGGTTTTTAAATCAGATTTTAAGATGAAGTAAAAATAATTAATTTGCTTCATAGAAAAGTAATTGTGCTATTTTTGAGTGATTTTTTTTTCCCCCAGATTGGTGTTCTTCTCCCATTTTTAAGTCTAGAAAAGTTTGCTTATGTTTTGTTTCCATTGTTGCATTTACAAATAGCTACTATGCTACACTGAAGAGGTTCCCCTCAGGTCAGCTTTGTTCCAAACCAGTCAACAATTCACATCTTTTGGAGAAATAATTTACACTATGAGCTGAACATCATCAAAGTTCTTGTAGCCGCTGATGAGGACATATGAGTATTAGCCTTCCAATCAGACAGCTGAAAAAGCATCACCTGAGTTTAAACAGGTGAAAGAGAAACAAATCCCCAATGCGCTGCAAAGCTCGGGCTGATTGTGTCTCGGTCACTGACCGCCCTGAGCTGCTCATAAATCCTAATGATTGTGTAAACAGCACCTGCTATCATTCTGGGAGCTGCAGCAGAAGTGGAGCCAGAGCGTTTGTCTCTATTTGCTGTGCGGCGTTTCCATCCAGCCGTCTTTAAAGAGTCCCTCACCGACCCGATGTGACTCCTATTTGTATTAGTCAGATCAAAGCTGCATTAATCACCTCCTGATTGACCCAGCAGGCGCCGACGGGGGGGGTGGAGGGGGTGGAGACATGGCGTTATATGAGCTGGAAAGACATGATATCAATGTGCCATTAAATGGAGGTTGTTGGAGGAGAGAGTTTGACAGAAACTTAAAATGATGAACAAATAAGCTGAAAAAAAAGAAAACTCAAATGTGGTGGACATGACAAAAATTCAAATATATTACAAATAATAGTTGTCAGAAACATTAATTGCACCCTGTAATTCTAACCTGGTGGAAACAAAATCAGAGAGCCATCAGCTACACAACGGTAGGTTTATGGGGTAAATACGGTGTCATAAGAGACAAATTAGGTCAAGATCCAAAGATCCGATAACCATTTGACTCTAGGGATGTCACAGGTGACAGCTACATAGTGGTGTAGGGGGAAATCGATTTATCGCGATATTTCCTTCAGCGATACTTGTATCGATCTAAAATACAGACAAGACAATATTTAATTTACGTCTTACTTTTTTTCGACACTTACATCTCTGACCACTAGGTGGCAGCTCAGCACACTGAGCCTCTTTGAGCAGCTCTATACCGCACAAACACAACAGCCGTTCAAAAGTACTGGAGAAACCACATTTAGCAACGTGGAAAATTAGCAGCAATCAAACGTTAAAGGGTAACCAAACACTAAATCAACTTTTATTGTCTGTTGAACTCTATAAACGGGACTTTAAAAGTGTTGTCTGTTGGTCATTGCCAAATTTTGGCCAAATTGAAAAAAACGTGTTTAATTCTTGAAAATATAGTCAAAAACCATCTTTGTGCTGCCTCCTACAGGTTGAAACGGGGATTACATTTGAATTTTGTGTTTGGTCGGCTGGTGTAAGACCCAAAAGTTCCACATCATCATGGTCTGCTGCTCCAGTATAAAAGCCCCGCCCATTTTTAAATCTGTAACAAGTCAGTCGTTATCGTGTTAGCTTTAGCATGACTCGTAGGTATATTTCCTATAGTTACACAACTTTCCAGTGGACTTGGAAGTTAGGGAACAGAGTTTGACTCCAGTTGGCGTTGAATTCACTGAACTCCATTCTGGTGATGGATTTACAATGAACGTTTCACTTGGGATTGTTTGTTTAATGCGTTAGCCTTTATTAGCTATGATGCTAGCAGCATTTTACCACTCTCAGACACGGGTCCTCTTCGGACCTGAAAATCCTCAGCAGCTGTCGGGCATTGCAAAAGCAGCATCTTAAGCCTGCGGCTCAAAACCACAAAGCTCTGGACCACGAGCGCCGGCCTCGGGGGGAAGGAGGAGGCGAAAAATCCACAACCTCCTCAGAAAGTTCTATGAAGAAACTCGCATCACTTTGCTTGGTCGGTACTGTTCTCAATATTGAAGACTCAGGGTATGTTGCGTAATGTATTTATCAATCATCAACTGTCCACTTGACCCCTTTTTGGAATTTTTCAAATCCGGGCAGAGAATGGAGTCAGCTGCCCTGTTTGGTTACCCTTTAATAACCTGATCAGTTAAGGTACATTCATTCAATAGTTTTTTTCTTATACTGAAAAATAATTTGTTCTGGACACGTATCATATTCATTGTTCTCTTAAAAACAAATTTTTCTTAATTTAGCAAAAGAAAAGAAAATAAATTTGATTGAGTAAAGGGGACTTTAGTGCTTAATGTTGTGATCATTAAATAAAAGGAATTTTACCATTTTATTACCATGAAAGGTGTAGTAATACCCAGGTAGAGTTTTGCTCTTTAAGAGTCATACTCTTTCAAAAAAAAAACAAAAAGGGAAAAATTGTTCCGGTATATTCTTGGGATACGACGTGTATCGCGATACATGTCAAATCGCCAGACTCTTTCCAATACTCTCCTTCTAAAAAGCGCATGCTCTTAACATACCGGCGCGCTGACCATTAAAGTGATCGACATGAATCAGCTGATTACGATACAGAGAAAAGCGTCTTTTCAGGTCAAATTAAGAGCGATATTCAACAGATCACTAATTTAAAGTGTTGCACATCAGCGCAAGGCTGCTTTTCTGTGTTTCAGATCTACTAGAATGGCGTTAATGTAGTTGAAACAGTTACAGTCATCAAAAGAACGTAACATAGAATATAATATAATAGAATAGAATAGAATAGAATAGAATATAACTTTAATGTTAACATGTCTCAAGGATACAGCAACAAAATACAATTTGCATCCATCCATGTTGTTGTTTATTTGCCTCCAAGCCATCATTTTAAAGCCATAAACTGCTTTTAACCTCAATTTATTTCAATTATACAAAAATGAAACTGCTAAAAATCATTAATGAATGACTACATTCAAATAACTAGTTTTCAAATGATGGGGATCTATCTATCTTTGGATGAACATATCAATTGACAGACTGACACATGTGAATAAGTGTGTCAAAAGCATCCAATAAATTAATAAATAAAAATCTTGGTTGATACTTAAACCTAAATGTAACCTTTTTTTGTTCAAACAAATATATATAAATACACTCAATATAAAGAGTTATGAGACTTTGGTGCAGTAGGCTATAGTTTTAAATTTCTAGTAAAACTTTCCATTTATTTACTTATCCATGCACAACAGGTTTAAGATACTTATCAGAGTAACTCTGTCATTTGTCATGGTAGTGTTTTTTTTAAATGTACTACTAAACTTTATCTTTGTTTTCCCGTTTAACCAACTTTCAGACTATTCACCAAACAGTTTTATAATTTTTTAGTTTGTTGTTTGAGTTCTGCTTTGGTGTTTTTTTTTTTTGTCATATTCAATAGATTTATATTTTATTGTAAATTCATTCTATTGCGTGTGCTCATTTTTTCATTTATTTTGTTGTGTCTGCTCATTTGAACTTTTTAAAAATGTTGTTTTTATTGCATTTTGTTTCTAATTTTATGTTTTTATAGGGAGACCATTTTACAATATTTTTATGTGTAATGTTCCTACCAAATAAATGAATACATACAAATAAAATAATTATTTTATAATGAATCCAGGTTTCTTGCCAACCTCGTACAAAGATCTATTTCATGACAAAACCTTGGACAATGTAGAAATGACCTGAATGCTGGAGAAAAACAAACGAGGTCAATGAACTAAAGCACTGAAGCGTAAAAAGAGCCTGATGGGGATGACGAAGTAAGAGTCCAGAAGCAGAAACAATGACATTCTTGTTAACATCAGAAAGGAGAAAAATAAAGGACATTTCTTTGATACATGCTATATTAATGTTAGCCAAAAAATTATTTAGAGTTATATCAATGTTAGCAAAAGAAATATACTATAAAAATGTTTGCAACAACGTTATATGCTATACTATTGTTAGCAAAAAAACAAAAAATTGCAAAAAATAAAGTAATATGCTATATTAATGTTTGGAAAAAATGTAATATGCTATGCTAATGTTGCTATGCTCTCTCCTGCTAACTGTGAGTTAGCGGAGGAAAGTGTCAACAAAGGGATGATAGAAAATGAGAGCAAGCTTTCCAAAAGTCCCACCTACAACTTTAATAAACTACTGCCACTCTGTCCTAGAATACGGCAGTATTTTATTTTGACTTATTAAATTAAAAGAGCACTGGGATCAAATTAAAATTGGATATGTGTTGCAAGAACTGACAAAGAATAAAAGTGTAAAATGATGGAGGTTTCAGCAGTATTGTCCTGACTTTGTTCAGAAACCCTCCTGCTGTTTTCTCCATGGCGCAGCATAAGATTTAGTTTCTTTGGTACCCCATTTTAAATTATTCTGTCTCTCACACTGTCAAAACATGCCTCCATATTTGATATAGATGCTGCCAACGCTGACCTGCTTTGTAAAGAGGTCACAGGATTTAATTACAAACATCTTCCCGACTCCGTGGAAAAATATTTCTTTACGGCTGAAATAAATTTAGTAACTCAAGTTTGCAGATGAAAGCAGTCTACGACACACAACTCACAGTGGGAGCTTAATTTGGTTTTCCTTTAATTTGGTCGTGTACATACGGCAACAAAACAGAAATGAAATTGTGTCCCTTTTGATCTGATAGGATTTTAGATGTTTAAACAGAAACAGTTTTAATTTCCTTGATTTAAGTGTTTATAGTATTATGTCAAAAAGAATCTCCAGACAGTAAAGACTATTGTATTTATTTTTTCCCATAGTTTTCATTTTCTACTGTTCCAGTTAAAGCTTTTACAACATCTTCATTTCTTAAAAGAATTTGCTTCTAAATCCTGGCGTTCAAAATAAACGTCTACAGTGTCAGTAAGTAAGTCACACAGAGCAAAACATGCAGTAATGCAATTATATTATTGCAATCATGTTTTATAAAAATGACATAATTCCAGTCAAATTAGTCATTTTTATTCAATAATCTGTTTGCTAGAACAATAATATTTCCTGAAATGACACACAGGGTTAACATATATTAGTCTCTGTCATTTCATATGATGCTCTATTCTTGTCAAACCATGTTATGTTAGTCTAGAATAGGGGTCCCCAAACTTTTTCTTGTGAGGGCCACAAAACTGTTTTCTTCTCTGATGGGGGGGCCAGGGTCGGTTTGTGGGCTAACAGAAAAAGTGTGACATTCACAACCTAAACGTAGAGATTTACGGTTTACCAGAAAGCCACACATAGCCAAATTTTAAATAATTAATTTATGTAATCTTTACAGAAAAAATAATACTAAAACAAAATATATATATATATATAGCCAAAATATTAGTTAAGTACCAGATTAGCAGAAAAAACTGAAAAAATGTCAAATTAGCCAAGACAGCTAGCATTTAGCTGAAATATTAGCTAAACTGAAAAAAGCCAAATTAGCTAAAATGACTAGTATGTTGCTGAAATATTAGCTAAATGCCAAATTAGCCTGAAAAACTTTTAAAAAGTCTAAATTAGCTGAAACGGCTAGCATTTAGCTGAAATATTAGCTAAACTCCAAATTAGCCCAAAGAGAGACAAAAATGTCTAAATTAGCTGAAACGATTAGCATTTAGCTGAAATATTAGCAAAATGCCAAATTACCTTAAAAAAATGGAAAAATGCCAAAACAGTTTGGGGGGCTGGGCAAAACATGGAGGAGGGCCGGATCCGGCCCGCGGGCCTTAGTTTGGGGACCCCTGGTTTAGACAAGGGCAACTTTTGTAACTCTAGAATGAACATCCATAAAATATTTAATAGCCTTTCGAGGAGCTAAGATCAAAAGTTCAGATAGATAACGGAGCAAACAAAAACTGGGTGGAGCTTAATCAAAAATTGCCCTTTTTGATACAAATTCAAATATGTAAAGCACATTTTTCTTTTGTTATAAGTACATAAAAATCTGGTAATGGAAGTAAAAGAATTTGACTTGGTAAGATTTCTTAACATAAGTTGTGATGTCCTCGCCTTTAAGGACCCACTTCTATGAAAATTAATTTTTTGGAAATTTTTGAACATGTTCTTGTAGCATTTTTATCATAATGGAGGACATAAATAAAAGAAAATTATGATTAAATTTGAATTTCTGAGTATTTATTTATTCAAATGGTTATAAATCAGAAGCGGATGAAAAAAGGCAATTTGAAAATGTCGTAGTTGTAACATAAAAATAAAATTTGCAGGCTAAAAGCTCCTTGCTCTGCTACAATCTGATGCAGAAAAATCGATCCGTCTTTGTTTTCCTCGTCAGAGCTGGAATCTGGTTCAAAGCTTTACTCCTGGAGAGCTCCATTATTGCTCACCATTTTTGTTGCACCGCTAATGATCTGTTGGGGTTTTGAGCTGTAAGCTAGCCGGAGAGCTTGTAAACAAAGAGATGATGGGAAATTAGCAGAGGCTTACCCTTCACCAACAGTCCCACCCACAACTCAGAGGTGAGGCTCTGATGAATTCCTGCCGCTCTGCAGAAACTACGTCCTAGAAAACTACACAGGTAGTATGAGTTTGGTTAAAAACAGCAGAATTATAATTAAGACTACTGGGATGACTTTGAAAATAGATCAAAAGAAGACTGTTTTGTGACTTTAACATACAATTAAGTCTTGAAATTAGCCAGAAACATTCAAATGTAGGTGTGTGATCTGATCATTGGAAAAAAATACATCTTAAAATAAGTGTGTATATCTTCAAATATATCCTATTTTATCTTCAAGTACTTGAATAACCCATTTTAAGATAAACTTGTCTTAAAAAATATATGTAAATTATGAATTAAATCAAACTTTTGGAAAATTAAGGAAAATTTTGCTTAAAATAAGATGTTTTTAAGATGAAATGATTCAGCTAGATTTTAAGATTTATTAACCTAAAAGAAGTTGTAATATCTTACTGAATTAATAATATAAAGTTTTGTCTTAAATCAAGTGTAAACAGGTATTTAAACTATAAAGTAGACCAAAAGGCAAAGTTTTTTCACAGTATATATTATTTTTATATGTTTAATTAAGACAAAGTGTTCATTTACTAATGTGTATCAATGTGTTTGTGTTTAAATAACATAACTACAGCGTTCAACTGCTTTTGTCTGGGAAAAGAAATCTGATTATTAAACATTAAAATGAAACGACGAAAGTGTTTCTGGGAAGAAGCTCTGGATCCTGACAGCTTTATCTGATGTTTCATTCTTCAATGTTCAATGGTATTTTTGAGTTGAATAAAATATGCAACAGTGTGAAGTCACTTCAACACAAAGACATACTGAAGAATGTTACACCTAAAAGTGAGATTTTCATGCCAAACAATGAATCTTTTCAGAACCGAGCTGCAGAAACAGCCGCTCACTGAGTCGCTAAACCAGCTTGTGAAAAGTTCAGCTTCTGAAAGGAACTCGGGCCGAGAGCTCCTTGAGCAAGAAGAAGTAAATGATCATTTTAAGCTCTGTGTCTCGTGCACAGAAAGTTCTGTCCTCGGTTGGTTTAATGTGGCACTAGCATCTACGCTGCTGCTGGTGGTTGCTGTGGGTTTGGTGTCTTCTCCAGCTTCTGCTGCTGTACAGAAATGTCACTGAAGCCATGTTTCTACTGGGAATTACACTGGGCAGCAAAACAGTGCGCTAACATATTGATTCTGTCATTGAAAAAGATTTTTTTTTGTTGTTTGCTTGTACGTCCCAGCTTCTTCATCAGTAACCATGGCAGGCCATGATGTCTAAATTTTATTTTGCTGTAATCTTGAAGATTTATGACTTGTATCATGCAACAGTTTCCCAAGGACATTAAATTCAGTTGGTTTTTCTCTGACCCCCATTTTCTGTAGGAATGAGTTTATTGAGTCTTGCAATTTAACCAGATGTGATAAAACTATTTTTTTCACAGTTTCATATCAACTCTCAATCAGAAAGTTTCCTATTTGCATTAGTAGACAAAAACTAGAATTTTCCAGTATTACAAAAATTATTGAAGAATCAAATGTTAAAATGAATGGAAATCCATACCAGAAAACCATCATAAGAAACACTTTAATGTAGCAAAGAAAGAAAAAATATACTTGATATTCACTGCTGTAGTGCATCACTATAAGGATTTTTTTTGCATGTAAATATTTTTTTTATGTCTTTATTGAGAATATTGTTGAAAAATACAACCATAATAAGTCTTAAAACTAGGTTAGGAAGCGACTGACTACAATTTCCTGACAGTACTGTAATCTTTTTTATTTTACCATTTGTAATTAGATGTCACATTGTGCACAAAAGGAGCAAAGCAGTGATGGATCAGACACTTACAAGCATGAAATCCTTCTGAAATAGAATACAAATTTTAAGCTACAATTATTGCTTTCAAAATAGTTCGTGGATTAGTTTTTTCCAATGATATTGTGTTATAACACAAGATTTGTGAGGCAACCAGCTTGTGTTCTTTGTCCATAACATACTCCTGCCCATAACATGACCCCACTGCCCCCAAGGGCTACTTGACAACTTGATTAACTCTATCCAAAGAAGTCCACAGGAGCCCCTAACAGAGCAAAACATCATGTGTCAGAGCAGACTTTCATTGTGACCAGTCTAAGGCACACCTGTGCAATAATCATGCTATCTAATCATTATATTATATTGCCCACCTGTGCATTAATCATGCTGTTTAATCATTATCTTGCATGGCCCAACGGAGGAATAATCATGCTGTCTAATTATTATTTTATATGGCACACCTGTGCAGTACTCATGCTGTCTAATCATCCTACGTAGCACACATGAGCAGTAATAATGCTGTCTAATCATTATAATATATGGCACATCTGTGCAATAATCATGCTGTTTAATTATTATTTTATATGGCACACCTGTGCAGTACTCATGCTGTCTAATCATCCTACGTAGCACACATGAGCAGTAATAATGCTGTCTAATCATTATAATATATGGCACATCTGTGCAATAATCATGCTGTCTAATTATTATTTTATATGGCACACCTGTGCAGTACTCATGCTGTCTAATCATCCTACGTAGCACACATGAGCAGTGATAATGCTGTCTAATCATTATAATATATGGCACATCTGTGCAATAATCATGCTGTTTAATTATTGTCTTATATTGCACACCTGAACAATAGTCACGCAATCTAATCATTATCTTGTATGGCACAACTGAGCATTAATCATGCTATCTAATAATTATATTATATGGCACACCTGTGCATTAATCATGCTGTTTAATCATTTTATAGTGCAAACCTGAGAAATAATCACGCTATCTAATCATTATCTTGTATGGCACAACTGAGAAATAACTTTTCTGTCTAGTCATTATGTTACATGGCACACCTGTGCAATAATCATGCTGTCTATTCATTATATTATATGACACACCTGTGAAACAATCATGCTGTTTAATTATCTTATATTGCACACCTGTGCAATAACCATGCGGTCTATTCATCTTACGTAGCACACACGAGCAGTAATAAGGCTGTCTAATCATTATCTCATTTAGCTCATCAATGCAATAATCATATTATCTAATTATTATATTATATGGCTCACCTGTGAGGTTGTATGAATTATCTCAGCAAAGGAGACCTGTTCACTATTCCCGATTTAGACAGATTTGTGAACAATATTTGAGATAAATGTTTAGTAATGTAGCCAGGGTTTCATCTCATGACAAATGGGAGCAAAAACAATGTTTAACATTAATATTTTTGTTCAGTGTAAACACAGTGTTACATTTTTTTGGCCCACATTTTAGAGTCCAGTCATGAATGTAATGAAGTGTTTTTTATAGCGTTGATGGCACTCTGTTTCTTGTTTTTTTTCTGGTCACACACTTCCATCATGATTTTCCGTGTTTTCCGAGATTTCCCAGACTCCTTCTATAATCCAAAACAATGATATTCCCTCTGTCTCTGTGACAGTCATAGACTGTCCAGAGTACCCAGCATCTCAGCTGATGACAGCTGGAACAGACTCTAACTTCTCAGCAACCCTGAGCACTATAAATATGGTTTGATAGATGCTGCTATGGAAACCGGAAAATACCTGTCTTGCTCCTATTCCTATATATATTTATCATGTGGGAGAAAATAAGCCTTTAAAAAAGAAGGAAAAAAAAAGTCCAGGAGCAGCAGGAGGGAAAAAACACAGATAAGCTCCAGAAGATTCATGGGAATTCAGATCAAACTGTGTAGTAGCTTCAGCTAGATTCGTGTAAACTAAATTTTGATACTTCTATATACTTTACATCTACTTTTGGTTTATCTTTTGCTTTATTTGTTCGCCCTTCACCTTTAAACACAACACTTTAGCAGTGTGCATCCTTTAACTGAGGCTAACTTGTGGACAGCAGCCTGTTAATTTGACCTTCCTGCTCATGACATCAGTGTGTTCCTCCAACACAATTTTCAATTGCCTTCCAGCTTTCGCTTCAGGTGAAAAACCTATTATAGGGTAAGGTGAATAATACTTTAAAAAAATACCTGGGAAAAATTGGCAATTAGCCCCAGGCGAGGTCACACTTCCAGCTTTGGTGCAAACAGAGATGGTGGAACGACATGTCTTTAAGAGCTTAGGAAGAAATTTGTATTCGTGGCTTTGAAAATACATTTTTATGCATATTGTGCATTTTGAGAAATCATTAAAAAGAATTGAAAAGTTTCCAGATAAAGAGGGGCACTGGTGTATTTTCCTGAAGTTTAGAAATTATTTTGACTGTAATGGTGCAAACTCACCAGGCATGTGATGCACATTCAGGACTGTGCTTAACAGGACTTTTTGAACACGCTATTAGCATATGATGCTAACACTGCACTTTGGCTACCCTATATTAGCACGTGTCTATGGAGCCATTTCGGGGCAATTGAGATTTGAAACCCACATAAAACAACTGGAAATTTATTCCAGAATAAATCAACTTAAACCCTAAATAACTTTAAATATTTTCCTCTCCATAAAAATATATATCAAAATTACATAAATCAGAAATCAGTGTAAGATAACATCGTGCCATTGATAACAAAAAAAATAAATCTCTCCATGCAGCCGCACAGGTCTGTCTGCGTATTTTAGAGCACTGAAATCCAGAAACACAGTGTCGAGGTTCTCTCTCGGTTGGGATTTCTGTGGTAGAGTAGTCACAGCGAGCGTGTGAAATGAATTACTCTCCGTGACTGCACATTACAACAACAGCACTGAGAGAATTCTTCTTTCTTAGAGTGCTGAGTCATTGGAACCCAACACTTTTTCACAGTAATTGGATTTTTTTATCAAGGAGCAGCTATTTCAGAGCCAGTTGTACAAAGAACAAATGTGAGGTGAGGATGTCTTTATCTACTACCGTACACAGGAGTATTACACTTAGTTATAAATATATATATATATATATAAAATGTATACATTACTGCAGTGCATGGAAAGAACATTATTTTATGTTGACCTTTCATTAACTTGTAGCATGATAGCTAGTTCTGAGGGGAAAAAGCTGTTTTTCTTGGACACATTTGAATCCTTTTTGTGCAATACAAAGCATGAGACTTTGCAACAGAAATATTAACATTTTATTAAAAAAAAAAACTGTTATAACTTTTCAGGACCAATGTGAAAAGTTAAAAAAAAAATCATGCTAAATAAGGAATTGACCGCTATGGTTTTAACCCAAAGCAATTTTCTTATAAATGTCGATACCAAACAGCATGTTTGGATATGAGGATGCCCATGAGGACGCCTGATATCATGAAACTCTCAGCCGCTGCTCAAATATTGAAGTACTGATCAATATACTTCCAGCTTTTTTAGGCATAAAGGTGAAGGCAGGCTGAGCTGTCACCTGATCACTAAATTAGCCAAATTTCACAGGACAGGCACAAGATATGAGGGAGGCTTGCGAAGCTAGCTGATCACTGCTAGCTTGAGCTGCTAGCTTTGCAGAGAAAGTGTTTGTATTACCTTGGGGGCGAAGCAGATTATTCCTATAATAGGGCTGTCTCACGTTGTGACATCATCATGTTAGAACCCGCTCTTGTTTGTGGGTATGGGAGGGGCTCCTGTTGAGATCGCAGGTTTTTAGAGGTTTACTCAGAAATACTTCAACAAATAAAAATACCGCTTAGGGTTCCTTATAGTGAGGAATGAACATTTGTTTTTCATAATATGATCCCTTTAATCTCTTTACCCTAACTCAAGGGCTTCAAACTCAATCGCAGAGGGGGCCAAAACCCACCTTAGGTTGCAGGCCGGACAGGATAAAGTTCTACTTAACACTCTAAAACTAATTTTTTAAACGTTAAAAACGTTACTTTTAAACAAAATTATGAACTAGATGTCCAGCATCACCTGCGATAATGCTAATATGAATGCTAATAGCTGAAGATGCTAAAATTGATAGCTAAAAACGCTGAAGCTGATAGCCAGCTTAAATATTAGCTAAATGCCAAACTAGCCTGAAAAAACAAACAAAAAAAAAACCTTAGGTTAGCCAAAACAGCTAGAATGTATCTGAAAAAAATAGCTAAACTTCAAAATATCCTTAAAAACTGAAAAAAAGACTAAATTAACAAAAACAGCTAGCATGTTGCTGAATTATTGACTAAACTCAGAAAAAGGTTTAAAAATCTTAGTAGACGCAAAAATAGTCCAAAAAGCTTACAGAATGCCAATTTTTAAACCTTTAAAACTGTATTTTTTAACATAACTTTGATAATTAAAAGGCAGGAATGTTATTCCAGAAAAAATCAACTTAAATCTTGACCAACTATCAATATTTTCCTCTCCATAAAAAAATATAATTTGTTAAAATTATTCAAGTTAAAAAATAAGTGCAAGATAACATCGGGCCAATGATAACAATAAAATAAAATGATCTGGACGGCCGGATAGAATTACAGGCCTTGACTTTGACATGTGACTTAAAGGGTCATTTAAAGTCATGTTTGACCTACAATCTATGCTTTTAAACAAGAAAAATAAAATACGTTGCCATCATCCAGGCTTTATGTAATGAGAGTTAGTTATGAGTTATGTCTAAAAGAGGAAGTTGGTGTAAGACGGGTTCACGTGCTGTTTATGATATTATGAATACAACATGTGATTCACAAAAACTACAAGTAAATGCTTTCTGTATCCTGGAAATCATAAATTAATCATGATGCAAGCCTTGTAAATGAAGTGATAAAAAATTCAAACAGAGCCAACGGTCGACGACGAGATCAGACGAGAGCGATCATTTGCAGATGGTGGCGCTGTCATTGAAATCCTGAACCATCAGACACTTGGTCAGTGAAATGACAGATTCTTTCAACCTTTCTCAATAGTCACACTCTAAAAAATAAAGAAGTATGCTCTGACAGTGAATGATTTTGATTGTTATCAGATTTTTTCTTTCTGTTATAGTCTGCCCCCCCCCTTCTTGTCACTTTACCAAACAATTGAGTCATTGTTCAGCCTCTTCTGCCAGACGACACATGTGTGCAGGCTTTGTGCACAATCAGGCTCCAAGAAAAGACGCACTGGCTGATGGATGTGCAGATATGGACACAAACACGGGCAGCGTAATCGCACACACTGGCTGACAGGCCTTTCTGTGTAACCTTCAGCTCTTTGTTCCAGAAGAAGCAGCAGAGGGCCGACATAATGATCTGCGGCGTGACAAGTCACCATGGACCGCAGTCTTCGCTCTTCTCGTTAGCTATGGAGACATGTGGCGAAGGCTTGCCTTAAAGTATGCGCAGCAGGTTTAAGGATGGGGCGGTCTGTAAGCTGTTGGTTCCTCAAATCAGAGACTCACAAGGAAATAATGCTCGTTTGACTTGATGCTTTTAATTTGACTTTTAAAAGTATTTTTAGAAGGCAAAACTTCCGTTAGTTTGAATTTCAGATTTATTTTTTTTTCTTTACTGTGAAAGGGGCTTTGTGGAGAACAGCATACTCAGTTTCAATTTGACTGACAACTTTCTAAGAAGAACTGAAATGAACTTTTCTCAGCTTCTCACTTCAGCTTTTGCTTCCTGTTTTGCAGGATGTGTTTCAAAGGCGTTATAAAACAATATTACTGCTTCGTTGTTAGAAAGTTTTCATACAAGCCAGGTGAAGTAAATCTAACACCATTATGACTATAATTTTATACTTTGAAAATATTTTATGTTGATCTCTAATTCATGACCTCTCAAAATGCATTTGGTTACTCCGATGTTAGGCTTCTTAAATTGCTGACTTTCTCACAGTATCTACAGACTTGTTTAGACTCTTGGTGGTTTGGCAAAGGGTGATGCATTTCCGAAATGAAACTTTGCAGTCAAAACCACAAGCTCCTAACCCTTGAGAATCGCATCCTCCATCACATAGTCAGAGTACTATGAAAAAATATATGGTTTGATTTTAAAGTACGTCATATCTTATAGAACAACTCCAATGAAAATCAATGTCTTTGGTGCTTTGAACATGTTCTTGTAGCACAATGAGGGACATACAATAGTGCTGAGTTTTTTTTCTTATTCGTTTCTTTTGGTTTGTAGACTGTTTTGCATTCACTTCTTCCCTTTTTATTTAATTTCAAAAGTTTTTATTTTAATTAACTATTTTCCATTTAATTGAAAATATTGTCTTAATTCTGTTTTTACGTTTATCTAGTAATTTAAACATTAAAACATTCAGGGCGATTAAAAAAAATTGAGATTTTGAGGTTAATGTCACATTCACCGCATTTACAATAAATATCAATATTGGTACCAACCAGTATTGTATTGATACCCAAATGCTCAGTATCCAATAAAGAATTTAAAATGTTTAAAAAAAGAGTTTTAAATATTTCTCTATTCAAATCGTGATGGATTAAAAACTTGTGACTCTCAGTTTTGATGTAGCTCTGCTCTGCTCCATTCTGATGCATCTACTTGTAGACAAAGGCGAAATCTGAATTCTTCCCTCCTCTTTTCCCCTCTATTTGAAGGGATAGTTTAAGTGTAAGTGTGTCCAGGAAATGTATTTTTTTAAATCCGACCCTCCAAACGGAGGGGTGCAAAGCCCTCCCCCGCGAGGCTAAGCCCCGTCACGCGGAACAGCGCTTTTCTTCACGTGGGTGCGAAGCACAGAAGTTTACATTTAAATGAAAGTAATGACTTTTTGTTGTAGAATGACCCTTTTTAAAGTTATAAAATTGCTGTTGTTATGTTTATTCAAGCGCTGGAAGCTCTGCTCTAAGGCTAGCAGACTGGAAATTATTGGTAACGTTATCAACAAAAGTGAAGAAGTTCAAAATATTAGACAATATTTTTTTCATAACTATGTTTGGAGGGCCAAATGAAGGGGAGAGGAGAAGGGAAGCATTTGGATCAGGCCAAATAGATCCATTCAATCAATCAATCAAACTTTATTTATAAAAAAGCGCTTCTCATGCTTCGCGCAGCTCGAAGCGCTTTACATTAAAAACATATACAATAAAATCCAACCCCCCACCCTCTATACATACATACAACCCATGATCCCACACACAATGAATATAATGAAAAATGATTTATAAATTAAAATTGTAACACAGACATTAACATCTTTATTTTTATCTGTATAGCTCCGATATTGGTTGCCATTTTGTTACCCGCTAATGTCAGTCGAGGGCTTTTAGCTAGCAGGAGAGTATAAACAATGGGATATTAACGGAGGGTAACTTCTGCACCAACTGTCCCGCCCACAACTCAAAGGGGAATTCTGATGAACTCCTGCTTTATTTAGGTAAAAACTGCATAATCACATTTAAAAGACCACTTGGAATGATTTTACAATACATCCAGTGCTTTCAGTGGACAACAAGAAGTGGCAGTACTTCCTTTTATGGAAGTTGAAACATAAAATGCAGAGAACCTGTCTACTTGTTATTTATGAATATCTACATTCAAGATTGTAGAAATTCATCAAGAAAAAGTAGACAGGCGCGCATGTGCCACTTAGACACCGCAACTTCCTGCCAGACCCTGATCAGCCTGCATGCGAGGCTGCACCGTTCTCTCCTTAGATCGGTGGGTAGTATACATGTAAGCACATCTAGTAATATTATAGTCCAGAATTTTTTCTTTAAACTGCTTTTGGAATTTTTTTGATCCAAGCAAGTACATTTTCTGGAGGAAAATTGTAATTCTCAAAACTACTCATCAGCTTTTTTTTTTTTTGTTTTTTTAAAGTTAGTTGTTGTCTAATTTTGCTACTTGTCGATTACTGTTATTATAATCTTCAACTCCTGTAAATTTCATCAGAAAATATCAATTAGCAGGTACTGTTTTTTTCATTCGCAAGTCTCGGTGTCCAAGAATTGAACACTGGAAAATGAGGTCACGTGACCAAATTTAGCAAGCACGCCTTGCTCACACTGGACGCGGAAGCGCCACGGAGCGGCCAGAGTGGAGGCTGCTTCCATTCGGCGTCCTTGTTAACCTATGGTGTGGTACGCACCAGGCGCGGTGCGGAGCGGCCCGGTCCTCCGCAAAGGCCCGGGCCGTGCAGAGGATTGTTTTGGCGTCTGGTCTATTTTGTGTGCAAGCGATCCGCGTCAGTGGGGTAATAGTTGTAGGTTATTAACTTATCCATGATGGCAAAAACAAAAAAAGCTCTAGCAGAAGCACCTGTGACAGCAGCAGAAAAACACGCGTCTGGTGTGAACTGTAGAGCGGAGCAGACTCCGGCATCGCGGTACTTCTGCGTCCAGAGTGAACAAGGCGGTATTATTAGAAGCATATGGAAATGAATATTGATTTAATACCAAATTTGTGATTTAATTATTGTAGTTCTTTTGATTAGCTTTGCAACAATATACCTCTTTTGTGGATTTGACAAGAAATGCGAAAGTTATGACAATTTAAACACTCTAATCTTTGTTTCTGGTCACAAAAATGTCACTGTTTTACTGTTTATTCAGGAATAAAATTACACTATACTCTTGATCACTTAAAATTCCATAACTTTCTTATTCTTTGATCCATCTTAATGGTCTTTATACCATTGAAACGGTCTTTTTCAGCCCTATTCCAGAGTAATCCACTTAAGTCAATTTAAAACATTTTTATTTTGCTCAGCATTTTAACAAAATCTGTTTTTAATTGAACTTGAAATGATTGTTTCATGCGGTACTTGCTTCTGACTTTTATGTTTCTTAGCTTTTGAGGTTTTGTCTTTTATGTTTTTTTATAATTGTTTTTAACTTGTGAAGCACCTTGTGACTTGTGTCTGTGACAGGTGCTATATAAATAAAACTTACTTACTAACTTACACTTAATTTGAAAACTTTTGTCACATACCTATAAAAATTAGTCTTTTTTTTTTATGTGTCCACTTGAGATCAGAATGTGGCCCCGAACCAAAATGAGTTTGACACCTGTGATTTGGAATATTTGTTATTGGAGCAAATTCGAATGAAAGTGCAGTAACTGTCGGCTCAGGGGGTCAGATTGGATGAAGACCCGGCAGTAAGAGGTTAACAGGAGGGAGGTCACTGCTGCTGTTTGGACAGACACTGATAGGTCACCGCTCGGTGGTCTGCTCCGCCGCTCTCATCCGTCGAGTAACGGCTCAGTCTCCGCCTCCCAGATGCACTGAAAACACTCGCTTTCCCGCAGAGGAACACGCTTCTCTGGATGTATCCGAGCATGGCTGAGACGACGAGCCCCCTTCGGTTGGTTTGACCGCCGTGCGTGTTCGCGTGCAGCGGGGGAAGTTTGGAGGAGGTCGCTTCGACTTCCTGAAGGTAAAAGCAGACGCAGACGGAGACGCGGGGCTGCGCAGACACTTGTTGCTCTTCTGTGTGGGGGCTGATCTTGTTCATGTCCTCACCGGTGGTTAAAGCAGATAACAGATTAATGTCATGTTAGGTTGGAGTCCGCAGACATCACTTTGTGGAAAACGCGCTAAAATGCGCCAAACCAACCTCAATAACTTCAGCTAAATCACTCTTAAAGTGCTAACATGACACAAAACGCTCAAAACGTTTTTCAAAATGTTCATATGTTACAGGTATCAGGTGATGACACCCGTAGACAGTTGTATAGATAGCTGACAAAACTGGAAAATACAGAAACACAGGAGACGTGACTTGCTTTTCCAGTATCCTTGGCAGTTATTTATTAAAACAACACACAATACAATGTGAACCTTTCCAGTTGTAATATCTTTTACAGTAGACCACTGCATACATGTTGTCTATTTAGACACTTCTGAAATAATTTAATACACTTCAATTTAATTCAACAGCTCATCAAATGAAAAGAAAACACATCACCTCATATCATCTAGCTTTCTCTTATATTCCAGACTTGTTGGTTAATATTACATCCTCAATGTAACCATTTACTGAAAATTATTTCTCAGTCAAGTTCCACAGCTGCATTGTAATAGACATTCACCTAACATATTCATAAATTGTATTATTAACTGATCAACACAAAATAAATAAGGTAGTTTGTTAAAGTACTAGCTATTTTCCTTAAAACAAAATGTATAAATGGTGACTGTTAGCTAACTACTATTGTTAACTACTAATTTGAAGTTTATCTCTATTCATTTTTGAACTCACAAACATAAAAACGCTACTTTACACTTTGCTGACATCTATTTCTAACTATGACTCAGTTCAAAAGTTGTTTTCAAACTTAACACGGACACAACATACCTGGAAAATACAGAAACACAGGAGACGTGACTTGCTTTTCCAGTATCCTTGGCAGTTATGAGATAAACTGTCCAGATTTGTTCAAGTTCACTGTCTCCTAGGCGCCCCCTACAGTTGAAATGTGGCAGCGGCAGTTTTGAAAAAACAATTACTTTCCAACCCAAGTTCTGTCTTGTACATAAATGTGGCAAAGCAAAATACAAGATAATTAAAGAACAGGATTATTAAACATCCTCGTATAATTAATAAAATAAAAAAAATAATACACAAATGTGAACACACATCAGTGGCCTTCACACACTCCCTGGCAAAAAAAAAATGTCCTTTCACATTTAACCAAATACACCGTAACCTCGTCCTTGTTTCCCTGAGATTAAAGTTTAATCTGTTAGCATGGTGTTCAAGTCTGATCTCACCAGCACAGTTGAGGTGGGATGTATGGTGTTGGTACTTGTGGTATGTATGGTGTTTGGTGTGTACAGAACAGAAGGCATCCATGGTGTTGCGCCTAATGAAAAGTATGGGAAAAACGAAGGTGGTTGTCTGCAATTGGATGAGTATGGTGTGGTGTTTGCAGACACTACATTTGCATTAGTTTGTGAGTGTATTGACGGTTCCCCCAATGAGTCATAAGTGAGGAATTGTCTTGGTTTTCTCTCACGGCGAGATCTTCGAATTTCTGTCTGACTATGTTCAAAAACAGTGGACGGAGATCTTTTTCCTATCTCAGAATCTGCACACTCAGCGACTCCATCTTCTCCCTCAGGTGTGATCAGTGAATATGTATTTCCATCCATATTTTGTTCTACTACCTCTTCTTCTGGGATACATGTGGAGTTCGGTAAGTATTCTAGTTCAATATCATTCCCTATTTTCACAGGTTCTGCAACAGCTGAGTCCTGTTTAGAGTTTTGGCAGAAATTTCTCTGAAGCAAAGTGGGTTCCACAAAGGGATTAAGAGAGCTTTCTTCAGTTCTTACAGACGGTAGTCTGAACCAGTAGCTTGAGCCATCGTCACTCTCAGAATCAGAACTTCCAATCACATCTGTCTCCTTTTGTGTGTCTGTCGGTTTTCCTTGTCTACTTTTGTGTTTTGATCTCTTTTCAGGAGTACTTTTGGTACTGGGTGTAGCAATGTCAAGAGGTAAGTCATTTACTAATAGCAGGAGGTTGCGATGTAGTGTTTTGGGTTTCTTCTGGTCTCCAGTTTCAGGACAGACAATATAAACTGGGCTATCAGGAATTTGACCTTTGACCTTGTAAACATTTTTCTCCCAGTACGACCTTAATTTGCCTGGTCCTCCACGTTCACTGAGATTTCTAACCAGAACACGGTCTCCTGGTTGCAACATCACTCCTTTTGTTTTCTTGTCATAGGTTGCTTTTCCCCTTGTGCTGGATTTCTGACTGTTTTCACTTGCGATCCGATAAGCTTCTGCATATTCTTTTGGTGAATATGATTCCTTATTTCCATCTAACCTGAACAACAAGTCAACTGGGAGGTGTGGATGACGACCATAGAGGAGGAAAAAGGGTGAGTGGCCAGTTGCTTCATGTCGGGTGCTATTATAAGCATGCACAACATGTGGGAGGTGATCCTTCCACCGCAGTTTTTCATTTTCTGTTAACGTTCTCAGCATCTGAAGTATCGTACGGTTCAAACGCTCTGCTGGATTGCCCTGAGGGTGGTAAGGCGTAGTTCTCGAGTGACCTACTCCGTCGTTGTAGAGTTTTTGTTTTCAAATTCACGACCCTGATCATGATGCAGTTTGGAGGGATATCCAAACCTGGGTATGAAATCACAGAAAATTAGCTCAGCTGCTGTTTTCCCACTCTTGTTCTTCGTTGGATATGCCTGAGCAAATCTAGTGAAATGGTCAAGCACCACTAGAATGTACTCATAACCTCCACGACTGGTTTCCAAATGTAAGAAATCAATGCATACAAGTTCTAATGGGAAGCTGGATGTGATGCTACCCATAGGAGCACGGTCATGCATTGTGGGCTTTTTGGATTTAATACAAGGACATTTTCGAGTGACATACTCCTCTATTTCTTTTGCCATATAAGGCCAGTAGAATCTCTCTCTGGCAAGATGGAGTACTCTCTCCGTACCAACATGACCCATTTCATTGTGCAGATACTTCAGAGCTAGTGATCTATATTTGAAGGGGAGAACCAACTGTTTTTTTCTCGTTTGTTTGTCGGTAGAGGAGATCATTTTCTAGATGCAATTTACTCCACTCATGAAGGAGCTTTCGGGCTGGTCCTCCAACTGTTTTGCGTGTTTCATTTGTCATTTTGGTGTTTGATCTTTTTAATTCTATAATCTGACTGATGTCCCGATCCTCTCTTTGTGCTTTAACGAGATCATCATGGCTGATGGATAACGAGTTACAGTTGAACTGTTGGTTCTGGTCTGGAGAGGACGTGTTAAGGGCTGCCACCCAGGCTACATCTTTTCTCTCAGCTGCCTGACTACCATCCCATGTTGCACACACAACATCATCTGAGAGCTTCTCAGTGCAGGCTGTTTCATATTTTTCTATGTCCAAAGGAAGGCGAGATAGGGTGTCTGCATCAACATTTGATTTCCCAGGTCTGTATTTTATGTCAAAATTAAAATTTGAGAGCTCGCCAACCCACCTATGGCCAACTGCATTTAACTTTGCTGTACTCATGACATAAGTCAGAGGATTGTTGTCCGTGTAAACAGTAAAATGTGAGGCGTAGTACAGGTAATCGTGAAATTTTTCACACACAGCCCATTTTAATGCAAGGAACTCTAATTTTCCACTATGCAAATGATAATTACGCTCAGATGGGGTAAGTGTTCTTGAACCATATCCGATGACTCTCAATTTTCCATTTTGGCGTTGATATAAACAGCTCCTAAACCCTGTCTGATGCATCGGTATGCAAGGTGAAAGGCAGAGTGAAATCTGGGTAGGCCAGGACAGGTGGATTTGTCAAAAGGGTGACCAGCTGCTCAAGGGCTTCCTGATGTTTCTCTATCCAGTTTACACTTTCTCTGGAAGATAACTGCGAACACCTGCCATTTTTGGCATGTGCATGATTCTGGATTTCTTCCTTGGTTTGGTTTGAAGTAGCTCATAGATTGGTTTTTGCAATCCGGGAGAAATCCTGAATGTATGAGCGGTAATAGCCAGAACCCTGTCAATTTCCTTACTTCTCCAACTGTTTGTGGTATTTTGTTTGTCAAGGCCTGTACAGCTTCAAAGTCACGTGGATCTATTTTGACTCTTCCCCTGACACAATGCGACCAACATATCTAACTTCTCGTTTAAAAAGTTCACATTTCTCAGGCCTCAGTTTTACTCCGTGATGCTGAAGAGCCTGTAGAACCCTACGGAGCGCTTCAACATGCTCATCGAATGTTTTTGCATAGCAGAAGCACGTCATCAAGATAGGGAATACAACATTCATCTCTGAGAGGCCTAACATTTCCTCCATGCTACGCTGGAATGCTGCAGGGGCATTTGACAATCCAAATGGGATACGGATCCACTCATAGAGACCCCATGGAGTAATGAAAGCTGTGAAATGACGTGATCCCTCTGAGATGAAGCCTTGATGGTAGGCTTTGCCCTGGTCTAGTAGGCTAAACCAACTATTTCCACCCAGGGTGTCTGTCAGATCCTGTATTCTAGGCAGCGGATGTCGATCAGGGATAGTCTTTTTGTTCAGAAGACGATAATCAATGCACAACCTGAGGCTACCATCTTTTTTTCTGACACAAACTACTGGGGCAGAATATGGAGATTTGGATTTAACTATCCAGCCTTTCAACAGCAGTTCGTGTATATATTCCTTGACTTCTTTAAAGAGTGGTTTCGGAATTGAAGAGTAAGTTTTCTGCACAGGTATTTCATCACGAAGACTTATTGACATCTGCAAACTTGGTATGCACCCAATGTCACTACTGTCACGTGCAAAAACTCCTGCCTCTTCACAAAGCATTTTGTTAACAAGAGCCCTCTTTTCCTCATCAAGATGACTCAGGTCAACGTTGGGCTGCCACGTTGATGAACTAGGACTAGCAGGGGTCACAGAGGTCATGTTAACTGTTGCTGTGGGCATGTCAGATTGGTCTGATGAGATTACTTTTTCAACACTGTATAAGTTCCTCTCAAGAGCAGCTTGTTCTCTGGTTAAAGTAATTGGTTGGTGTGTTGTTGTGTTATTTCTACCTAGGTACAATCTGCATTCCCACAAATGGCATTTGAGGTTTGTATACCTCTACCAAACTCCTCCCGGACAACAATCTAAGCTCTGTCAACTGTATGTTCTGCTGTCATCTGTCAGTTGAATACATAACAAAAATCACAAATAGTCCAGCCAATCTATGTGAGGTGGGACTTGACACTTAACCCAACCAATCTAACCTGACTTGCTGGGATGAATGATGTCTTGCTTGCCTGTTCTTAAGCATCCATGCTGCGCAGAACATTTTCCTGTTTGGATGAGGTTCACCAGAATGTCAGCTTTTTCTGTTGTTACTGAGAGGGCATCACAAAGCAGAGTGGTAAGTACTGGGATCAACTTTCCAGGATGTCCTTGTATCATCTCCTCAGCACGTTAAAACCCGAGAGAGGTCTCTCCAGAGCAACACTACTGATGAGGAAAGGCACAGTGATTGATAAATCAGGATTCTCATTGCCTCTTAGATTTACAGTCAGTGCAACCCCCAGCATCAAATGGAATAATGTCCCCGTTAACTGCACAGACCTGGAACTCTTCATCATCAATAATTTCACTCAGTGGTTTGGTAGCAATCTCAGGTAGGTATTTGTCCTTCCATTCTCTATCAATCATGCTTACTTGAGCTCCTGTATCTAGCAAAGCAGTTACAGCTAAGCCATTCAGGTTACAATAAGTTAGCGCTTTCCTCCCAATCAGCTTGGCTAGGTGTTCACGTTTTCTATCTGCAAGCACACAGAGATCATTGGATTTATGTTTCTGTTGACTCTGGTTTTTCTGTTGCATCATTTAGCATTTTGTCATCATTTGCTGCTATATTCTGTTTGTCATGTGCACCAGTATGGCTTATTTCAAATTGGGACTGCAAAGGCCGGTCACTGTCTGTCCCTGGCAGGGACCGGTTCCAGTTTCCCTGGAGTGTTGGTTTTTTTCAGACAGCCCCACTGCTCTGTGCCCCTCTTCACCACAGTGGAAGCAGTGAACAGTGAGCAGTCAGCTGCTGTGTTTCAACACACTGTTTACAGAGTATGTATCGTCTCTCTCTGTTCTCTGTTTCCTGTCTCCTTTCTTTGAGTTACTAAGTTGCTCTATCTTTCGTGTCTGGATTGATTGTTGCATCAGTTCAACAAGGTTGGAAAGTTTTTCAACTTTTTCTGTTAGCTGTTGGATCGTATCTGCTTTTGGTTTCTTTGAAGCATTTTCCTCTTTACCAGTGGAAGATTGGGTGGAACTCATTTCACTCTGAGCACTATGTACAATGGTGGGTCTTTGACGGGTTATAGGGCCTAACCGTCGTTGTCTTTCACTTTTCATCACTCATTACTTTTTTCATCTGTTTCAGAATTGCTTCATCAGTCACACCAGCATCTGTAAGCAGTGGTTTGAGTTTCTCTGCGGATGTCATCATATTTATGTCCGAGCCCTTGATATACAGTGTGAAGAAAAACATCTTGGACTGTGTTTACACTGTACTTGACCTCAGTATCGGCATGTTTTGAAGCCAATAAGACCTTTTGCTTAAGTCCTATAAACTCGATACAAGAATTGTTGAGGTGTCTCAGTGTCTTTTTGCTTGGTGCACATGAGCTCCTGAAAACTCCATGTTGTTACGCTCACCTAGATGAGAGTGAAGGAAGCCTTTAAGTTCTTCCACAGTCAGATCTTCTTTTGTCATCAGCATGTCTTTTTAAATTTCCAGGCTTGATAACTCTGAGGACAGCTCTCACAATCTCAACCATCACTGAACTGCTCCTTTCCTCCTCTAATTTGGCGACAAATGTTACTGTAACTGATATCTGACCCCTGATCTGCAATTTGACCCCCTTGTATCTTAAACTCTCTACGGTGTAAGTACGAAAGTTCTCTTAAAGAGACCATCTTGTCAAATGTTGAAGGTGTAGTATCCTCAGCTACATGTTTGGTGCTGGGAGAGTCACTATGTTGTGATGTGGATTGTGGTTTTGCTGTTGAATGAGGTGTAGGTTGCTGAGTATATCCGAGTTGGTACTGCATTATTTTCTTAGTGAGCTCCTCATAACTGGCAAGCATTTTCTGCATCTCTGCATCATGTGCTTTGACACCTCCAGAGACGGAAGAATGTCTAGCATTAGCAATATCAACTTCAATTACCTCACTATCATTAGTGTCAAACCGACTAACATCAACATTGCTTTGATTTCTGTCCCCATCAACTTGTGGGTTTACCTGAGAGACATGTGAAACACGTGACACATCACCATTAGCTACACACATTTGTGATTCTGAAACACACAGTCTTGTGGCAACATCAACAATGTCTCTCAGCTCTAGCAGATGAGCCAAACCTGAATCCTCAGAGTCTAGTAAAGCTTTACTGTGCATGAAACTTCGGATGTATTCAAAACAAACCTCCTCATCCCCTTGCTTGAGCTGAGACTGGTCCATCTCTGGCACTGGACTCAATGACTTGGCAATCTGAAACAGCTGGTCTGCAGAGAGGGTGAGCAAGTCTTTCTTGATAGTCCACACCAAGCGTTTCCTCTCACCGTCTGCCATAGCTTCTTCCCAATTCCTTGCACTTGATGACACAATCCAGGATCCGTACTCAGCTTTTGTTGTCGATAATTTGTTGTTTCTGCACAGCGTGAGCCTCACTCCTTGTCACTGTAGCACGTGATGTACTTCAGGGATTCCTCTTCATCTGTAGTCGGGGACGACGCCGTCAGAAAATCCAGCGTGGATGAGTTTCAGGTTGCATCAGATGATCTCAGGTGCAGGTTGTCGGCGTCACTCATTGATTGGATCAGGTCCCCTCTGGTCCGTGATGGTAATTTCACATGGATCAACTTCGCCCTAGTAGAGGAAGTGGATCCCGGACGAGCCCCCAATAAACTGTTACAGGTATCAGGTGATGACACCCGTAGACAGTTGTATAGATAGCTGGCAAAACTGGAAAATACAGAAACACAGGAGACGTGACTTGCTTTTCCAGTATCCTTGGCAGTTATGAGATAAACTGTCCAGATTTGTTCAAGTTCACTGTCTCCTAGGCGCCCCCTACAGTTGAAATGTGGCAGCGGCAGTTTTGAAAAAACAATTACTTTCCAACCCAAGTTCTGTCTTGTACATAAATGTGGCAAAGCAAAATACAAGATAATTAAAGAACAGGATTATTAAACATCCTCGTATAATTAATAAAATAAAAAAAATAATACACAAATGTGAACACACATCAGTGGCCTTCACACATACATAACTGTAATTTTCATAAAATCAACATTTATGACTATTTTTGATCTATTGTCATGTAGAATGTTGTGACATTTCTAAATTACAGCTGTAATATATAGATTTTCAGAACACAACCATTCCTCATACCTTTCATAGTGCTTTTTTTTTTTTTTTTTGTTAAATCACATTTGAGCATTTATACGGCATTTCTTACCACTACAAATATAATTATTTATGCTTATTTCTATTTGTGCTGCCACAACCAATCATTTTAACAGTCGACTAATCGCCGATTATTTTTTCTGACTAGTCGACTAATCAGGTCGACTGATGGATGTAAAAGTGGATAAAAACACACATTTTAGCCATCATTAGCTTTAAACTAACTAAAAAACTAAATATATTCACACTAGTGTGAATGCTCTAAGCTGAATTTAACAGCTGAAGATGCTGAACTTGATAGCTAAAAGCCAGCTAAAATATAATTTAAATGCAAAATCAGCATACAAAATAAAAAAAAACTAAAATAGCCAAAACAGCTAGCATGTAGCTGAAATATTTGCTGAACACCAAAATAGCCTGAAAGACAAAAAAAGCCTAAATTAATTAAAAATAGCTAGCATGCTGCTGAAATATTAGCTAAACTCCAAATTAGCCTAAAAACTGAAACATTTTTAAATTAGCCAAAGCAGCTAGCATGTAGCAGAAATATTAGCTACATTCCAAAAAAGCCTTAAAAAAAGCTTAAGTAAGCCAAAACAGCTAGCATATAACTGAAACATTAGCTAAACTTCAAAATAGCCTAAAAAAACCTTAATAAATGCCAAAATAGTCCAAAAAGCTAGCAGAATGCTATTATAACTTTCAGCTTTACAACACTCCGACTCCATGTAATATAAAGTAACGACTAATCGACTATTAAATTAGTTGTAAAAATTTTTAAATTTCAATTAGTCGACTAATCGTCGACTAATCCTAATTCATATTTACCTACAACTCATATTTTGATGCAAGATGCTGCTAAAGATTTAGGTGTGTCAGTCAGAACTGGTTTTCCTCTAATCTGTGAGAAGCATTGATGTTATTTGTTGCAGGCCTTCCTCTGTCTTTTTTGTTTTCTTGTGCTTTTATGTTTAGTTTGTTACTATGATAAGAATGATACCTACATCTGTCATCACAAAGTGACAGGAGTAAACATTTGTCTCATTACTGGAGTTTTAATGATAATGTTCTATTTAGATCAACCTGGTGGATATGAGGTAAATGTGATTTATTTATTTTAAATGAGTTTTATGGTATGCTTGAAATAAATACCTTGTTTTTTTTAGATAGGAATTTAAGTTAACTTTGAAATGTATTAATTTTCAAGTTTTTCTTTTACCTTCAGTTCCTTTGCTTATTTTTATAACATTGTGAAACAAAAGTTGTTTACAGTCTGACATCCTATTTTCTAATATAGTAAAACTGGAAGTGACTGTGCTGTATGTAGATGACAACAGTTGAGGTTTTGTGCTGGAAAAACCCCACATGAATCTTGAAAACGCTTCATTTTGAAAGCTTTAAAACCTCAAAGTGCCTATATCATGCAAAATCAAACACATTTGAGCTTTTAAGTGAATTGTTATTTTTTAATGAAAAACAAGCCTAAAGCAGGATTTTGATCTTTCCACGCATCTCTGAGCATTCCTCTATAATCCTACTCTCTGAGCACCAGCCCCTCCCAACCCACATTGTGATGTCACAAAGTGGGGAACAGCCCCTTACAGGAAGAGTCTGGACTGTCAGCACCGCCCCCTGGCAAAGTTTCTGCAAAGTTAGTTAAAAGTGGGATCATCTGGACAAAATCCTGTCCACTTTTGTCACTGGAGGAGGGATTACTCATCAATATAAGGGTCGGGTCATTGGGACGCCATAGGATAGCACAAGAGTTAATTTTATATGCACATTTATCTTTGTAAAAGTTTGGATAATGTGTGTTTTCATGGGCAAAACACAGACACGCTACTGAGGCTGGCTCTAGGATGAGGTCATGAAGTGGGCGGCACCCACAAGGAGTGAAAGGCAGAGCCTCAGAGATCATGTGATCAAAAATATGGCCTGGCAAGTTATATGCTAACTTGTATTATATAATTATATAAATATTGTATTTTACATAATTAGGCCTTTAATGAATCATGCAGCTTTTCTCCATCATTCGTTTCTGGCATTAAAACAAGATTCAAATCAAATGACATACATCGGAATCAACTACAGAAAACTTAATAAAACCCCGCAACTCTTTTTTAATGCTTTAATACATATATTTAATAGAACATGTATAAAGTATTTCAAAAGCTATTTGCAGATATAAACACACTCAAAATATTTGCTCACTAAGGCCCATTCATAAAAGCAAAACACTAATGACATCTTTGAAATCAAGATATCCCTATACATAAAAAACGTGAGGATGCCCATATAAACAAAGAGCTTTGAGACATTACATAAAAAAAAAAAAAAAAAAGTGGGGAAATGTATATTTTCAAAAAGGGAAAGCAGGGATGTTGGAATGTACTACAGTACTTTTATTCTTTCACTACCTACATCCACTGCACGTGCGCAGACCGAAATTACATCATATTTTTTAGTTCCGCTCATAAATCTGTGCTACTGGACTTTAAGGCGAGCTGCTTCGCTTTTGGGACTCGCAAATCGCTCTACAACACCGCGGCAGATCCGTACCGACACACCGCCTCTCTGCCTGCGTGGTGATTGTTTCAAAATCCACGCTGATCGAACCGGACGACATGATTTGATCAAAATTCAAATGAGCGGTACATTTCCAGTATAAACTCATAATCTGCGCCGCCCTCGCGACGTTTGGTTAGAAGAGCGTGGATTATGAAATGTTCTTTATGCAGACAGAAGAACTGCAGACACGGATCTGCTGCAGATCTTCTGGTTTATCTCCAAACAGCGCAGTAATGACAGCCGCACGTGATCCATCTGAACCTGAAAAACTGCTGCGGCAGAGCTAGGTGTGTTAGCGCCGGTGTTAGCTTAACTAGACGAAGCTCTCTGATCAGCGTAATCAAACTTCGTCACAACATGCTTCATCTTCTTACATCGCCATAGTGCTCCCATGGAACAAGTTCTGCCTTGCAGAAATTACATTGGACACTTTTTCCTCTTTTATTTGTCTTATGTTTCCCACATTTTCGAGCTCCGTTAGCGTGTTGTTGTATTGTTATTGTTGATACCCCAGCCTGCACTGTGACATCACTGCTTAGCACTACTGCGCATGTGTGAAAAAGAGAATGGAAGACCTGACATTAGAAAGCCCACACTGTAGTTTTGAGATCAAAACAAGGAAAAAGCTAACATAAAAAACGACGCTTCGACGACCAAAATAGTTGTCGACTATGTTAATGGTCGACGTAGTCGCGACTAATCGAGGCAGCCCTAGTTCAGATTAAAATATTAATGACCGTAGAAACTATATGGCATAGATATTCTTCAGGGTTTTCTACCAAAAAAAAAGTTATTTTTTATTTTTCATCAGCCACCTGCAGCACTTCTCATTTTGAATGTTTTTGGTTCCTGTAAAACATAGCAGACTGAAATTAGGACAGCACTAAAAAAAGACAGAACATTGCATGCAGATGGTTGATCAATAGAACGCCAGATTGTGTGATTTTACTCACAATGTTTTGAACACAGAGAAATAAAAATGTCAATCTTACTTTGCAGCAGCACAAATAGATATCCTGTAGCACACCACAGTATTGTCCCTGTGAGAACTGGACCCTTTTTTAATAGGTTCTAATAGCTTGATGCAACAAGAGATACAGATATAATGTATTTTTCACATTGCTGTTCACAATTCAAAAGTACATATGAAATTTTACTGTTTACAAAAGTCAACAGTGGGATCGTTGAACACATTCAAGGACCCACTCCAATAAAAATGTGTTTTTTAAAATATTCTAGTGGAATTTTTCTGTTGATTAAGGACATATGCAAGACATTTGTGCTTAAAATTGCATTTCTTTATTCAAATCATTGTGAATCACCGTGAATAACCAGCTATTTGCATAAAAGGCAACAATATGTACATTTTATCGGTCATTCTTCAAAATGCATGAATATTGAGTGTGGTATCCCACAAGGATCAATACTTGGTCCAATTCTTTTTCTGTTGTATATAAATGATATTTCTGAAGTCTCAGATGTATTGAGACCTGTTCTGTTTGCTGATGATACAGCCATGTTTTGTTCAGGAAAAAATTTAAATCACTTAATAGAAAATATTGAAATTGAACTGGTCAAACTTAAATATTGGTTTAATAATAATAAGCTTTCATTGAATTTAGAAAAGACAAAGTTTATGGTTTTTACTAATAAAAAACAGGAGGAGGTAAAACTATCAATTGATGGAGTAACAATTGAAAAAGTTTCTGAGTATAGATTTCTTGGGTTAATTTTGGACAAAAAGTTGTCTTGGAAGCCACATATATCATATATCAAAAGTAAATTGGCCAAAATTTTTTTTGTTTTGAATAACATTAAGTACTACGTATCATGTCACGTATTAAGAATGTTATACTGTTCAATTGTACTGCCTTATTTCACGTACTGTGTTGAAGTGTGGGGTAATACGTATAAAACTCATTTAACAACATTACATCTACAGCAGAAAAAAGTGATTCGAATAATTCATAAAGCTGGATACACAGAACACACGAATGCTTTATTTGTGGAGTCAAGATTGTTGAAATTTGAGGACTTAGCAAAAACAGCAAACTTTACTTGGGATGCTTAAAGTTAAAAACAGAGAGATGCCGGAGAGTCTGCAAAAATTATTTGTTTTCACCTCAGAAGATGAAAATCACAGGAGGAAATATGATTTTAAGTTTCCAGTCGCTCGCACTGCCTTAAAGCAGTCATGTTTTTCTTTTGTTGGAGTAAAAGTTTGGAATGCTCAACAAGATGTTTTTAAAAGTTGTACTAACAAAATATTATTTAAAAAAATATTTGTAAAGACAAAACTTGAGGAATATGTAATGTGTAATTAGTGTGTGGGGACAGGTGCTAAAAGCCATCTAGGATTGTTTTTTTTTTTTTTGCTTTATGTTTTTTTTTTAGGTGTAATATAGGGGCAGCAATTAAATAAGAATTTTATTCTTCTTACTGCTCCTTTCCTGTCATGAAGATATGTGGACCTTCAACGTGTACCGAATATGTTAATGTAATGCTGTCTTCATGAATGGAATAAAATAAGGAATGAATGAATGAATGAATGAATGAATCAGGAGCAGATGAAAAAAATAAAAATTCAAAATGTCTATAGTGGGTAGAAGTTACAATCTCCATGCCACAACCTCCCTGTTCCACTTATAGATGACTAGATCCATGGACGTCTTTGTTTTCCTCGTCTGAGCTGGTATCTGGTTCAGAAATTGTACGGCTGGAAAGAATCATTAATGCTAGGGCTGGGTTAATAAAATCGATTCATTTCGATTTAAGCTTAACAGATAAATAATCGATTCACGAAAATATTAATCGATTTAGCACATAAAGCTAAAGTCTGCTAGCTCGATGCTAATGTTTAATAGAATTTCCCATAAGATGGCTAATGCTAATGCTCAGTCGACCATACATCAATTTCTGACTAAATTAACATCTTTACAAACTCACAGGCATGGATTTTCCAAACTTTTTTTTTTTTTAAGTAACCATTTGTGGTCTAAAAGACAGTTTTTTTGCTCAAACTGTCGTCTTCTTTTGGAATAAAGTGTACTGCTATTGCTACTTTGCGGCCAAACTGAAACGCTCTCCTGGAGAAGAAGAATAATGTTTACAAAACTACGGAACACTTTAAGATATTAAACTGTGTAAACTGTGTTAACTCAAAATCAAATTGAATGTAGTGGATCAAAAGGATCAGAAAAAAAAAATCTGAAAAGAATCGATCCAGGCTATTGTGAATCAAATCATTTCTGGAAGTGATTGTTGCGCCGCTAATGTTAGATTGGGGGTGAGAAGGGCTGTAAGATATCTAGAGAATGCAAACCAAAGGATGTCGGGAAGTAGAGTCAGACTTGCATAATTGCCAACAGTTCAATTTGAAAAAAATTCCTGCCGCTCTATAGAAACTATAGGAAATGACAGGTTTATAAATTTTAGATAAAAATGGGATCTTAATTAAAAGACCACTGTGAACAATTTTATGATAGATTAAAATATAATCTGAGTGGGACTTTAAGAGCAAGTACTTTATTTGTAAACTATGATGAACAGATCCCAAAAGGCTGTTTTTTATTATAGCTTTTCATTTGAGGAATAGATATGGTTAAAAAATATCTCTACTACTATTGTTTTCAATCAATGAACACATAAACAAAGCTAGTGATGCGCTCAATTTGCAGCAACGTCAACAACAAACCAGTTCGTCATTGCTGTGAGCTGTCTTAGCAGTGCTTGGAACATTTCTATGTAACTATTCTCACGTTATTCGTGGTTATCATGTAGTTTTACAAATGAGGGATAAATGCAACTGGATCATTTGAATGGAAAATGTTTCACTTTCATATTTAGTTCAGTACTAAATGAAACAAACCTTCGCTGTAGAGACAAATGCAAAAAGACAGATAAGATTATCCAAGTATTTAGAAAAAAAAAGTGCATCATTGCTTGTCTGTTTTGCACCAGTTGACCTTTACACAGTTATGGTTTACAGGCTGTCGCCACACAGTCAGTGGAAACAAGCTTCTTTGGGATCTGTATAGTAAAGATATTGGTAATGTAATTGGGAAGGTAAATGTTATGGAAGACTTAACATTTTTCTTTAAAAATTAAAACAATAAGTCCTGACAAATTCACATTTCTTGTCAATTTTAAGTGTTAAAAGTTAGAATTTAATGTATTAGTCCTCTTTAGCTTCCTTTGATATTTCTTGCTCTTATTTGCGTTTTAGTGGTTTATGCATAAACTATATAAATGAAAGGGTAATTGTTTGGGAGAACACTAAATCCAGATAAGCTTGAATATATCTTTTTTTTTCTTAGAAAAAAGTTATCAGGGATTAATCAGAATACTATCTTGAGTGAACATCCTGTGCCTTAATGTCTTGTGAAAAAAGTGCTATATCGTCATCTAGCAACATAACCATAGATACAGAGTTGCTTTCACACTAAGCTGTTTGGTGTGCACCAATAGCTTTCCAAGTCTCGCATGAACTCAGGCACAGACAAACACATGTCTGTCCCCAACCGATGCTTTTGTAAAACATTTAAAATATGAACAAATTTAATAAATAGATACAGATTGTCCCACTTTTTTATATTCTTTTATTATTTAACACCTAAACAGAGCATGTCTGTGAAGTAGTTTGAACAAGCAATAAAAAAAAAAATAGTGCAACAATCAACCACAAAAAAGTTTACTAGAAAATAGGGCTGGGCGATAAAACGATAATTATTGATATCGCGATAGAACATTTTTTCGATAGAAGAATGAGTCCATCGCGATAGACTTTTATTTTGAAGGGTCTGCAAATAACACTTGCTAGCGAACAGTTTCTCCTATGTGACGAGTAAAAGTTAGAGAGTTAGTCTCCACAGGGCGAGTAAGTGTTTGCATCTAATTATTGTGTTTATTAGCTCTCATTTCTGTCATTTCTTGGACTCCACTCCGCGTCCTTCGTCTGCATGAAAGGTAAACAAACGCGCACGAGCCGACTTCTACCAGAGACCCCCGCAGCAGCTGCGCACCTCGCGCCCCGCGTGCTGTATTACAATCAATTGACTGTCCACGCTGAATGCATTTGGCGTCAAAATAATTTACTGTACACTGTATTAGTTTTAACAAGCGTCAGATTTGATGCTTTCGGTCATCAGAAAGTCTGTCGCTCTGAAGCCCGCTGAGTGTGGGAGAAGCTTCCGTCAAAACTTTTCTGGAACTCTTCGTGAAGAACGCGGATACCGAGAGATTGATTTATTTTGAAGAGCTGAATAAAAACATCGGTACACATCTCCGTGTCCGAGTTCAGGAGACCTTCCAGCAGGGAGCGGCCGCTGTAACACTCCTGCACCCAGCTGACTAGAGCCGACAGGTAAAGCTAAGGCAACCCGTTTGGGTCAAAATTAACCAGAAAAAACGCGGGTATGGCAGTGCGTCACATGGACATGTGCTATGGTTAATAATACTTATTTGACATATTTAAATGTTGCAACAGTTAGTTTCAATACAACAATTAATACCAAAAATAATGAAAGTTTAATTCAAAAATTGTAATTTAATTTGGTGGGATAGCAGATTAAGTATTCCTTTCTCTCAGTTTTTGCAGACTTGTCTCCAGACATGTACATGTAATCAGAAAATACACGTTTTGTTTATGTTCAAAGTTCAAAATGTGTGAGTTAATGCTTTTAAGTACTTTTTTTAAACATATATTTTTAACTTTTTTTTAACAGAAATTTTAGGCTTTCATCTTCTTTTTTCTTGTTGTTTTTTTACTTGTTACTGATCTGAAAAATGATCAGAACCATGACCTTAAAGCCGTGACACGATCCGAGCCATGTGTTTTGTGATCCGTTACACTGCTACTAAATACAACAAAAATAATTTGTAGTACATCAATACATTTTTATTATATGAACCCTGAAAACATTAGAATTTATTTGTAGACTTAATGCTTTGTTTTTTTAATGGAACTGAAGAAACAGTTTAGTAGTCTAATATAAATAAATATAGTCAAATATAGTTATTTGGTTTATATCGTGACCAATATCGTTATCGCGCAATATGTAAAAAGCTATATCGTGATTTTAAAAAATCCCATATCGCCCAGCCCTACTAGAAAACTGTGAATATTAGTCATGTCAGAAAGTTTGGTGACTGTAGCCACAGTCAGTATCGTCAGAACTATTAAACATTTTTGATCACTAGAATTTATTAAGAATGTTTTTGTGCATTTTATCTTTACATAGTTGAATTGTAAGCACAGTGTGTCTTCATATTAGGGATGTCCCGATCAGATCATGTGATCAGAAATTTGGCCTGATCAGGTGGTTCATGACTTGATCAATACCGGTTGTTGTCCCCTGATCAATATCAAAGATGCTACTTATTCTTTTTATGATCATCGCTTTATATTCCGAGCTTATTATAGATAAATACTCAACCAGAAGTCTGCATGTCATGACTGGATCACAACATGTTATTGCCGTAAAATGGAGCAGAATATGGCAACAGTTCAATCCTGAGGCTAGCAAAAACAGTTCAGTCAAACTAGCGAGATGTTCACAGATTCAGACTTCTGGATCAATAACTTTTTAAAAACTCTTTAAACTAACGACAATTGTCTCTATTGGTCTGTCTAAATGCAAGCAGTGACTTACAAAATATAACATAAATCATGTTTTTGTTTATTTTTATTGCTAAGCTCTCTGTGATGCTAACAGACGTGCAGCTGCTCATTGTGCTAAGAGCTAGCTCTGTGATTTAACCCCTTAAGACTTTAGCTCTTCTTCTATGCGTCTGTTTTATTTCTATGGCAAAGAAATGAGACAAGATAATTAACTGCTGGGGTAATAAAGCAGGACGTGTTGCCATGAGAGGGTAAAAAAATAATCCCATATTCTTAAAAACTGCAAAATAAAACAAAAACTTAACAAATGGTTCTAATGATATCAGCTAGTCATGAATATTAATCATCACGTGTATGCTATAACAGTCATTATTATTTTTAATAATTTTAAATGAAGATATGAATCACATTTGGTTAAAAATGTTCAATAGTTCTTAAAATAGTAAAGCTAAAGTAACTTAACTTTCTCACATGACTAATTATCCCCTTTATTTACTAGATAAATAGGTAATAGTTGCACTTTTTTAAACTTAATTGTTAAAGCTACTTCATGCAGGTGCTCTAAGTGTTAAATGATAAAGTAAGGTTACAGTGTTCCCCTGCTTGTTTGCATTTCTTTTTTCGCTGTTTCATGAATTTGCGCAATTTTTTCAGTCATGTGACTCTTCCGCTTCTTTTCAGAAAGCACGAAAATTCAAGAGGCTTGTATGGAATTTTTTACGTTCTCCATGCCCCTGCATGGAGAAATGCCATCAGTTGACTGCTGCAGCTCGCCGGTCTTCCGCGGTTGGATCAAACGCGGACAGCATATTCGTGACAGCTAATGAGACTTTACTTTCAACGTCTTTTTAAATACGCAAGGCCAACTTTAAAAAATATTCCGTTTGGATGCAATTAAAACACGAGCGGACAATGCCACCTGCATCTTCACTGCATGACGGGAAGCAGACATGATTTTCAAACACAAAATGATGAAAGCTAACATCACCTTTCACTTAATTACAATCCTTCACAGCACAGAAGTGGGACGTTATATTATCTTCTCCGGCCTCTACAGCTGCATCTGGGTTAGATAGCTACTGTGACGTATCAAAGTTTCAGGACGTGTGAAAGTTTCAGGAATTCAAACCGAGTTCTTCTCAGGGACTTAAAAGGAGAAATACTCTGAAATGCAAACATGAAATGATTTCTTATTATACTTTTTCTCTTTCAGAAGAAAAATACCACACATACATGTTAAAAACTCAAAAAACAGGATTTTCATTTGAGGGGGACTTTAATGGCTTAAAATACCTGATTGGGACATTCCTACTTCACACATTGAAATAAATGTTAACAGTTAAGGGTCTTGATGATCATTTCCACCCCCCAAAAAACAAGAACAGCAGGAAGCAAAATGTCAAAGAACAAAAGGCTCCAATTGATATTGCTTAACTGTCAGCAGGCTGCTCTTTGTGAATTAAGCCGCTTTAAATGCAGCTCACGTCCCTCCGTTTTGGACTGCCCCTCTGCTCTCAGCTGTTTCTGGTTGCCAGGCCTGGGAAAGTGTTCTCAGCCCACAGGAAATGATGGCGGGTCAGCAGACGTCGCTGCTGCTCTGAGCGGTCCTTACTTCCTAAATACATGCTGTGTCAAGATAGCTTTTTCTGTCATTTAATATGTGGGCTACATGGTACGAGTCAACTCCCTGAAGTAGTTAAAAATACTAATGTTTAAAAAAGATGTGGAAGTGAAACATGTTTCCTCATGTTATTTTTTCTTTGTTTGCTTACTGTGGCTAAACGTTTCTTGAGGCTCCTCCAATGATCTACTAACTACATCCTAATTAGGATCATTTAAATTCACACGCCCAATTAGGTTGAGAAGTTCAAACACTCGACGTGTTTGAACTTCTCAGGCCTTATCACAATTGCACCAATTTTAGAGCACACCAGTGATGTTTATTTTCCCCCAGTTTAAATAAAAAAAAGTCTGTCCACAAACCCTGTAGTCATATTTGCAAAACCAAGTAAAGTAAATAAAGCATGACGGTCTGATTAAATGTCTTGTTACTGCTTCATTAACAAACATCTGTCCTAATTGGTGTCATTGAACGAACTCAATTAGAGATAATTCAGACAAATCTAATTTAAGGCACTGACATGTCTGCTCGCTTCGGTTTGGTTTTAAACCAAGATTCTGTTTTTACATAATTCCACAAATTACAATTATTTATGTATTTTTTAAATATTTAATGTGATTAAGTTGAACAAAACTATTTTGCTTCACTCACACACTTTATTTTATTCACTATGATGAACAGCCTCTCACTGGATGCTTATTCTGTTAAGTGAGATGTAAAACTTTTATTCCAGTTTTATCTTTCTCCTAGAAATTAATGAAAAAAGGATTTACAGTAGTAGGACTGTGACGATTCGTTTTAGCAACAATTTATTTCATACCTTACTTTATTTTGCTGTAGTTGATAGAATTCATGATTGATTTTGGTTCCGTTTTTATCCACTGATCTAAAATCAATCCAGGACATCTTTATTCAAAGCTTCAACTAGTGTGACTCAGAGATAAATATTTGGAACTAAACAGTAGACGTGAACTTTTCAGGATTCCTTGTATTGCATCAAGATAATCAAGTAGAGTTGAGACAAATTATCGATATGGCGAACTCTTCCGATATTTAAACTCACAAACGATTACTGGTCCTCTCTTTCCCTTTATCTGTTTCCTATAATAATATAAAAAATGTCCATCAGGGGGTGCTTCACAACAGTGAAATGTAAGGATGCCACCGCAAAACCGTCATCCATTTTTACCAGACCAATATATTTTTAGCTTAAATTCTAAAAAACATAGTGGCGTGGTTACAACGTGAACACGGGGAGCACTTTCTTCATTATATTTCCACATGTAGCCGGGAGTGGAGGGGCTCGTCACGAGCTATTATCACATACTCCGCTGGCGGAGGAAAACCCGCGGATGGCAGAGCACCCGTGAGCTAAAAGGTCCAAGACACCATGTCTGTATTTTCTAAAGCAACAAAAACATGGATTGCAAGGCGGTAACAGCAGTAACCTGTCTAAACACTTGCTAAAATACATCCAAGACCATCCAAACCACACGTCTAGCGCCGTTATTGATCCAACAGGTATGTATGCTAGCGGTACACATGTAGAGCACGTGAGTAAAGTGTTGATCATCAAAGATAAGTGCAGGAATTTTCTTATAAAAGGAGAAGGAAATGAAAGTGGATACCAACACCGTAAATAACTTGGTCATATAATATTAACCGGCTGAAAGTTCATATTGTGCCTCAATAATAATAAATTATCTGACAAAAAATGTAAATTGATTAAAATGCAGCATTGTGAATTTTTATTTCCACATTTTTAGTTCTTTGAAGCGAAAAGGCCATTTGATATACTCTACGTTTTAGTTCTTAATTGAAGATTTGTTTATTTTTTACCTTAAAATGTATGTTATTGTAAAGACACATTCATATTTATTGATTAATTTATTCTTTGAACACAATACAAAAATATATTTGTTTTAAAAACAGTTATATAACAAAGATTACTAAGGTAATATAATGCTTATTGCAATGTTTGCCATATCGAGATACTATCAATATCATGAGCCATGTATTGTGAATCGCATCGTATCGTGAGTTACTCTTGTATTCCCAGCCCTATAATTAAGTGTAAAGTAATTTTGTGTACGAACAAACAAGTAAACAAAAATGATGTCAAATCCATTCACATTTATTTTGATAAAGTTCAGCCCACTGTTGTTTTTCACATTTATTAGAACATGATACCACAGTGTATGGTCAGACGTTTTTGTTAAACTTCAAGGTGTTTCTATACGTTGGACTGGAAGGATGACTGCAATTCAGTTTTTGCTGCATTACTAGTGTATTGCTCGCTGTGATGTCACTTGGTCATTTTTTTATTATATTTAATAAACCTACCGTGTCTAAATACAATTTTTTTTTTCCCAAAATTGATACAATCAATTTACTTTATTTTTAAAATAATTTTAGGATTTGATTAAAAGCTTGATTTAGGATTGTACGAAAATAAATCAATTAATTGATTAAGTCGATTAAATTTTGAACTTATTGATAATGAATTTCACAAGAGTCTCATTTTAAAGTTTGTAGTTCTAATTCTAGATTCAGATTTAAAATTTTTATAGTTTAGTAGATTGCTGACTCTAAATGACCAGAAAGTTTTATCAGGTTGTGTGTCACCGGGAATGATTAAATGAGCACTTTTTGTGTTTTTGTCCATGACTTGTCGTCTTGTGTGGAGAATGTTTCAGTCAGAGAAAAAGAAACAGATGTTTGTGCTTCCAACACTATCAGCAGTTTCCTGCTCCATCCACAGTGTGCTTTCCTGGCGTTTTTCTTTCTGGATAAGTGATGACTTGGAGGCTTTTTGCTGGGAAAACAGAAACTGCTTTTCATATTGGTGTTCTGCAGTTTTTTGTTTTGTTTTTTTTATCTTTCATTTTGAGCAGATTTAGACCAAAACGATTCTTGTTGAAGATGCTTCTTTTCCACGTGATCCCAAAGAGCTGAGCCTGTTTTTAAAATGTAGCCGAGCTATTTTTAGACAGGGGGGGTTTCTGAATAAAAGACGAATAGCTGTTTTGATCACTTAAGTGAGCCCCAAGAGAAAGGGACGGCGTGCCGTTTAATGATGACAGCTGGGACAATGGATTTCCTGCTATCTTGTTAGGAAGAATCCTCTCTGGCAGTTTGTATGATGAAGGACTGCCTCAGCATTTATAAGAAGGATTATTCCTCCATCCCGCCTTTTAGTCTAGCTAAATCTTCAATAATTCAGAAATAAATAACTTATGGCAAATGGTTGATAAAAAATAACTGGTTTTGCTTCAAATTAAGATGTTTAGCGAGTGCATTCCCTCACAGTACAATATGTTCTTTTTTCTTTGCAGCACTCGAAGATCAGATTAGATTAATGCAAGAGATTATGTATGACATGAAAGGAGAAACTGTAGAAATGTGCTATCTTATGTAACGTGAAAATAGTTTATTATTTTGACAGCATGTTGTACATTGCATGGAAAATGTGTGCATGCCCATGCAGGAGTGAGTGATTGCTCAGTACATGCATTCATTACACGTGTGCAGTAGGTTGTTTAGTATTGGCTCCACATCAGAACACATCAGCCTCCTTTCTGAGAGAAAACGGATTATGAACCAGAAGAGTATAAATATTTAATGTGAAAATCTTATTTCACCTGCTTTTTTTTACACTTTTGGCTGAGTTAAAAAAAATATTCATCTTTGGCTGAGCTGAGACTTTTTTTTTTTTTAATTCAGGGTGTATTCAGATTGGACACATTTGGTCAGTTTAAAGTAAACCAGAGTCCGTTTCCTACCTATAATTCAGAACAAATTTTCAGTCTGAATACATGAAAGCGGACCCCGGTCAAGGACCAGAAACTGCTCCGCTCTTTCGAGGTGGTCTCGGTTTAGCACTGGTTCGGTCTGAGATAACGCAGTAATAGTTCTGCCACATATGATTAGTTTAAGTCAACTATCCCCCGATTATTTTTTCCAATTATTCGGCTAATCAGGTCATTTGTAAAGCACACATCTTAACCATCATTAGCTTTAAACTACAAATGATAGTTTATTAAACTTGTAATTTTCTGTCCTTTATTAGAATCGGGTATTAAAGCAAATGAGGTTAGCATCTGAAACAAGGAACTAGTGATATGACGTTCTGTATCGAGGCCTGTGTTGAGTAGTGGAGGAGGAGCTTCCGCGAAGCGCGTATCGAGGCTTTCTTCATCTAGGGGAGGGGCTGAAAATGATGACTGTAACGATGAGGCAGAGGCATTTGGGTCTATCAGCAACCAAGGTTTAATAACAACCTTAAACAAAGGGTAAGTCAGAGTCCAGGCGTGGTTCAAGGCAGACAAGATGACGAGGAGACAAGCAGAGATCAAAACCAGGAGAGATAACAAAGAGAAACCGCTCAGAATGTATGCAGGGGCAGTACAAGACTTCGCACTGAGGCGGTGACAGCAGGCAGACTATATACACTGGTGGTGATGAGGTAGATGGGAAACAGCTGAGGAGATCCGGCTGAGGGAGTGACTGCTGAGAGGGTGGTCAGATGCTGACAACGGCGTCCGAAGCTTCGCTTCTTGGCTGTACCACGTGACTGATTCATGAAGTGGCTCAGGTTGTGCCGCTAGTCTCGACAGCAGCATGAATCCTTCAGGCTCCATTCAATGAGACACAGTGGATTTAGGGGAAACTGTTTTTAAATTTAAAAATTTTTCTTTAGTTGTTTTGACCCACCTCATAGTTCCTGTCCAATGACTGAAGAGATCTTTAGTCACATGGTTTTGTTTACAAGTTTTGGTCCGAAACAGAAATCTCTAGTCTGAATCCAGACCAAACACAATCTTCAGGACTTGATCAAACGATTAACAATGAACAAACAGAAAAGATTACAAATCCTAGAAAAAAAAAAAAAAGTTGTCTTGTGGGGTCTAGATGACCGCACTTTTAATGTAAATATGCCTGGGACAGCACAAGGGTTATGTACACTTGGTCCAAACCAACGGTTTGTCTTATGAGGGAGGACAATAACAAGGAACATTTTCTTTAAAATTGCATTTTTTAGTATTTATTCATTAAAATTTTGGTGAATCAGGAGCAGATAAAAAAATGCTGTTGGAAAAAGAGCCTTTTTTGGACTTATGTGATACAACAGGCAGGCCACATACTCCCTTATTCATCCATTGATTTATGCACTTGTAGACAAATAGATCTATGTTTCCTTTGTTTTCTTCACCTGAACTGGTATCTAGCTCAAAACTGTATGGTGGATAGCTCCAATATTGTTCGTTATTGTCATTGTGGGTGACTGGAAGAGGGGTTGGGGCTGCCCTATGCCAGTGGTTGACAGTTAACAGTGAAAGAGCCATTTGAGCTCGTTTTCTACTGATCAAAACGTAGAAGGAGCCGCATAGACTTAGTTTAGCCTTTAAGAAGTTTGGATTTGCATTTATGACCTTCTTTTTTTAGTAATAAATATGAGTTATGTCTACATTTTGGCACAAACAAAAGTAAATATAAAAAAAACCTAGCATCTCTTAAAATTATTATTATTTTTTTTTTTACGTTTGACAGAAGGTCAAATAACTTATTTTTTAAAATAAAAGTTGCTCTGTGCCAAACAGAATCATCTCAGGAGAGTTCTGGGTAGCTAGGAACCATTTTTTTGCAGCATAAGCACAATGTGTGCTTTTAACTCATAGAAGATCAAACTTTTTATCAAAGTTTTGCTTTGCATATAAAATCTGTTCATTCTGGAGGTAGCGTTGAGCAAACAAGACATCTTCAGGTCAGGGATCTAAAAACCTACATAGTTGATCATCTATGTGCCCCTCAACCATCAATTTATAAATTTAACTAATATAAATTTAATAAATGCTAATTAAGTAATCCTTACTTTAAAAAATCCAGTTGTATTTTTCTTATATTTGGTTATTTTTTTGGTTTTTTTTTCCCTTCGTTGTCCTCCATACACTGCTGGGTTTTGTTATTTTAGTTTGGGGTTGGACCTCGGTAGTCTTAGTTTGTGGGCTTTGTTTATTTGTTTTCTCACCTACAACTCAAAGGCAAATTTCTAATGAACTCCTGCCACTCTGCAGCAACTATATCCTAGAAAACAATACAAGTTTTTTGGGGGGAATTTGTCTAAAATCGGCACACAATAAATCAAAAGATGATTGGAGTGAGATTACAAAGTTGTGTTTTCTTTACCAGCTAAAAGCAGTGTTGCATCCACAGCCTGATTCTATAATTAACCCCTGCTGTCATGATTGATTAGTTTTATAGCACTGATTAGTAGCACTTTAGAACCATGCTGCTTTATTTGACTGTCAGAATTACACTGAAGTCATTAAAAAGTCATTTAATTATTTATGTGATTACAATCCTTTTCTATTCATATATTTTTTGCATATTTTCACATCTTTGGAGTAATCAGAACTGCACATTTTGTTTTGTGTTAATCAACATTAGTGTAGCTCTCTAATCTGTCCTCAGTCTTTGACGTCCTGCTGACTGACAGGGACACAGGGCTAAGAATAGAGAGCCCGGGAACAATGGAGCTGAACCCTGAGGGTCAGTAATAAGTCGTGGGAGGGAAAGTGGTCACATGACTGTTCCATGTCGTGCAGTCATTACGGTGATGGAAAACTGTGATCTTCCTCTCAGCTGTAACAGCAAAGCCACTCTGTGGTAGGTCCATCTGTTGAGTCCGCTAATGTTCGGATGGGGAAGTCTGAGACCCGCGATGGCTCCGTCATTTGGGCCTCTGCTGCTGTGGAAAGTGATTTGGAGTTTGGCTGATGCCATCAGAACACGTGGGGCCATCACATCACCCACTTATTAGAATCATGAACCCATTTGGGCTCATATTTAAACAACATCAGGGGTGACTGTTTGGGATCGACTTAGAGTTTTTTTAAACTGGAAAAAAAAATAAAAGGAACAAATAAAAAACATTGAAATTGAGAAGATTACATTGTCCTTCAATCACTTAAAGCTGTTCTGTACGCTCTACTTCTTTCATACTTTATGTACATTTGGGCAAAAAAGTACATCTCATCTATGAGACACATGATGAAAAAAAAATCCACAAGATCACTTTGTCTTATTTTTACATAATTTTTTGTAAATTATGGTGGAAAATAAGAATTTGGTCAACAACAAAAATCCACCCCAATATGTTGCCATAAACCTTTTGTTGACAGTCAAACATTTTCTGTAAGTCTTCACCAGGTTTTCACAAACTGTTGCTGGTATTTTGGTCCATTCCTCCATGCAGATCTCCTCAGCCCTCTTTGGGGCTGTTGCTGGGCAACACAGACTTTCAACTCTCTCGACTGGCTAAATCACTCCAGGACCTTGACATGCTTCTTAGGAAACCACCCCTACCAGGGCGGTGTGTTTGGGATGGTTGTCACGCTGAAAGATCCAGCCACGTTTCATCTTCAATGTACTGATGGAAGGAGGTTTTTGACCAGACATGTTTCCATTCATTCTTTACTTTACATGTATCAGTCCTTCTGGACCCTTTGCTGAAAAACAGCCCCAAATCATGATGTTTCCACCCCCATGCTTTACAGTAGGTTTGTGTTCTTTGATTCAACTCAGCATTCTTTCTCCTCCAAAACAGTAGAATTCTTCCCAAAAAAGTTCTATTTTGGTTTCATCTGACTAAAGGACATTCTCCCAATCCTCTCCAGGATCGTCCATATGCTCTCTAGCAAACTGTAGACGGGCCTGCACATGTACTGGCTTTAGCAGGGGGACACGTCTGGCCTTCAGGGTTCTAGTCCCTAGCGGTGTAGTTTGTTAATGATGGTAACCTTTGTTGTTTTTGGTCCCAGCTCTCTGCAGGTCATTCACTAGGCCCCCCCGCCCCGTGTGGTTCTGTGATATATGTGATCATTTTGACCCCACAGGGTGAGATCTTGGGGTTATTAGATTATCAGTGTCTTCCATTTCCTAATATTTGATTTCTTCACACCAAGCTGCTTAGATATTGCAGATTCAGTCCTCTTAGTGGAGGTCAACAATTTTGTTTCTGGTGTCCTGAGACAGCTCTTTGGTCTTATCCATAGTGGAGTGTGACTGTTTGAGGTTGTGAACAGGTGTATTTTATTTAGATAACGAGTTCAAACAGGTGTCATTAATACAGGTAACGAGTGGAGGACAGAGGATCATCTTACAAAAAAAGTTATAGATCTGTGAAAGACAGAACTCTTACACAATTTGTGGCTGACTAAGTACTTTTTTTGCCCCACTGTGTACTGGTAAAGATGATGAAAGCCCAAAGTTGACACAAATTTGTGCTGTCCTCCATTTTTTTTCACTTTAATGTCACAACCTTTGTAGAACTGTGGTGCAACTCTAAATAAAACCTTTACGGCTCTCTTGTGCTGCCATTGATAAGAATCGGAATTGCTTCTTATGTGTCATTTTGTCGAAATAAAACCAGTTATAAACATAAAAATGTATCTAAAAAGAATGTCAATTATTGCTTCTTTTCATCTAAATGGAGGAAAGAAAGTCAAAGACATTAAGTCACAATGCAACACATTGCTCTTGCACTACTTTCAGCCCTCCAGTGAAACTGCACCTTTTTTTAAATTATTTTTTATTACTCTACTTTATTTTTTTCCGGTGTACATACTTGTACACGTGATCTCATTCACACTTGGACAGAAATTCCTATACCTCTGTATTACCTTTGAGTTACATTCTTGGTAAAATATGCAAAGTTAGAACATAATAGATCATATTGACAAATGTATTTTACTTTTAAATTATATTTTACTATTTTTTTTTAGAATAATACAAACTATATTGTACATTTATTGGTAAAGTAAGAGAGACATTTGGTGCAGCAACCTTTAGTTTTTTATCAGCCTCCCCAAAACTAATGAAAAATGTTCTATTTATTTAAAAAAAAATGAAAGAAAAGTGTTTTGTGTCTCAGAAAGACTAAAAGTGCAAATGCTGCCTAATGAAAGCAGGTTCAACTTGTTCTGGCTAACCTACAACAACAGGACGGACCGCTAATGGAGCTGTGAAAAAAAAAAGGACAAACATAATTATTAGTAACATATTTTTTTTTAATTGGACCAATGAATCCCCAAATAAATAATGGCAGAATATTTTTAATTTAAATGTTCTATTTAAAAAAAGCTTAAAGCGACTTTCAACAAACAAAAACGCTTTTTTTCATTGTAAACATGGTCCTGCTGCTTTAAACAACCACATTTTGGGTGGCTGGTTTGTTGTAACATCACTGAGCATGTATGAAGTATATTACAAGCGTTTTAATGCCGCATATGACTTTATAACAACAAAAATGGAAATGCATTATTTTTGTAAAGAGTTAATTCCAATTCTGGAGCAGAAAATTATTATATTTGTATTTTTTATTATTTATTTATTTATTATTTGTGTGAATGTTCGAGTGTAGAGTTTAGGGTTGAGAACAAAAATGCATCCCTTTTGTAAACTATAATTTATGACTCTGATAACATTTAATCTAACGCAACTTTTGAGGTCGACTCTGTGAATGTTACTCCTAATATTCATTGTTTTTCATCCTCTGTGCACCTCTCCCCTTCCCCTCATTACCCTCTCAGTCTTTTTCTTATCTTCGCTTTCCACATCTGCCTCACACTCTCACCTTTCTGACTGATCCATAATCTAAAACAAAACTAATGGTATATTTTTTTTTTTTTTATACAAAATTGGTTTATACAACTACACACCAGCTTTGCTCATGAAAGATAGAGAAGAACCCTAGTTGTTAGGGATGTGAATCTTACAACAAGTCACGATTCGATTCGATTCCGATTCTTGGGGTGCCGATTCGATTCTGAAACGATTCTCGATTCTCGATTCAGACATTTAAAACACAAAGGAAAAATTTTAATTAAAACTAGATTTGCAATTCCTATAAAGAAATTGCGTCTGATTGCTGAAAGCAATACCGTATTAAAGCAATTTTAAAGCTGTTACTATCAAAAGCCAAAAATACCCACTTTATATATGTACGCATATGTCAGTTTCCCCAGCTCTAGAGAAATTGCCTTTCAAACTTTCATCAGACCACCACTAGATGACGCCAAAGATTTAAAAACAAAATCAGTGACCAAGTTATTAAAGTGTTTTTTTCTTTTATCTCCTGTAGTTTCAGACAACTTAGCTTTGCTGCATTAACACTGTTCACAGAAACCTAAAGTCTTTATGTGAAAATTCTTAAACTTTGAGAATAAATTGTTTATTCAGCAGAGACCAAGCTTCTGCAAAGAATATGCAAAGATTCGTCAAAGTACGTGACAAAGGGAGTCAAAAAAGTGTTTTGCGAAAAATCGTAAATTGCAAAAAAGCCTCCCAAAGGAGTGAAAAGTAGTGCTTAAGACAAATGCACTTGGAGAATAAGGCCTTTACACTTTAGTAATCCAACTGACCACCTGGTGGCGCAATAAAGTCAAAATTGATTGAGCATTTAAAGATTGGTGTGAAGTATCTACATACAAAGTTTCATACCAGTTGATCAATTACTTTTCAATATAATAGGGATTTTAAATTCGTCTCATGTACTTAGATAGGAGAAGCAAATATATTTAAAAATTCATATAAAATTAACCGTCACTTCAAATGGTACGAAATTTTAAACCAAACATCTCTATGGACAGCTTAACAAACTACAAGTGGTTGCATGTTTATATCTGTAATTATTTAAAAGATACAGGAAACCATCCAAAGTTAGCTTATCCTTCTTAAGTCACCACTAGGTGGCGCAGCACAGCCCTTTTTCTAGTATGTTATACAAGTCCCCTCCTGCTACCTATGCGTTGAATTTTATGCAGCTAGGTTGAGCGGTTTTTGAGATAGAGGCTTAAACACAATTTCCTAAATTATAGCGCCACCTATAGGAATATTTTCAAAAAACTTTACGTACTTCTTTATCACTGTAGGATGAAGTTATGTTTCAAAATTTGTGAAGTTTTGACCATCTTTGTAGGATTTAGAGCATGTTAAAAAATCAGTGACCACACCCACCTCATTAGCATTACGTTTTTTCGAAAACGGTAAGGAATATCGCCAATTGAGTGGTACCATTGAATTCGGGGTACTCTAAACAGGGTGTGTACCAATTTTTGTCGAGTTTGATGAAACTTTGTTGAATAGGGAGCCAAAAACGTGTTTTACAAAAAATCGCAAATAGCGAAAAATCTAGACCAACAGAATTTAATGGTCCAAATTTGAAAAATGTTCATTAGCATCCAAGGAACACACAGAAAAAGAAAGCACAAATTTCTGACTTACGGTATTCGAGATAGAGGCCAAAAACAAACTGCTTACTAAAACGATCACCTGGTGGCGCTATAGAGCAGCATTGAGCTGCAATTTTAATAGAACGTGTAGTTTACTATACCCTATGATATTGGAAAGTTTCATGAAATTATCTTTAGTATTTTTGAAGATATAAGCATTTAAAAGTGCTCACAATGTTAAGTCAATGGGAAAAATAATTCATAAAAATATTAATATAAAATCAACCATAAGTCCAATGGCTAAACAAAATACACGCACACTTCTCACAATAGAGCTTTACAAAGTACTTTTGATTCCATCTTTATAACTGCTTTTGTCTACGAGGAGAAGCGCGCCAAAGATGCGGCGGAATAATAATAATAATAAACTATAATAAATTTGTACAACAACATACTCTGATTGCTTTCAGCAATCAGACAACTATAATAAATTTGTACAACAACATACTCTGATTGCTTTCAGCAATCAGACAATAATAATAATAATAATAATAAACTATAATAAAGTTGTACAACAACATACTCTGATTGCTTTCAGCAATCAGACAATAAACTATAATAAAGTTGTACAACAACATACTCTGATTGCTTTCAGCAATCAGACAATAAGAAAAAGAATAATAAAATATAATAAAGAAGGTGGATAACATACTCTGATTGCTTTCAGCAATCAGACAACTAGATTTGCAATTCCCTGAAGAAATTGCGTCTGATTGCTGAAAGCAACACCGATCTAAAACACTGTTAAGAATGACTTTTTTCCTTAAAAGATTTCTATAAATGTTCCTAAAAAAAATCCAAGAACCAGGCCTTATTGATCTCAGTTACTTTTATTACTCCTTGCAATGAGGAGAAATCCGACCAGCCAACTACACAGAGTTACCTCGTGGGAGTTCTGCCCACCACACGCGGACATGCACTTTTATACAGTCATGGCCGTTGCTAGGCAACGACAGTCAGGGGTCCTGTGTCATAGGTCATAAACCGTGAGCCTATGTCCTTAAAAGGAGTCAGGACTCAGACAAAGACATTCCAGTACTTTTCCACACAGCTGAGGGATAGGGGGAGGTGAGGGAAAAGGTGACGCTGGCTTCAAGGCCCACACATAACATAATTCTGTTAATTAATATTTCCAACAGTTCCGCCCTGTTGTGGGTCTTGAAGCACTCGAGCTCGCAACAGCAATCTTGAAAACATCAGTTTTAAGTCTCCTGCATGAACAGTTTTAACCTAAAACATCAGAAACAGATTTTCTGTTCTGAGCCCGTGGAGGGGGCGAAAACCCAGTGGGAAATTCCCCCTCGTCCCACTCATGGTGCGAACACTTCAAAAGCCACAGGTAGCTAAGAAAAGCAGGGACTGTAAAAATGTACCTTAAGCAACACATTCATCATCGTCATCATCAGAATCATCATTGTCACCAGCCTGCAAAAGATGTACCATAACTTGACTGCTGGGGTCTTGTACGCCCCAAACATATCTAACCAACTGTCCCACATGGATGTATCAACACCTGAATGTTCCTTCATTTTATTGCTCAGACTACGCAGTCCTCCTACTGCACGAGTCAGGCTTCCATCGGCGGCGGTTGCCGCTAATTGTTCTTGACAGCTTCGAACCCAGGGGTCCAGTTACTGAGGCTTTGGTGAATTTGTCCTGTCTGTTTCCCCCTTCGCTGAGGGACAACCCATAGAATCTTGAGGTGGTTCTGGTCATTGCTCTGGGTTTTGTGACCTGCTGTAAGGACTAGAGCTGGGGTAGGAGATCAGTTGGCTTCTTCAGCACCCAAAGGTTTGTACCGGGCGTCTTCCACTCCTACCATCCTTCAGAGGTACCAGCTTCTTGCAATGGCTCTGGTGGATCCAAGTGGCTCTCTCAGCAATCTTCACAGCAGTGGAGGTGGTCAGCTGGACAGTGAAGGATCTCCCACAGCGGGGTGCAGCCCAGGTTTTTCTTTTGATCACCTTGATCAGGATCTGGTCACCTGGCTGCAACAGCTCCACCTGTGAGGAACAAGGAACATCTGGCAGATTATTTGTTCTTGACACTTCTTCACTTTGCAACAATTCTCTCATCCATTCTGCTGTTTCTGTGGTTGGTTATCTGTGGTTGGCTATCAGCTCGGGGGTGTGTCTATGTTCTGGGTATTTGAGTGAGTTAAATGTATTCTAATTCTATCAATGACTTGGTTGATCAACAATGTGTATGTGTAGGTGTCTTTATGTTGTGGTAAGGAATGGCTGTGTGTTGATACATCAAGGCAGTGTCTATGTGCGTGCGTGGATGAAGATCACAAAGAAGGCTTAAAAGTTCTGTTAGTCAAAGTCATACACACAAAAGATTAAAAGTATAATTAAAAAGCTTAAGGGAATATTCAAGTTAAAACTTAAGGGAAAAATAAAGGAGAAAATTAAAAAAGAACTTTAAATGTTATGAATAGCTATTTAAGAAATACACACAAACATTCACACACATAAAACTCACTGAGACAACTTTTCTGCACTCACACTGTCACACTGTCCATGGACAAACACACCCACTCTTTCTACAATCTTATTTTATTTATTTTAGTTTTATTTTATTTATCCAATATCCAATTTTATTTTATTTTATTTATTTTTATGAGCTCAGTTGTTAACAGGCCTTGTATTTCTCAGCTGTAATCAATAAGTCTGTAAGATCCCCCGTCGAGCCCCCACCTTTGTGCTCCTCTCTGCGCGTGTCCGCGCCACCCAGCCTTGCTCCAGCCCCTCCTTCTGCTCCTCTGGCTCCGACGCTCTTGTCACAGACAGCTTTCCCTGCACGTTTTTTTCTTTGTCTTTTTCTGCCCACCCCCAAAATAAACCTTTCCCCAGCGCTTTACCATATTTCACTATTTCACTCTTAAATCACTTCTTTTTTTTCCCGACAAAGACCTTTTTTTTCTCCACAAAACCTTTTATTCCGTCTAACCAACCTATTGTCGACAAACACGTACAACTTTTCATTGGTGCCTGCTGGCGATAGAGTTGATTTAAAATTACTTCTGCCAATGAATGCTTTTTCCCACGTGCATTCCGACGGACCTGATCGATTTCTAATCGACGATTACGTACAATGTACCTTAGCGACCGCTAAAAATATTACCATGTACATTGGCAACCGCTGAAAATATTACCGACCAAAATGCTCCTGTGCCGCGAGCGGAGAACGGACCCGGCGATTGTACTCTTGCAATCCCCCTAGGTTTTACAAACACTTTTTTCTTATTTCTCTTATATTCCCTTTTCGTCTTATTCACGTTAACACTTATTCTTTCTTATTTACCTTTTTTTTTCCTTAAAACCTCATATTAGACAGAATCAATAACTGACCTGGTTCGTTCCTCAGGAGACGTCACCGCCTCGGAGGGCTGCCGCAGGAGGATCCCTAGCGCCGGCCTCGGGCTCAAACGTCGTGTCCGAGGTCTTTGTTACGGATCCCGATACCGGTGTCCGCCCACGTGGAATTCGGCTCACCTCCCGCGCAGTCCTTCGTCGACGGATGTTGTCTCCCGGTTTCGGCACCAACTGTTAAGAATGACTTTTTTCCTTAAAAGATTTCTATAAATGTTCCTAAAAAAAATCCAAGAACCAGGCCTTATTGATCTCAGTTACTTTTATTACTCCTTGCAATGAGGAGAAATCCGACCAGCCAACTACACAGAGTTACCTCGTGGGAGTTCTGCCCACCACACGCGGACATGCACTTTTATACAGTCATGGCCGTTGCTAGGCAACGACAGTCAGGGGTCCTGTGTCATAGGTCATAAACCGTGAGCCTATGTCCTTAAAAGGAGTCAGGACTCAGACAAAGACATTCCAGTACTTTTCCACACAGCTGAGGGATAGGGGGAGGTGAGGGAAAAGGTGACGCTGGCTTCAAGGCCCACACATAACATAATTCTGTTAATTAATATTTCCAACAAACACCGTTCACAAAGAAAGGAATAAGAGCATGTTAAAAGTCTGTGACCACACCCACCTCATTAACATTACAATTATTTCGAAAACGGTAAGAACTTTGACCAATTGATTGGTACCATTAAATTCGGGGTAGTCTTAATAGGGTATGTACAAATTTTTGTCAAGTTTGAAGAAACTATGTCGAATAGGGAGCAAAAATGTGTTTTACGAAAAATTGCAAATAGCGAAAAATCTAGTTAGACAGAAGTCCATGGTCCCATTTGAAAAACGTCCATTATCATCTAAGGAACACACAGAAAAAGAAAGCACAAAATTCTGATTTACGGTATTAGAGATAGAGGCCAAAAACAAATGTGTTTTTCAAACGACCGCCTGGTGGCGCTATAGAGGAGCATTGACCTGTAATTTTAATAGAACTTGTAGTTTACTGTACCCTATGATATTGGAAAGTTTCATGAAATTATCTTTAGTATTTTTTAGGATATCAGCATTTAAAGTTGCTCTCAATGCAACTGTGTGCCATGGTTTTTTATTTCCACTAGATGGCAGCATTGCTCTTTCAAAGAATCCTGTGGACTCTCAACAGGGATTTCAAGTTTGTCCCATGTATAGGAGGAAAAATATTTTTAAAAATTCATATTAAATCAACTGTAAACCCAAATGGTACGAGATTTTAAACCAAACATCTCCTTGATCAGCTTAACAAACTACAGTTGGTTGGATGTTGATATCTGCAATTATCTACAAGATACGAGGACTCATCCAAAGTTAGCTTATCCTTCTTAAGTCATCACTAGGTGGCGCAGCAATGCTGTATTTCTAGTATGTTATACAACACACCTCTTACAACCTATATGTTAAATTTTATTTAGCTAGGTTAAGTAGTTTTTAGATAGAGCCTTAAACACAATTGCCTTAATTATAGCGCCACCTATTGGAATATTTCTACAATATTTTAGGTGAGTGTTTATCAATGTAGGATGAAGTTACATTTCAATATTTGTTAAGTTTTGTCAATCTTTGTAAGATCTAGAGCATGTTAAAATCTTGGACCACACCCACCTCATTAACATTACGATTATGACAAAAACGGTAAGGAATTTCTCCAATTGAGTGGTACCATTGAAGTTGGGGTAGTCCAAATATTCTATGTACCAATTTTTGTCAAGTTTGAAGAAACTATGTTGAAAAGGGAGCAAAAAATGTGTTTTCCAAAAAAAATGCAAATAGCGAAAAATCTAGTTAGACAGAAGTCCATGGTCCCAGTTTGAAAAACAACCATTAGCATCCAAGGAACACACAGGAAAAAAAAGCACAAAATTCTGATTTACGGTATTAGAGATAGAGGCCAAAAACTAATGTGTTTTTTCAAACGACCGCCTGGTGGCGCTATAGAGGAGCATTGACCTGTAATTTTAATAGAACTTGTAGTTTACTGTACCCTATGATATTGGAAAGTTTCATGAAATTATCTTTAGTATTTTTTAAGATATCAGCATTTAAAAATGCTCACAATGCAAATGTGTGCCATGTTTTTTTAATTCCAATAGACGGCAGCATTGCTCTTCTGCAGAATCCTAAGGATTTAAAAAAAAATCATATAAAATCAACGATAAGACCAAATGGTATGAAATTTTAGACTTAACATCTCCTTTGTTAGCTTAACAAACAACAAGTGGTTGTACGTTGATTTCTGATGTTAAAAATCTGTGACCACACCCACCTCCTTAGCTTTACGATTATTTCAAAAACGGTAAAGAATTTGGCCAATTGAGTGGTACCATTGAATTCGGGGTAGTCTAAATAGGGTATATACCAATTTTTGTCGAGTTTAGTGAAACTGTGTTGAATAGGGAGCAAAAATCGTGTTTTACGAAAAATCGCAAATTGCGAAAAATCTAGTTAGACGGAAGTCCATGGTCCCAATTTGAAAAACGTTCATTAGCATCCAAGGAACACACAGAAAAAAAAGCACAAAATTCCGACTTACGGTATTCGAGATAGAGGCCAAAAACGAATTGCTTACTTAAACGACCGCCTGGTGGCGCTATAGAGTACCATTGAGCTACAATTTTAATATAACGTGTAGTTTACTATAGGCTACAATATTGGAAAGTTTCATGAGTTTATCTTTAGTACTTTTTAAGATATAAGCATTTAAAGTTGCTCTCAATGTTAAGTCAATGGGAAAAATAATTCATAAAAATATTAATATAAAATCATTCATAATTCTGAACCATACCAAAAGTAATAGCACCATTCTCCCAATTGAGCTTTACAAACTACTTTTGAAAGCATTTTGATATCTTTAAAACTGTAGGAGGAGTAGCGATCCAAAAAAAGGGACGGAATAAAATATAATAATAATAAGAAAAAGAATAATAAAATATAATAAAGAAGGTGGATAACATACTCTGATTGCTTTCAGCAATCAGACAAAAAGGGAATGTATTTATGATACTGTGCAAACTTATATTATTCAGACCCTCAAGGATTTCACAGAAGATTTTTATGATTGTTCTGGCCTGAAATGTCCGATGTTGCAGCAGCTTTTGTAAAAGTTGCAATGTGTTTGAATATATACATATTTTTAAAAGCGCCTAAAAATTTTAATTATGAAATACAAATCATATTCTCATGTTCCAATTCTTTTTATTATGACATATGAAGTAAATACAGCACAGCATCATCCCCTTGAGCTGTCATTTAACTTGAATAGAACTGTCAAACATAAAATGAACTTTGGTCTTTCCTGCTCACAATAACCCAAATATGTGTTGATTTAAACATATTTTAGAATAAAATATTTCCAGATTTCCAGTGAAAAATCATGAACTTAAAAACATGATAAACAGATGAATCCTCAGATGTTCTCAGAATCTTCCACTTTATCTATTTCAAAAACATCACTGCTGAGTTGCTGGTAGAGGAAGACAAAGGCTTTGAGGAGCTGATTTTATTGATCTGCTCTGTTTTAAAGAAGCTTCTCTCAGGTGTCTGTAGGTTTGTTGTGGAGAAGGTTCTAGATGGAATTCTTTTCCTGCAGACTCTAAATTCTTCCTTTACATCACCAGTTAAAGTGAAATGGTTCCAGATTTCCAGAGTCTCTCTCTGTATTTCTCTTCATACTCTGTACCTGTTGTGCAGCAGCTGTGTCCCGCGCAGTATAACAGACTGATCTGTGCCGCGTGCGCGCCCGGGGACAGCGCACCTTCACCTCCGCGTGCACGCAGCGCATGCTCACCTGCGGGGTGACCGTTCACGTGCGTTATGAAGAGAAAAAGTGTGAGAGGACTATAGAACGATAATTAAAGAGAGCACGGCGGAGTCGGAAGGGAAACGGTCACGTGGTCATCCATGACTGTTGTCACGGTAGATTGATCTCAATAAAGTTGCGGTGAAAATAAAAAGCTGCAAGGTGCGCAACAAATCTCGGGGTTTGATTGGATTTGCATTAAAAGTTGTTATCGAAACATCAGGAAATCCTGGAGGGACGAATGATTTCAACAGTAAGCTCCGGTGATGGACGAGATATGAGCGCGAGCATTTGAAGTGTTCCCGAAGAGTCTGATTTAGCAGATTTTACACACTGCACGTCATGTCAAGCTCCTTAAACCAGGATTTGTGGAATCCGAAGTGAGCCCACACATCTGCCAATTTATAACGGGACAGTATAACTTTTTTTCTCTCATGTTGCATAGCGCGCGCGCTCAGTAAGCTCCGCTCGCCTCCAGGGAAAACAAACTACGGTAGCCGTTTCGGGACAAACACTACGGCTTGCAAGTAAGCTAGCAGGTTCGAGCCATTAAATAAAACATATAAATGCAGGAATATGGCGGGAGGGGCGAATCGATTCTTGGATATTTAGAATCGATTCTGAATCGTTAAAAATGAGAATCTAGATTCGAATGTGAATCGATTTTTTCCGACACCCCTACTAGTTGTAAAAATAAATCTGTCCAACATAAGAGGATCTCATCTCTTTCCATCTGTTTGTTCAGCTGCTGGACGGGACAAATAAAAAACAAACACATCCAATAGTTTTTGTCAAAAAATCCTCTACAGTCTACACCTTGTTTGATAAAGCTCAAACATGGAGTTCTGAATCAAGAAACATGTTTATTTATCACACTAAATATTTATTTTTGGGTGATTCTCTGAAATCATTGTACTTTTGAGTCCCACAGGTTTACCTCAATGTTTTTTTTAATATAAATTAAGGCATAAAATTCATTTAAAACAAGAAATGGAAAGATCCGTGTGTTTCTGCATTATAGCGTAAAATAATATTTTGAAAATTATGTTTTGAAAAACTTCACAAGCTGCTGAGGTGTAGTGGTCAGCCAAATGAGAATGTCCCCACCAACCAATGTCACTTTTTCACTGAATGCTAAACTAATAAAAAATAGCTAATAACGTCAAGTTCTTTCTGCTAACATGATCATTTGCCTGTTTACTTTCATCTAAATAAAATAAATACATGAATCTTTATTGAATTTCACAATTTAATCATGTCCCTCAGTTTTGTTCAATGTATCAATCCCCTACTTTTAAAAAATAGTGGTTCAGTCCAACTTCTTCAGCAACCAGGAAGTGACATCACTGAATATTTTCCAGCTCTTACTCTAAAGACAGAGAAGTACTAGCCTCGTGTCAAATTAGCATCCTCTGCCTCTCTTGTTATGCTCATCAAATCTGAGGAAACAGACAGAATAAGAATAAAATAATGTTTGTTAATGTTTCAAAGCAAACAAGAAGAATATCATAACGTTCAGGAGAAAAATGTTCAGCTTCTCCTCCATGTTGGTTGATCACGTCATCAACATGTCACAGGTAAAAGTCCCTGATTGGTTGACGTGATGCGTCTTCTTCTTCAAAGTCAGATATTTGCAACACAGTGACACCAAAAATGTGATGGGACACTCAAAACACACTGCTGCCACACCGCCGCGCCCGATGCTTAAGTCACGCTATAGGACCTCTGATAGCATCTGGACATTGACTTAACATTGAAACGCCCCTGATGCACAAATTATGTTCAGTGTGAACACAACTATAATATTCTGTACGTTTATTTAAGTTCTTCATTTTAGAAGGAATAAAAGAAATGTTTGGCAAACTAGAATTAGGGCTGCCACAATTAGTCGTCTATTAAAATAGTCAACGACTAATTTAATAGTCAATTAAAAGTTACCTTATACTATATGGAGTCGAAGTCCAGTAAAGTTGCAAGTTATAATGGCATTTTGCTTGCTTTTTTCAACTAATTTGTCATTTATTACGGATTTTTTGGCCTATTTTGGAGTTTAGTATTTTTTTCAGCTACATCCTCGATATTTTGTCTATTTTAGGATTTTTTTCATATTTTATAGATAGTTTTGAAGTTCAGCTAATATTTGAGCTTCATGCTGGCTATTTTGGCTAATTTTATCTTTTTTTTTTGTTTTTTTTTATTCTATTTTGGAGTTTAGCTAATATTTCAGCTACATGCTAGCAATTTTGGCTAATTTAGTATTTTTTCGTTTTTTAGGCTATTTTGGAATTTTGCTACTGTTTCAGCTACATGCTAGCTATTTTGGCTAATTTAATTTTTTTTTTGTTTTTTTTATTCTATTTTGGAGTTTAGCTAATATTTCAGCTATATGCTAGCTATTTTGGCTAACTTACGATTTTTAGTTTTTTAAGCTATTTTGGAGTTTAGCTAATATTTCAGCTACATGCTAGCAATTTTGGCTAATTTAGTATTTTTTTCGTTTTTTAGGCTATTTTGGAATTTTGCTAATGTTTCAGCCACATGCTAGCTATTTTGGCTAATTTAGGATTCTTTTCACATTTTTTAGGCTGTTTTGGAGTTTAGCTAATATTTCAGCTACATGCTATATTTTGGCTAATTTAAGATTTTTTTCATTTTAGGCTAATTTGGCATTTAACTAATATCTTATCTGGCTTTCAGCTTCAGCTTTTTCAGCTATCAGCTTTAGTGATTTCAACAATCAACTTCAGCATATTTAGCTATCAGTTTCAGCGTTTTTTGCTATTAGCTCTAGCATCTTCAGTGGCCAAATTCAGCTTACATCATTCACTCTAGCATTAATCGCAGAAAATGCTATACATCTAAGTTTTTGTTAGTTTAAAGCTAATGGTGGTTAAGATGTGTGCTCTACATCCACCTTGTGCTTGACCCAATTAGTCGACTGATTGGAAAAAATAATCGGTGAATAATCGACTGTTAAAATAATCGTTTGTGCCAGCACTACTGGAAATAGTCCAATTTGTGTAAAACAAATTGAATATTCCCACACCATGTGCATACAAATGTACACGAAAATATCACATTCTCTTTCTTGCTTATTATTTAACACATTTGCTTGTATTGTCTAATCACATTGACAGAATAATTAGTAGCTCCCTTTTATGTTCTACAATTTGCAAAAATCAAGAGCATATTCTGCAAATATGGATTAGCTTTCTTCACTTTTTGATTATAATTTCAATGATTAATGACTGAGTTTTGATTAATTTCAAGCCAAAGAAAGTGCATCATGAGAGTTCTGAACAGCTCGTGAAGCTTTCTTTCCGCTGAGAAGGAAAATCCCACCAGCTGCTCACTTGGATTAAGTTCAGCCATGACACAGAATAACTTGAGGCCTTTAACGGAGAACCTGTGAAACTGTAACAAGAAACGTTGTCTTGCCATGATTAATCCATGATCAAGCACACTCTTGCTAGCTGTGCGTGTGCATGCTTTGTGTAACCGCATTTTACACTGTATAGGATGACAACTGGTATTTAATGACACAAAGTTCCTGGGTACATGCTGTGGGTTATTCCAATGTCAACCCAGATCCTTAAGTACAAAACATCATATCAGCCTGGTAATTATCTTTAAAGGGAAGTGGTGAATATTTTTAGCATTGCTGGTGCCTTCAAAACTAGACTTTTTCTAATCAGCAAGTCTTCTAATCTTTTAATCTTCTAATATATTTTTCTTTTTTAGTTTGGACATGATTGCCTGTCAAGCTGTAAATGACCATTGGTATTTTCATAGATGTTTTCATGGTCAAACTAAGCTTTCTGTTTCCATCCCTCAATTTGTGGGAGCAGTTCCTCAAACTACTCTCTACTATTATCTTGTCCTGCCTATTCAGCCCCTTTTACCACATTGTCAGAGTGGGTGGAGTGAACCCACTTTTGGGAGTCTTTTTTTAGAGACGATCTATACACAAATTTGCAGGTTTTACAAATTTGAGGCGGTGCATATTTTCTAGGTTCATATCTTGAGGCAAGTCAGAATAAATTATGGCTCGTGTTGGATACATTTTCTCCATTTGTGGAGGTAGTTCATCTCCCGTCATGCACTCCCACACAGATGTACCTTCACTCTTTCCTTCCTGGCTGCACAAAGCACAACCTCCAGTTTTTATGGCATCCTCTGTATGGCGTTATTACTCCGCTAAAACTCTCTTACGAGCATGTATTAAACTCCACGCACACAAGGAACATACACAAGGAACATTTCACAAGCGCAGAACTATCTCCAGTAGGGCTTAGTCAACGACTAATTGACTCTTAAATTAGTTGTTGATAGGGCTGGGCGATAAAACGATAATTATTGATATCGCGATAGAACATTTTTTCGATAGAAGAATGAGTCTATCGCGATAGACTTTTATTTTGAAGGGTCCTCAAATAACACTTTGCTAGCGAACAGTTTCTCCCATTTGAGGAGTAAAAGTTAGAGAGTTAGTCGCCACAGGGCGAGTAAGTGTTTGTATCTAATTATTGTGTTTATTAGCTCTCATTTCTGTCATTTTTTGGACTCCCACCGCGTCCTTCGTCTGCATGAAAGGTAAACAAACGCGCACGAGCCGCAACCCCCGCTGCAGCTGCGTACCTCGCGCCCTGCGCGCTGTGTTACAGTCAATCGTCTGTCCACGCTGAATGCATTTGGGGTCAAATTAATTTACTGTACACTTTATTAGTTTTAACAAGCGTCAGATTTGATGCTTGTCAGTCATCAGAAAGTCTGTTGCTCTGAAGCACCGCTGAGTGTGGAAGAAGCTTCCGTCAAAACTTTTCCGGAACTCTTGGTGAAGAACGCGGATACCGAGAGATTTATTTATTTTGAAGAGCTGAATAGAAACATCGGTACACATCTCCGTGTCTGAGTTCAGGAGACCTTCCAGTGAGGAGCGGCCACTGTCGCACTCCTGCACCCAGCTGGCAAGAGCCGACAGGGGAAGGTAGAGCAAGCCATTAGGGTCAAAAATCACCAGAAAAACGCGGGTATGGCAGTGCGTCACCTGGACATGTGCTATGGTTAATAATACTTATTTGACATATTTAAATGTTGCCACAGTTAGTTTCAATACAACAATTAATACCCACACATAATGAAAGTTTAATTCAAAATTGCAGTTTAATTTGGTGGGATAGCATATTAAACATTCCTTTCTCTCAGTTTTTGCAGACTTGTCTCCAGACAATACATTTTTGTTATGTGACCCCTGAAAACATTAGAATTTATTTGTAGACTTAATGCTTTGTTTTTTAATGGAACTGAAGAAATAGTTTAGTATCTATTTCATAAACTTTTGAAACTTGAAAGCTTTTGCTTTAATTTTCAGCTTAGTTCATTTATATATATATAGTCTTGGTTATTAAAAAACTAGTTGCATAATTTCCATTGGATCTGTTATGCTTAGTGTGATAGGACATAAATTTTTAAATTTAAACAACCTGCTGATGAATTTACATTTCATTTTTGAGCCACAAAGTGTTCAAATATAGTTATTTAGTTTATATCGTGATCAATATCGTTATCGCGCAATATGTAAAAAGCTATATCGTGATATAAAAAATCCCATATCGCCCAGCCCTAGTTGTTGACTATTATAATAGTTAAATAGTAGAGATTCATTTGAGCCATGATTCGATTCACAGTTTTAAAGTCATGATTTTTTTTTACACAATAAATTAAAGGTATTTTAAGGCCAAATGTGATCTAAAAGAAATTATTTTCCTGCAGACTCTAAATTCTTCCATTTCCAGAGTCTCTCTCTGTCTTTCTCTCATACTTGGCTCATGACGGACCGCTCCGCAACAGCACGCGCTCAGAACACCCCGCACGGACGCGCACGTGGCGAGGTGACCGTTCACGCGCATCTTGAGGGGAAAAAGGAGTGGACTAAAAAAGAGAAAATAAAAGAGATGACAGAGAGCTCGCTAAAGAAAGTCAGAAGGGAAACGGTCACGTCATCATCCATGACTGTTATGACAGAAATCCATGACAGATCCTTGCGTGAGAGCACTGAGCGCACGTTCATAAACCCGGCCGGTGTGTAAGCACCTTGAATATCCAGCGCGCGTTCAGTGCGTAGAGCTCGTGGCCCGACTTAAAAACTTGCATAGAAACGCACAGACCGCGCACAGAGGCCAGGAATTGTGACAAACACACAGGCGCGTCTGCATGAAAAAGCTGTTGAATTTCGATTTTTTTTTAACGTTACATCCCTTTTGATTGGTCATCGATTAGTCAACTAATTGGCTATTTAAATAGTTGGATAGTCAATAAATCTATGACTACTTGGCCAATAAAAACGTTGATTAGTTGACCAATCCACGACAAATCGTTGATTAGTTGGCATTGAAAAAGTTCATTAGTCGACTAATTGATGAATTGATGAGTAATTGGCTATTAAAATTATCGATAAGTTGACTAATCAACAATTTTAAGCCGATTAGTCATCAATTAGTCAACTAATTGATGACTTATTGGCTGTGAAAATACTCCATTAGTCGACAAATTGATGAAAATCTACTAATTAAACAGTCAATTAGTCAACTTATCGACTATTTTAATAGTCAGTTAGTCTTCAATTAGTTGAGTAATCGATGACTACTTAGCTATTAAAATATTCAATTAGTTGACTAATCGACTGAGTTAATGATGGATAAGATGTGCGCTTTTATCCACTTTAAGCATGACCTGATTAGTGAATCGGAAAGCTAATCAGAAAAAATTATCTGTGATTTGTCGACTATTAAAATATTCATGTGTGGTAGCCCTAGTCTGCAGTCCCAGATCATTTTTGATGTTCCCATTTTCTAAAATTCAAAAATGGAGCAAACACATATTGACCGTTTAAATTCACTAGAGCTCCTTTTAGACACAAGGGTAACCAGAGTTTGGTTGGTGCCAGTGTTCAGCAGCGGAGACGCCATCAGTGTGTGAATGTGTGAATGGGTCTGTGACTGTAAAGTTTTGGGCCTTCGAAGGGAGGTAGAAAAGCGCTGTACAAGTAAACCAGGAGAGACTTTTGGCAGAAATTGAACTCCATAATCTTTGTTTAAAATGCGCTAACTTAAATCCAAACTTTTACAAATTTAACCGATGTGTCAACTAATGTAGTAGACTTAGAAGATCATGTTTCTGTTCTTTTTTTTTTTTTTTTTTTTTTTAACCTATCAGTTTAAAGTTTTGGTTTATTGATTTAAAGTTGGAAAAGAGAAAAGAAAAGTGATGCTTTTAGTTTGACTTGACAAAATAAAATATTAGTTTATTTGTGAACTTTTATTTTTTAATAGACAGAATATGTCTCAGAATAAATCAGTCTGAACACAAACATGTATAAAAAATGCATCAGCCGGCTGCTTTGAAGTCCTAAAGGCTGCTGGAGCAAATAAGTTATGGCGTTAAAATGTTACAGTCTGAATCAACTATAATGAGGGAAGGTTTTGCTTTGGAAAGCACCACCGTTTTCAGAAAAGGGTTTAGGTAACACTTTATAATAAGATTCTTTAAAAAGCTTTCATTAACACATTAACAAACATCTTTGATATGTTTATAAGGTGTTAGTAAGACATTTATCAGCACATTAAGCCGAATGAGGTTTATTAACATACTTAATAAGATTCATTAACACCTACAGTGAGACCATTGTCTAAAAAGGCCATATTAATAAATTGTTTACAAGTTTAACAAATATATTAAAATATCTATTTCAGCTGGAAAGCTCCAAAATTGTTCTTTGATGGACCGCTAATATTATCTTTGCTTCTTTCTGTATGCAAAAACAGTTGTTTAAAAAAAAAAACGATGGCAAAGTCATTATTTGAATGCTTAGTAAGCATTCACACTGTAGTGAATATCCTGCTGTTTTCCGTATGTTTTTTGGCAAAACTCAGTCATACTTTCAGCAATTTCAGCAATCCTGGTATCAAATCGTTCTGCTTGTTCAAGACATCACTGCTTCTATTTTTGGTGTTCAAAAACTTCATTGTTTTTTTAAATATTGAGCAAAATGTGGCCCATAGAAAATGAATAAGAAAGTCTTCAAATTTTAAGTAGAGCCTTCAAATATATTCATGGGCCATGTTTTCATCCTATAAAGTTATTTTTAAAAAAATTGGAGTTTACCAAATATTTTAGTAACATTCTTATGTTTTTGGCTATTTTGTTATCTGCTGAGGTTTTTATAGGCTAATTTAGCTTCAATGCAACATGTTAACATTTTACTAATTTAGTGTGCTGAGGAATTTTAGGCAATTTTGAAGTTTAGCTAGTAATTAAGTAATGTGCTAGCTTTTTTTTGGCTAATTTGGCATCTGCTGAGGTTTTTTATGCTAATTTTAAGTTTAGCTAATATTTTAGCAGCATGCTAATGTTTTTGGCAATTTTTTTTTATCTGCTGAGGTTTTTGTAGACTAATTTAAAGTTTAGCCTCTATTTTAGCAACATGCTAACATTTTTGACTAATTTGTTATCTACTAGGGGTTTTAGGCTACTTTATAGTGTAGCTTCTATTTTAGTGACTGGCAAAAGTTTTTAACTAATTTAGTTTACTGAGGAATTTTAGACTATTTTGGAGTTCAGCTAGTATTTAAGTAGCAAGCTAGCTTTTAGTTAGCATCCACTAAGGTTTTTTGGGGAAATTGGTTGTTCAGCTCATATTTAAGCAACACACTAAATATTTTGGCAAATTGTCATGTATTAGGGATTTTTAAGCAATTTTACTACACAATATTCAGAAGTTTAGGTCAACTTCAGCGCTCTTTAGTTCAGTTCTTTAATGAAATTTCCAGTCTTTTTGCAAATTCTTTTGCAAATTTTTTTACAAAATGTTGTGTTTTAAAATGTATATTAAACTTAAATCAAAATTAAAGCATGTTTTTTTTTCAAAATTCCAGCAGCTAGAACCCATTGCCTCCTGAGTTGTGGACACCCAGTCGAAGCAGAATAGCTCTGCTGGTATTTCTAATGGTGCAGGCTTTCAGAGAATTATAGATTGTCGTATGATATGATGCCATATAGTCTTCCTTTGTGCTCATTTCTACCATGTCTAATCGTATTACATTGCTCTGCTATTGATTTTGTAGTACCTCATATAAAAACAGGCAGACATTGTTTTGGTTTATACAGTCAAAAACATTGAGATTGAATCTGTGAGCAGGAAGTAAACATACTAATGGCTTGTGTGTCGAGATGGCCGTGAAGTTTCCTGATTCATAAAGATGGATATCTGGTGAGACAGCTTTTGAGAGCTCTCAGCAGAAAAGTTTGATCAATAAAAGCCTGTAAAGCAGAAGGTCACTAACTGGAAGGCCGCAGTCCAAAACTGGACCCATAATCCAGATCCGGATCTTAACCCAGATGTTGGATGCTTCTGAGACTGGATCCGGACTCAGATTTTGGGTCATGTGGACACAGAATGTAGGTCCCAGTCTTAACCCAGATGTTGGGTCATGCGGATCCAGATGCTGGGTCCGGATCCTAACCCAGATGTTGGGTCAAGTGGGCCCAACATCTGTTTCTGAACTTGAGATAAAACTCACAAGATGGGCACCTCTATTTTAAACAATGCAGCTCTTGTTGTCATAGCAACCTGCTCTCACTATCAAGCCGTCATATATGGATACGTAGATGTTTGGAGAGTTTCTGAGAAAAGAGCCCGTGAGGAACCTGAAGAAGAGATTTTTACCTCAGAGAAACATAAAGCCGCTGTTTATAGACACAACCAGGAGTTTTCCTCCAAATATGAATTTATGGAGACAGTTGTTTCCATCTACAAAACCACTCTGCATAACACGTGGCCACAGATTCTTGAATGTTTCACATAATCTCACAATAGTAAAGCTGCAGATGTGCCACCAATTCTATGGCCACTGAATATGATTGGTTTTATGGTTTTTTTCAGGACCCAAACTTCAAGCATTTTTTTCTAACTGGACCTCTTTAAATTTTAGTTGAAGACCCCGGCTGTAAAGTATGTAGTAACTAGCCAAATATGTGCCTTGTGGCCCAGATCCATGCAGGTCAGCTCTTATCTATCATTTGTTTGCAGTCACAGACAAAAAGCTGAAAGGTCTTGCTACTCTTGACACTGTGTTCAGATAGCAAGGTGTGAGGGAGCGATAGACTCACGCTGATGCATGGTGGGGGATTTGTGTATTAGATTGGTCTGTTTATCACGAGTCATCCTGTTGTGTGTCTGTGTGTGTTCCTGTACATATTGTCTTGCTTGGCTGATAATTAGCTGGTGTTGTATGGCTGCTTAACTTGTTCATCATTGCCCTCAGACTTGCAGTCCTATCACCTCCCTTTGACTTGTAGGCTAAACCGACACGGAGTCAACGACAGACTGGATCGTCTGGCACAGGACCAAGTCAGACCAGCCGTCCCTCCTCTTTTACCCAAAGTGACAACAACAAAAAAAAACCCACCTCCTAGCCCTGCACCCTGCATTAGTAATGATTTTAAAAGGGGCCAACAGCTGGTGAACTCGTCTTTAACATCGTCGAACAGCTTGGACAGTACATATCCAGTGTTTAAATGAGTTTGTGTGTAACTTGGCCTGCGTGTCCCTGGAGAGAAACAACGAAGGAGTTTTGTTACAGTTCCTGACAGGCCTTATGCATGTTTCATCTGCTGCTCTTAGAACAGAACCCCTTTTGTTATCTAATCTGCTGAAGCCCTCTTCTGTCCAGCCTGAGTGGCTGACTTTACTGCCTCAAGACAGGACTTCACAGACTGTCTGCCAGCGGCTAAGCTATTCAGCAACAGCTGAGGAGAAGCAAGAGGACTTGGACAAGCTTAGGATCTCTGGATTTATTTCCTTTTTTTGCCCAGGGAAGTCTTCAGTGTCCAAAGGGCTAATTGAGGGGCCTTATCGTTTTCCTTCTTGACCTTTTTTTAATTCTAAGCAATACAATTGGTGTCTAGCAATTTGTAAAGCAAAAAATTGTATACTTTAGGAGCTAAGTTGATGTTGAACAAACACAAGGGCCATGGGTGACACTCTGAGGCCTCCTTCACTCCAAGTGAGTGTGCCGCAAGACGCTCCGGCATACTCTGATGGAGGTAACCACCCTGTGTCAGATGGCTGTGTCCGATCCAGCTCCTCCACTCCAACGCTTCGCCGAAAGCGCTTCAAGATGCGTCGGATGAGGAACGTGCCCAGTGAAAGGGAGCTGGAACGAGCACGGATTGCTAACGCCCACCTGACGGCCAGATCTCGCTCCAGCTCCAAGGAGTACCTTCAGCTGCCGTCCATTGAAATCACGCCATCCAGCGACGAGGACGCAGCGTCTTCCTGGTCGAGCTGCTCCACTCCGAGCGCGTCACCTCGCCGCAGGCGTTTCCTGTTGAGGAGATGGTTAAAGGTCAGAGAGAAGAAAGAGCAAGGCAGTGAGAGCAGGTTGGTATGGACCCTCTTGTATCCTCACCTCTCCTTGTCCTGCTTTATCCCTGATGTCTTCATGCTGCTTCAGGCTTCTGCTACCCGCATTAATGTGGCGTCATACTAACATGCAGAGTCTGAAGTTATTGTCTTTTTTTTTTTTGTAAACAATAGTGTGAGTTTCTTCAGATTCCAGAAAGTTGTATTTGAACTGCGTATAGTGACAGTAGCAGTAGTTTGTCCAGTTTGATTCCAAGAGACGCAACTTTTCACTGTTCTATCCAAATGTGCGTTTCGGTCTTCCAAGTTATAAATTTTCACGTTTATGTCTCTACGTAGGTTTTAAAGTCGCGTTTGTGTTCCTTGCGCACAGACAGAGGAAGTGGAAAGGTCCAAAAAAAATTAACAAAATGAGAGCTAATAAAAAGTTAGATGCAAACATTTACTCGCCATGTGGCAACTAACTCTAACTTTTACTCGCCAATCAGAGTTTCCATCAACTCTGAAATAAATAGTCATAATGGAAACATAATGGAAAAATTTCGAAAAAACTTTTTGTGCTTAGAAGAGGGGGTATTTGAGGCGTATCAAAATAGACATTTTTCACAAAACTGTAATGGAAACACTTTTTTTCAAAATAAATGCGCATTTTTGTATGAAGTTGATGTCCGAGCGCAGCACAGCGGGCGCCACGAGAGATCCAGCTGGTCACAGCTCATTATAAGTTGCGTGTCATATGGAATCCTACAGCTCCTCCATAATAAAATCACCAAGATTTCCTCATCGCTTCATCTGCACTTTTGCAGCTTGGAGCCTGAATTAGCCTGAATTTATTGCCCAGCTCTACGTTCGAGACATATTTACAAGTTCTATTCAGATCCAACTCTCAAAAACTTACTGTCCACATATTTCAGTTGATTACAAAGGCTGTTGCAGTGAAAGGATCCACAGGCTAGTCGCATTGACAGGTACACTCCTCCCGCACCAGTAAACACATCAAATGTTGTGTGTTTCAAACAGAGAAGGGTCATTTACTTTTTCTTTTTCCAGGAGGGTACAACACCAGTTGTGTGGAAAGTAAAAAAAAAAAACATCAACCTTTTGGTATTTCTTTTGTCCTTTGAGTGGTGAGCTGACATTGGAGATAAAGGAAACGGAGGTGTCACCTGACGAAAGATGATTGAGTCAATATCTCTGCCCTGTTTAGGTACAACTATTTAAAATATTTACATGCACTGTAGGTTAAATCCTTTAATTTTAAGTAAAAAACTTTTAACTACCCAAAAACTACCTTTTCTGCTGCTTATTGCCTTGGTACGGAGCCCCTAAAAGACATCAAAGTCAAAAATTAATTTAAAAAAAATTTTTTTTAAATACTTCAAGTCATAAAAACAAGTTTTGGTTACTAACCAGAACTTGTTTTTCTAAAAATTAAAGAATTAAAAAAAAAAATTGGTTAGTAACTGATGCACACCAAATAATAACTGTTTTCTTTATTTTTTTTCTAAAAATTGAATGAAAAAAACTGTTCAGGTTACTATCTGGTCTGCATCCGTTTCTAACCAGAACTATTTTGTTATTATTATCATTATTATTTCAATTTTTGTAAAAAACAAAACAGAAAAAAACCCAGTTTTTTTTCCTTCAGTTTCCCTTTAGGGGCTCCGTACCTTGGGGAGTAATACATTCAATCAATATTTTTAAAAACATGTTTTCTAAATGTGTCCCACCGTTTGGTTAAGCAGGCAGTTAAAAGGTTAAGAAAAGTAAATGTCTCAAATGATACATTTATGATGTTTTCTTGATGTTTGTAAGTCAGTGTATTTCGTTTACTTATTAAAAGTGTGTTTACTTTGCAGCTGAATAGATTAGTGTAATCTCAGATTGACCCCCTCCTCCAGTACTTTTCCATAAAATGCAACCGGAACTCTTTTATCCCCTTCAAGCTGATAATCACTCTGTGATTGTAGTGTAATGAAATCATGGTGTTGATAAGTAGAATGAATCAATGAAATGACGCCTTTCTAAGGGAGTTTATTTCATTCACAGGTTGTCTTGTTAACTTGATCTATTGCAATGACTCCTAGACATTTTTATGACTCTTCACCTGATAAAGCGCTCAGCTGTGCAGTCGAGCATCGCGGCTGTCTGGAGCACTTCCACTGAGTCTGACCACAGTCTGAAGAGCACCGACGGAGCTAACAGAAAAATGTCTTTTCTAGAACTTATGACTTCTTGTTTTGCTGTTGCAGAAGCACAGACTTCTGCTGCACCTTTGTGTCTACACTGTTTTAGCTCCCTTGAAAGCCCCTCTCCAAAAAAGGCCCCGCTGTGCTCTGATTGTTCGTCTGATTGCAGGGAAACGGCAGCGGCGGAACATCTGTTCGTTTTCGCTTTTATGTTTAATGAATTTGTCATCACGCAGGCATTTATTGTTATTATTTGCAAAAGATTTAACTGTGATGTCATGAAGCAAAAGAGGACGTTTGGCCTTGAAATGAGCCATTTCATGCAGTTTAGCTGGAGAGATGTTTGACTGAATTGTTAAATTGTTCATTTTTAAATTGTAAAAACTTTAAAAATATAATTTTTTAATATCAATAAGAATTCCAGAATAAATCCACTTAAACCTTAAATCATTTCAATGTTTTCCTCTCCATAGAAATATATTTTGTCAAAATCATACAAGTTAGAAATAAACGCAAGACAACATCGCACCAATAATAATAGTAATAATAAAAAAATAATCAGGAGGGCCGGATCCGGCCCCCCGGCCTTGACTCTGACACATGTGAAAGTCCTTCCAGCTTTTATGACACGGTTTGACACGTTTTCCTTCATAGGAGCACCATTATGAAATGTGAAGAAGAGCAGAAGAAGTGGTTACCATGGAAACAAATTACCTGCGAGGTTAAAAGCCAGTTGTGTGTAGATTGGGATTATTTACATGCAATAATCGGCATCCAATACTGATGGTTCTGCTCGAAAAATATGAGGCGAGTTTTTATTGTTGCTATTTGTAGCCTGATGTTGTCTCTGTCTCAATAAAACTAAATGGCTTCATTTATGGAGTTATGAATAAAAACTGCATATTAAGCTGTTTCTGCAAAGGAGCTGCTCAGCACTGATACGTCAACAACTGTAAAGAAAGGACGGGGAATTTAATGGATTTTTATTTCATTTCAACTGCGAGTGGACAAAACATGCAAGTGAAAAATGATGCCAGAACAGCCAGCGGTGCATTTTTTCTCTCGTAGGGGGTTTAATACCAGGTGTTACATTTCCGACCAGTTTTTTTTTTTTTTTTTGTAGGTTTTGCAACAAAGTATTAGCGCCACCATTAAAACGAAATTTAAAAAGTACATTTACAAAGTAAAGTCATACAATTTTGAGAAAAAAACTGATAACCTAAAACGGAGGAAACGAGCAAAACATCAAAGCTCTGTTCCCAGAATCCACCACGACTGTCATCTGTCAATCATAAAACCTCATTAAAGAAAAATACATTTTGTTTTTTTCTTTTTTTAACAGCAGCTATTACAAACAAAAAATCATTTTTCGAATCAGTAAAAAAAAAAAAACACAACAGCTGGAAAAATTACTAGATAAAAGCCTAAAAATACTCTTTTGGAAAGTTTCCAAACATAAATTTAAAAAAACATATATGCAATACCTCAATTTCAAAATTTCCATTTTTATTTTATTTTTCAATTTTCCAATGTCTGGTACAGAGCCCCTAAAGGGACATCAAAAAAAAAAATTGAAGTAAAACATAAACATTTTTATTTAGATTTTTTTTTCAATGTCCTTTCAGGGGATCTGTTTTTTCATTTAGTTTAAGCTGATCAAAACTTGACTTCATGTTTTTTATTATTAAATTACAACTTTTTTTCATAAATTTACGACATTATTCTCATAAAATTGCTACATTTTGTCAGAATTTTAGAACATTATTCCTATTTTTTTTTTTAATTTGTGTGGTAGCTCTACTTTGTCTTTAGGTTTATCTTCATTGTTTTCCTATTCTTATTTTCATAAATGTATCAGTGTTGAGAGATTTTTTTTCTCTCACTCTCGAGCCCTGCAGTGGGTTAGCTCGCTACGCTAGCCAGCCACCCAATAGACAATGGAGGTCGCTAGATCGCTACATCGGAGCTTGCTAGCCCATTACTGATGAGCTAAGAAACAAAAAAAAAAAAACAAGAAAAAATGAAAAGGAAATAGTTATTTTTGCAAGATGTTTAATGTTATTGTGTCTGAAAACAATTTTTGACACTGTTTTAAAAACAAAATGCTTATTTTCCCATCTTAATTTCAGATTTTAAGCCTTATTGCTCCATCTTAACGGAATGTTTTGAAGTATTTTTTAACATTTAACAAATGTGCATTCTTTTGGGGCTGGTATTGTTTTTTTCTGTCCCCAAAAAGACACTTGAACGACACATGACACACTATCTGTGACACCCATGACTGCTCTGCACTTTGCCCCAATGAATCCTTCGCCCATAGGCCCCGGTTCTTTTTACAACTCCCATTCTTTGGTAAGCGTCCCAGACGTTACATTTTACAGCTCCATTATATGCCGCAGAACGAGTCAGGTTCCCAGTAAAAAACTAATTTCGGAACAAAGACCGGTCAATATAAAATATTTAGTAGTACTTCTATATTTCCTGGTCTGTGTTTCTAGTTCATGTAATACACTCACAAATTCTGTTTTTTGTGCTATAAAATGTGCTCTACTATAGTTCTGTTAATGTGTAAGCATTACTTTATAGTTCACTGGAGGTTTTTGAGTGCATGACAGGATCTCAACCGAGTCTCTTCATATGAAGGCCTTTTTAAAGCGCTTGTAAGTATTCATCTGTTTTCATGGACTGACACTTTTTGGCTGTAATTGGATTGCTTTAAGACGGTGGTTGCCAGAATCTTGATTTCAATCGACAGGTCCATTTTTAATGCAGTTCTTAAGTGTTGATAATCAACCAATCCGAGCACCGCAGTTAATGTATGTTTCCTTTAAGACTAAGATTTATTCGACGTGCCGCCAGGAATCTATTGAAAATGACGAAAAACTCAGTGTATTATACTGTTGAAATTAAAGAATAGAAGACACAATGTGTGTCAGTTTTGTACTGAGTGGCTACATAAGGTTTTGTCAACTTTAACCATATGTATTTTTGTCCTGCCTTTTTGTCTTCAAGTACAAAAAGACAAATTGGAACACCCTCACATTAAGCCATCCTAAATTTGAGTGAGAACCTAAAGCTACCCCGTCGAGCAAAAACACTTTAGGCCAGGGTCAAATTCAATTTACATTGGAGCCGCTGAATGCAGAGTCTGGCTGAGGCTGGGCCGTATGGGGTTCCATTTGTGCCAAAAATAGGTTTTTGCATCCACTGTCTAAATCTTTGACCCATTGTCTGTGTCTACTGAACAAGTTTATTGAACATCCGTTCATGTCTATGTACTACTAATCAATATCTTCTGCGTGTTCTGTGAAACGACAGGAGCTAACAACGCTAGCAACTGTTGCTAAGAACTTTTCTGACAACCAGATCCAACGACAATTGCAAATGCAAAGTTTTAAACATGAGTTAGCTGAAATATCACAAAGTAAATACAAAGCTATCATCAAAGAAGCTTGGACATGCATGAGTTAAGATTACCTGCTGGTCTGTGTCACGCCCCCAAGAGCTACATACCCCACTATGATTGGTCGGTTTGTTAGCTCCGCACACAGGACTGTAAAAGTACCATTTATACAAAACTCGGGGGCTGTAAAAAATTATTAGGGTTGGGTTGATAAAATTGATTAATCAATTTGAATTGAAGCTTAATAGATCAATAATCGATTCGTAAAAGTAGAGATTGATATAACACATAAAGCTTAAGTCTGCTAGCTTGATGCTAACATTTAATTGAATTGGTTGCTAATGCTAACACTCGATCGATGTAAACATACATTGCTGACTGAATTAACATCTTTATAAACCCACAGGGATTAATTTTCCAAACTCTTTTAAGGAAATATTTTTTAAGTAATTTTTTATTAATTTTTGGTTTATTCTTCTTGAAAAAAGTGTACTTCCATTGCATGATCACCACCTAGTGGTCAAACTGAAACACCCTCTATAAGAGGCAGAAGAATTGTTGGAACTTCGCCATTTGAGAATCCATTTATCACTGTATGCTATTAACAATCTCACTTATAGATTTTACAGTATTTGAACTGTATCAGATTAATATAAATATAGTAGATTGTTTATGTATTTCTAAACAAATGTGTCTAAATATGGAAACTATGTAAACTCCAAATTGAATTGAATCGCCAGTTTGAGTCCCCTGCTTTAGGCCAAAAACCTCAAGACTAAAGAGGTTTTTTGCCGCCTTTTTACCCCTGAAAGAGAGGAGAAGAGGGGAGAACTCTACACGTCCACAACATCAACATTCCCATTCACACATTAGCTGCTGTAACAATGAATGGGGCCCTGCTATGTTGGGAAAACACTACAGAGTTCTGGAAAGATCTCGACTTCCCACAGTTCATCAAGGATCATTACCCATTAGTGAGCACTTGTTGGTCAGATTGAGGACTTCTTGGTTCATGGCTTCATTGTGTTAATTAGTGCTTTTTGAAAATTCTTTCAAACTTGCCAGCATTTCATGTCTTTTTGTGTTTTTTTTTGTTTTTCTATGTAACATCAGTTTTTTCCTACTAGAATGTATTTCTTGGTCTATAATTCCCTGTGAAAATGATGCTTCAGTTCTGAATGTGTTTGTCATTAGCATGCTAAAAAGTTGCACATCAGCTATCTCATTAGTGGTCAAAGCTTTTGTGGTCAAAATATGAAGCATTTTTCTGTAATTAATCTTCAAATGGAGACTTCGTTTTCATAATTAGGGTGTGAAGGATCTTTGGTTTGACATTAAAAAGGACTTTGCTGGTAAAAAGGTTTGGTGACCACTGCTTTAGGAAATTCAAAATGGAATTGAGCTAATGAGGAAAGGTCGAGTCTTTCTGAGAGGTTGTTTTGGACAATTTCTTGAGAAGGTTTTCTGGTTATTTCTTCCCTTGAGCTACAAAAGAAAAATTAAGAAAACAATGTCTTTTTCTTTGTTTATATTAATCTTTGTCTGAAAGGGAAAACTATTTATCTCTATTTGTCACTTTAACCAAGAAAAACGTCCCTTTGGTGGCTGGGATGCATTCATCCTGCGATCCCGTTCCTGCACACACACTCACAGCCTGTTTGTAGGGGTCTGAGACTGTGCGTGCAGGAACAGTGAAAGCTCGGATGCACAGTGGAATCTGCTGTTTTGCAGCCTGATAAGAGCAGAGCTATTTTGAGGAAGTGGTGAATTAGTGTTCACTCAACCTCTTTGCTTCACCGCTATCCGAGCATTTAAAAATGTCCCCCTCCCAAGTTCTCACGAAGGAAAATCAAGTATTTGGACATATGGCAACAGTCTGTTTATTGGGATTTTTTTTTTTTTTTTTTTTAAAGTAAGATATTAAAGATTGTATTTGTGACGTAGGAAACACGCTGGGCGGAATAAAACCCACCCAGCAGGTTGTGGCCCCCACCTGTGTTTGCCCACATTGGCTTAAGAGCTGGTAAACATAAAGCCCTTTATTTATGACAGAGTTCTACAATAATGACAAACTGCTAAATTTATGTAGTATATAAAAATTAATAAAACTGCGCAGTTTGATAAAAGCTTAAGTTTGTGACAGTGAGAGAAAAGTGCAGAGTCTTCATGCTGTGTCCCATTCTGATCCATCTATAACAGACGAACAGATCCATGAACACCTTTGTTTTCCTGGTCTGAGATGGAAAACTGCTCGTCTGGATAGCTCTGATTTTTCCAATCTTTGTTACACGTTCATGTTAGCTTGAGGGTGTGAGGGGCTGTAAGCTAGCAGCAGAGTAGACAAAGATTTCATGGATATCAGCGTGGGGGTTACTTCACACCTACAGCCCTGCCCACAATTCAAAGTTGAATTTCTAATGAACTTCTGCCTCTCTGCAGAAACTATTTCCTAGAAAAAAGACTTTTTTTTGTAGATTTTGGCTTGAAAAGCAGAATCTTAATGAAAAGACCACTTTAAAACGCTTTGAAAACAGATCAAATGTAGTTTGAGTAGGACTTTAAAATGCTTCACAAAGCTGAAACTTAAAAAAAATGTAGAAACGTTTCGTGATTAGAACATTCATTCATTCATTTTGATTTTTGACACATTTCCTTTTTCATTTTTTAGAAACGTTTTGGGTTTTTTTGTAATTCTGTATTTTCTAAAATATGTTGGGTTTTTTTTTGTTTTTGTCATTGAGATCTTTAGATTGTTTTGTGAATTTGCTTATGTGATCTAACCTTCAGGGCCACCGTAGTTAGCCCTGAAACACCAACAGTGTCACAGTGAATAAATGTTTTTGTGGCTTGCCATACATCTTCTACAGTTCGATCCCCGTGAATCTTTTGAAGAATCTTTTCTTTCCTGCTTTGCTCCGATATACACAATATTACTAAGGTAGAGCGCTGTGGTACAGAGCTGCTTTTCTCCGCAGCAGTGTCCGCCGATAAACGTGCATTAAACACTTTTTAGCTGCACAGAGCTGCTATCAGTGCGAGGCTCGTTTCCTCCGCTTCAGAATCCGCTGGAATAATGCTCGTCGCATTAGCAGTTGTCGAAAGAATGTAGCCTTTAGCTCAAGTGTTGAAGGATTTTAGCTTCCTACAGCGGAGCTCTCAAACTCGCTACAGCAGAGCTCGCTAGCTCAAAACACCGGGCTCGTTACAGCGGAACTCGCTAGCTAGATACAACAGAGCTTGCAAGCTCGCAACAGATTAGCATGCTACAGGAGAGCTTGCTAGCTCGATACAACGAAGCTTGCTACAGTGGAGCTTGCTAGCATACTACAGTGGAGCTCGCTAACTTGCCACAGTGGAGCTTGTTTGCTTGTTAAACAGAGCTCCCTAACTTGATACAATGAAGCTCACTCGCACTCTACACTGTCCAGCGGGCGACTGTCTAGTGTAGTGAACCTACTACCCACGTAGTGCCCATTTAGGTCAATATGGGTAAACACAGGTGAAGAAACTGCAGACAAACTCATTTGGGGCCACATTTTCTACCACTTTTAAAATATATTTGGCCATAATTTAGTCATGTTTACAGTTCTTTTTTTGACTAATTTGCCATTTTGCTAATATCTTAGCAAGCTTTTAGCTTCAGCATTTTCAGCTAACAGCTCTGGCATCTCTGTTGGTCACAGTCAGTTCACAGCATTCACACTTGCATTATCGCAGGTAATGCTACATATCTAGTTAGTTAAATGTCATATTGTCTGAATTTAAAATCGATTAAAGTATTGCCAAATGAAATATCGCGATATATCACCAAATTGATTTTTGCCTACACCCATAATTCTGATTGCATCCTGTTGCTATCAGGCTTTAGAGGCATGTTTGTTAATTAGCAATTGTGTTAAAGCTGATGCTATGACTCTCTGTCATGTCACGTGACGCTGTTCAAAAACACTGAGGCACAACTACAAACACTTGTGTATCATTATAATGAGTAGGGCTGCCACGATTAGTCGACTAATCGACTATTAAAATAGTCGAAGACTAATTTAAAAGTCGATTAGTCGTTACTTTATTTTATATGGAGTCAAAGTGTAGTAAAGTTTAAAGTTATAATGGGCTTTTTGGACTATTTTGGCATCTATTAGAGGTTTTTTAGGCTATTTTTTTTATCATTTTGAAGTTTAGCCAATATTTCAGCTACATGCTAGCTATTTTGGCTTACATGGGCTTTTATTTTTTAGGCTAATTTGGCATTTAACTAATATTTTAGTTGGCATTCAGCTTCAGCGTTTTCAGCAATTAGCTTCAGTGATTTCCGCTTTCAACTTCAGTGTTTTTAGATATTAATTTTAGCATTTTCAGCTATCAGTAGTAGCATTTCTTGCGGCCAAATTCAGCTCACAACATTCACACTAGCACTGTCTAGTTTTTACTTAGTTTAAAGCTAATGATGGTTAAGATGGGCTGCCACAAATAGTGACTTTGTCGACCATAAACTAATGAAGGAAAGAAGCTGTATGACTCATTAAAGGTTTAATAAACTATCGTCTTTATTTTTAGTTAGCATAAAGCTTCAACACTTAAAATTTAACTGCAATGATGGTTAAAATTTGTGCTTTACATTCAGTTTGCGCGTGACCCGATTAGTCGACTAATCGGAAAAAATAATCGGTGATTGATTAGTCGACTATTAAAACAATCGTTTGTAGCAGCCCTAATAATGAGCGCAACTTCATTCATCCTTGTTTGAGGAAACGCTTTGCGGACAGAAGGTCGAACAGATTGTGAGAGTGAAGAAGAAGGTCAGTCAGGAAATATGAGATGCCGTCCCTAGATAATTGTTTTCAATGATAAACCCTATTCCAGGAGGTGTTGTTAAGAGAGAGGACAGCTATGCTCTCATCCATCAAATCCCGCTTGATTGCAAAGCACCGTTATTTACTTTCAGCTGCCGAGGCTTCGCTTCCTGCTGAGGCTACACACGAATAAATCACATAAGAAAGAAACTTCATCTGATGTTGATCGCACAACAAGGAGCGTGTGGATGCCAGCATGAAGCAGCACGGATAATGGATGCAGGTTTTTAACATTCCTGCGTCTTTTTGTTGTGCTTGGCTCGGAATCGCAGCATCAACGATTGATGAGGAACATCTGGAGGAATTGGTTGCAGCAGAGTGAAGAAAACACGCTTGTCATTTAGACGACAGCTTAACATCCATGAGATGTGGAAAACAGGGAGGCTGTGCCAGAATCAGGAAGGGACACAACGGAGATGTCACAGCATGATGTAGTGAATTATCTGTGGTTAAATATAGATCTGTGTGTTTCAATTACTGAGCTTTAATCTAATTTTGGTTTCTACTATGGAAATGAATCAGTGTCAATATTCATGCAGCTACTATAAAAATCAATATGTTGAGTTTAAGGTGAGACTTAAGAAGAGTCAAATTCAATAATGAAACCAGTTCTGGTTTTTATAATGATGCACACTTTACTTTAGAGCAGAGGTGCCCGAACTTTTTCACTTAAAGGGCCAAAATCTAAATAAGTTTTTTTGCATGTCGTGAAATTAAAGGAGAAAATAAAGAAATATGGTTTAATTTATTTATTTTGATTCTGTCTTCATTAAGGTAACACACATTAGTCAGAATAAAAATTAACATTTTTCTTTGAAAGATTTTACTTTTTGAGTTAAGTAAATCATCAACTTGTTTTTTAATTTGACAAAAATGAATAATTTTAAGTGTAAAAAGTTACAGAACTCAAATCGTTGTCATGACAACCACGAACACAAAAATCTGATGCAACAAGCTGTCGAAGAAAAAAAGGACTTTTAATCATTTGGAGATCTTGCATATTTAATTAAATGGATTAATTTAATACAATTTTGTTTTTAGCTTGATTTTTGCCCCCCCGCAAAAAAATAAATGGTCTTTTTTTTTGTTCTTTAATCAGATAATGACGCCAGTACAGAATGTTCCACCCTCGTATGTCCTCTAACAGAACGACCATACAGTCTTTGGTGTTTCATCTATCAACTGGTCGGAATCTGTAATTAATTTTTGCTGGAAAAACTTCCTTTAAAACCTATTTTTATAGTAAAATTGAAGTTTAGAAAAAAAAAATCAGATCTTGCTCCCATGCTATGAATTTTTCATACAATGCAGTACCCCTCAAGGCTTCATCCAGCCCCTAACTGTTTAGGAAATGGACTGGGGCTTCATTCAGAGGGAAACCATGAATTAATGAGGACCTCTTTTCAAAAAGGCGCCTTTATTGTTAAATGTCAAAGGATGGATGGTAGGAACATAATAGGAAGTTTTTTGATATGTAGAACAGAAAGTCTGAAAAGGCTTCAAGCAAACTTTAAAAGTAATTCAGTTATATATTTTTTCTGTTAAAATAGGTGGAATAATATATTGACGTATATCGGTGACGTGTGTGCAAGTAAATATTTTTATGTGTTTAATTGCCTAAAAAGTAACTCAATTATAATTTTTCAGTTTTGTTCTGGTTTTTAATTGAAATATTGCAATTTCTCATATTTTATTTTCTTAAAGTGTCATTTAAACCAAATTCTGCTTTATTTCTATTCATGCACAGTTGTTTTTATTTATAGCAAAACCATCTGCTTTTGCAAAAAAAAACCCCACTAACTTAGGTTTTACCATGTAAGTGTCTTATAGCTCCATCTAGTGTTATCAGTGGAGATGTACCTTGTTGAAAGAAGTTTTGCTCTGCATTGTGCTCACTGTTGGTTGCATGCTGGATCATTTACAGAAGGATTGAAATGTGTTTTTTTTAGTCAGGTCCTGCTGGTTCATTGAAGTCAAACACATCGATCTTTTTTTAACGTCTATTGAAGAAGATTATCCCCTCATTTTTCTGTTTGCATTCATGGTTTATGGACAGATATGTCTCATCTTTCTTTACACATATGGATTTTTCTTCACCCCACAGCAGTCAGCAGAGCAGCCTGCAGAGCAGCCACGAAGATGACAACACTCGCTTTTTGTCGCCGTTAATCCGGGAGGAGAGGTGAGCTGTTGTGTTGCTGCCGTCTGTGATTGCATTTCCTCTAAAAACCTGTGGGTGCCAGTAAAATATATTTCCCAGCTGGCAGCTTTTTTTGTGTATCTGTTTTTTTGTACAAACTAACTCTGTGCATGTGTATGTGTGTGCTCATCTAAACAATTAATTCTTACGTCATGTTCTCCACTAGTGGGAAAGCTTTCTCCTATAAATGACAAACACTTTACTTTATAGCTTTAGCATTATCTGTAAACTCAAAAATAAATCATTTTTAAAATGTATAGGATATTCTGTTTTTGGAAATGAATGCTTGAGTGTAAACTAAAAATAGTCGAGTGTTGGTCCGTTTGCTTTTCCATAGTTGGGTTTGAGCTGAAACACCAGCCGCATCATTAGCTGCATGTCACTGTGGCAGATGTTGCCATTGTCCCAGCATCACATATGAGAAGCAGACACATGAAAACGGAAGCTGGTGTGTGTGTGTGTGAGACTGTTATTTAGAAAGTTGCATGTCTTTTTTTACCTGGTTATATAAGCCGGTACATAAAACTTTAAGACAGGTTGCAGTTTTTGTTTGTTTTGCAGAAGTTTATCTTTTCTCATTGTCATGCGGGAATTATTTCAATATTAAGTATACATTTTTATTATTTTATTTGCAAATGCTTAAATTATTTTTATTAATATATGTTGATTATTTTTTTTTTTTGGAACTTGTTGGAAATCTAGAGTTATCATGTCCAACTTGACGTAGACGCAAGCCTCATACTACATGTGCAAACCTGATGGACAGAGCAAATTATTATTAGTCCTTCTCTTTGGTTGGATACTGTTCTGCTCCCCGGGATGTAACGGCCCGCTGCTGTAAAACACAAACCGCAAACCAATTGTGATATGTTTTGGGGTAATTTTTCTACAGAACTATGTCAATACATGTGGAAATAATAAAACTCTGCGAATAAAGAGCTGAAGAATGTCCGTTACAGATCCATACTCATAAAAACACTTTGATCATGCTTTGTAATCATTTATTAAAGAACATTGGAGTATTGCTCAGCATGAAGATTTTGTTTTTTAATCCAGAACAACACTGTGAACATGAGTACTGTCTCTGAGGCCATCCTATCTAGAATTTGTCGGGTTCATCCACAGTAAGCACCTGCTCCGGATGATAGTTGTTCTCAGGATATTTTTGAGCCGCTTCTGGGTCAGCTGATGCCATTTCTCCATGCAGGCTCGCAGTTTGATTTACGCCCGCGCCTGTATTTGTGTGCGTTTGTGGCGGGCTGGACGGTGTACTCTTCAACTGCGCTCCCCTCCTGGGAAATGGCCGCTGCACCTTCGGAAGCAAAGGTTTCATACAAGCATCTTGAGTTGTCTGAGTTTCTGTGACAAACCGGAGGAGTCACATGACTGAAAAGAATCTGCAAATATGTGAAACCACGAATAAAGAAATACAAATAAGCCGGGGAACACTGAACTCAGCATTTCTGTGATGTTGGAAGAATTGTCATTTTTTTTATATTTGTGTGTTTTCTGAGTAAGACGGTCCTTTTACCAATCAATCCAACACCACATGAATGCAGCATTTTTCTAATGTTTTCCCTGAGAAATATCTTACCGTTGGTGTAGGACAATTTTTATATAAAATCCCCAAAATATTCAGTATTTCTTTTAACTCAAAATAAAATATAAATTCATCCTGATTTAATAGTATTTCTTTCTCTTAAGAGTAGGATTACCAAAATACTTCATGCATCACACAGGAATAAAATATATTTAACTTAACCTTATTTTAATTGTCAACTAGTCACCGATTATTTTTCCCAACTAGTTGACTAATCGAGTCATGCACAAACAGTAAACACACATCTTAACCATGATTAGCTTTAAATTAGATAAAAATTAGATTTTGAGCATTACCTGCAATAATGCTAGTGTGAATGCTGTAATCTGAATCTGGCCACTGAAGATGTTCGTGCAGATAGCTGAAGACGCTAAAAATTGATAGCTGAAATTAAAGCTAATAGCTGAAAACACTGAAGCTAATAGTCAGCTAAAATATAGGTTCGATGCGAAATTAGCCTAAAAAACTGACAAAATTCTAAATTTGCAAAAATAGATAGCATGTTGCTGAAATATTAGCTAAACTCCAAATCAGCCTTAAAAACTGAAAAAAACCCTAAGTTAGCTAAAACAGCTAGTGTAACAGCTGATAAGATAAGTAAATTAACTTAAAATAATGTAAAGAAAATTAGCTAAACTGTAAATTAGCCTAAAAAACTGAAAAAAATCCTAGATTAGCCAAAACAGCTAGCATGTAGCTGAAATATTAGCTAAACCCCCAAATAGCCTGAAAAACCTTAATAAAAGCCAAAGTAGTCAAAAAAGCTTGCATAATGCCATTATAACTTTTAACTTTACTACACTCCAACTCCATATAATATAAAATAACGACTTTTTGACTATCACATTAGTTGTCGACTATTTTAATAGTGGATCAGTCAACGACTATTCGATTATTTTAATAGTCAAATAGTCGTCGACTAATTGTGGCTTCACTATTGACAAATACAACAAATTTTGCTTAAAACTGTTGAAATCCTTTAAATTTTCTTGAAAATTCTCTCTTTCCCGTGCCAACATTTCGGCTCTTTTTTCTTTCTTAATTCCTATTTTGGGAGATGAAAACGTATCTTTTTGTCCTCAAATTGATTTAAAATGGTAATAACTGCCACTAGAACTGTTGCCGGATGCGGTTGAAGGGGGCATCTCCAGCATCAGCCACAGTAATGTGAAACGTGAAGCCTCATTATAACACCCACTTAGTCATCAGTCTGTGCACCAACACCTCCGCTCCGTCTCCCTGTCCTGCGCTCCTCTGCCTTCCTTCCTTCCTTCCTTCCTCCCTCTCCGCTGCACATTCCTCCGCCTCGGTGCATCTCTACTTTCTGGCTCTGGCATGAGTTCCTGTCAGACCTATGGGATTTTCTGCAGCCTCTCTGTTTGCCGCGCTGCTGTTAGCTAGTGCGGAGCATCTGCAGCAGCTGCAGGGAGAGCAGCGTTCTGTAGCCGGCTTTAGAGGGCACGGAATGTCATGTCTCCTCTGCAGGTAAAAACCAGCTGCTCGGACGCTGCAATGCTACCGACCCTTGAGTCCAGCGGCACTGTCGCGTCTCTATCTGTCTGTTTTTGCTCCAAATGCTATTCCTGCGTGTTCCGGCTCCCTGAGAGCAGGCTGCCAGCTAACATCTGCCTGCATGTGTGGGTTTAGCCGTCTGCGCCGGGGCTGTCCGGCTTCCACCAAGAGAGTTCGGAGATTCAGTTTGCTAACATCCAAACAACATAATGATTATTATTTATTTTCGCATTATGCTTTGCCGCGTGACGCTTCATGCGACGCCTCCTCTAAAACATCAGACGGCATTATGTAATAACATTATGCGACTTTGCTGAGTGAGCGTAATATGAGTGAGTAATGATGGAGCTCATGTTTGGGAGTTGTGTCAACACTGCGGCCCAGCTGTCTCTGCTTTAACTCCTCAGGAAAACATCTCCTCTGTCTTGTGTTTTTCTATCACACTTTTCTTCACTGTTTGGTTTGTTTGCAACAATAACTCTAATATGATCATTTTTAGTTTTCGTTTGAAAACATAACATTCAAATTTGCAAACCGGATGCGGAAAATTGTTATAATTGATTTACGTCATAACAGTTGTAAGCTAGTATGCACTTTGCGGCACGAGCTAAGGTGCACTTTGCAGGTGTAATTCCATCTAAAGTAGCTGCGACTCCAGTGAAATGTCAAATGTGTGGAGCATCCAGATGCCTGCATGCTTGTTTTTCTCCTGCAATGAGCATTCATTACAGACACTGGAGGAAAACTGGATTTTTCTGGCTGGTTGTTTACTTCTGACACAAATTAATGGTTCAATGTTTACAGATTGTAAGATTGTGCAGCAACTTTTAGCATTGATGACATCTGTAGCGTTCAGTTTTATCTTTGATCTAAGAAGAGTTAAATGTGTGTTTACCAGGCATTTCTGTTTGTATTCATATTTATTGTGATTGATTTTTATACGATATAGACGAATTATTATTATTATAGCAATACATTTTTTTTTTAAAGTTCTTTTATTTGGACTTTTGTGATCAAGTGTTCTCAAAAACAAGTTATTTAAGACCACAAATAAGTCTGGATTATTTGTTATGCTTTTTATATGGAGTGAGAATAGTCTCAACCTGATTTGTGCGTCCATAATTCTTGATTTGTGTGTAACTTTGTTTTTGTGCGTCCATAATTCTTGATTTGTAACTTTTACAATATATTTTGTGCATAAGTGAAAAATTTGCCTCTGAGTTGTAGGCGATACTGTTGGTGCAGCGCCATGCATCCCCTTCCTGTTGTTGAGAGCTCTCTGTTTACACGCTCTCCTGCTGGCTTACAGCCCCTCACAACCCCAACCTAACATTAGCGGTAGAGCAAAAACTATCCAGCCGTAACGTTTTGAGCCAGATCGAACATCCACTAGTGCAGAGATCTGCACCCTTCAACACTGAAAGAGACATTCAGGTTGATTCATCACCATCTACAACCCAGCAGGAGCCACAAAGTCTTCACTCATCCTTTAAAAAAGAAGACATTGATTTGTATGAATACTACTGTTACTCCTATGATAATCATAAATTAACTGTTGTTGGGTTTGCATGCATGAAACATGAACATTAAAATAAAATATCCTTTTTTTAACTTTTGACAAAAGTTCCTTTCAAAATAAAAGACCTCCTGTCACATATGATCATCTCCATGCAGCAAAAGTAGCAGTAGCAGGTGTAATGTCAGCAGTGGTGAAATATAATATATAATATTCACTGTTTTTGGTGCATCTCAGTCAGAAATGTAAATCTAACAAACCAAAATGAAACTGGAGCTAATTGAGTGATCCACGCCATATTTTAACTTAAAATTCCTTGATTTTTAAAAAAAATAGAAAATCTGCTTAATAATCCGGTCCAAATACTGGTTGTGCTTATTGACATCCATTGATTTTTTTTTTTTTTTTTTTATTACTGGACAGGACGAACAAAAATGTGTCAAAATGTTGTAGTTCCACTCGTGATGTGTACTACCCTTCAACTGTTTGTAATTGAATTAAAATTTGAGTTCGTTTACTTTTTTCCCTTTACTACTTTCTCATTCCTTACTTTTTAACATTTAGAAACTTTTTTCTTTAATAAAAGAGTCACAAAGCATGGTAAAAAAAAAAAGCCACATGTGGCTCCAGAGCCGCGGTTGCTCCCAACATTCAGGTATTACAGTATTAAGAGATTTTAACGCACGCTTTTTTTTCTGGACCAAAAAACAATTTTTTCCCTCTGCTTAATTTGATGAGTCAATTAAAGGAATAGTCGACACTCATAATTGACCTTGATGAGCCTAGACACATTAATCATGGAACCATAAAAATATATGCGTCAGTGTTTATCCTGTGCAGGAAGTGAAGTCCGTGGACTTAATGACAGAGAAAAAAATACTAAAGTCTGCAGCAAATTCAACCAAGATCTATGTTATGAAACTGCTCCTGTCTCTGTCCAATAAAAGTTTTTCATTTTCTAGGTGCTCAACTGGACTGTTTCCAGTTTTTAGTCCTTTATGGGAGAATCGTGAGGAAGTAAACAAAAAACACTTGGGACAAACGTTGTAAATGGCTTCCAAAACCTAAATAAACACACTGGATGTGTTATCTTTTTAAATAAAGTGTCAGAGAAGTTTCCTTCAAATGCATCGAGCCTGTTTCCTGTGACTGACCTGTTTCTTTTATGTGTAGGTCTGACAGTGCAGCGGAAAAAGTCAGGTAAGACTCATTTTGGACACATCCTTCTCTAAGCCAACGCTGTGTTGTTGTTTTGCATTAACTTAGTGGTACGGTGAGATGGTCTCACTGTCACCCCATTTGCCCCGGGCCCGCCCACCCTGCATGTGACACAGATTCGTGGCTTTGTCCGCAGACCAAGGTGTCTGAATGCGCTTTACATTTGGAGAGGCCGGCCGTGAATACAGTTGCAAGCCCCGGAATGCTTTTGTTTTGCTTTGCTGGATAAACAGCGTCGGATGCAAACGGAGTTTTGTGAGGTGGACACTATTGCGGAGCCCTAACTCTAGAGGCCAGCCGGCCAGCCGCTGGCAGCGGGTCAGTACTGCGGGCGCAGGCGCGTCACCCTTCAGGCTGTTAAAGCTGTCCAGGGCTTAAACGGCAAGGTTCAAGGCTTAAGCTGGTGAGGTGAGTGGGATTATGAAAGAAAGCAAAGCACGCACCTGCTGGACCTCAGACTTCAGCTGTGTCTATGCATCTTTACTACTAGTCTATTTCACTGAGTGATTTCTTTGGTGGGTATTGAACTGTCACTGCTGTAAGTGATTGGCCAACCGGCTCAGATGAAACCTCTAGGAGTCTCTGTGCTCCAGCATTTTCTTGGATTTCAGTCTTTTATGAGCTATTTCAACATCTGCACCTCTTCATGAATGAATATCAGCACCGAGTCCAAATGGACAGTAGCTGCTGGCGTGTTGTGTTGGATGCTCTGAGCAGAAACATTGCGCGTCTTATTGGATCGATGCAATTGTGTGTTAATTCGGAAATCTCAAACTGGCGGCCCGCGGGCCATTTGTGGCCCCTAAAACGATATTTTGCGGCCCTCAGCTTAATATGAAAGTTCAATGTCCACGCTTCTGGTCCATCGTCTATGTCTACTGAACAGGTTTATTGAACATTTGTTCATGTCTATGTACTTCTAATCTATATCTTGTACGTGTTCTGTGAAACGACAGGAGCTAACGACGTTAGCAACTGTTGCAACGACAATACAGAAGACATAAAGAAAGCTGAAACATCACAAAGCAAATACAAAGCAGTCATCAAAGACATGCTGATGATATTGCTTAGTAGACTTTGAACCTTCAGATTAAGGCGGGGGCCACAAAATATTGACTTGTGGGCCACAAATGGCCACCAGTTTGAGACATCTGATATGGACAGTTGACAGAAAACCATATTTTTGGGACTAATGGACCCCATACAGCCCAGACTCGGCCTTCAGTGGCCACAGCTTAAATTGTGTTAGAGAACCCTGACGTAGAGCCACATCTGGATTCCTTAATAAATATAAGACCTTCAAATCTTCATGACAACTTTTCTTTTGGAAATCCTGACGAAAATGAAAATATTGAACTTGTTTTGAAAATGCAAAATGAACTTTGGAGGAAAAAAATGTATTAGTCCTAAACCAAAAACCCTTATTTTTTTACATATTTTTTATTTAGTTGCTAAATAAAATGGATAGTGTCTAATATTTTTTTCAAATAAAAATGAATTAAATAATTTAGAATTTTCCTTTTCCTTTCCTTCAAAGCTGCTTTTCTTAACCCATTCAACCAGCTTTTTTCTGGTTGCAGTGTTCCACAAGAAATGATTCATGATTATTATAAGGAAAACCTGTTTTCAAACCAAGCTAAAAAAAAAAAGAAAAAATAAAAAAAATACAAGGAACAACAAGTATTTTCTAATTTTTATTAATTTTTTTTTTTATTGTCATATTTTGCTTATATATAAATGTTATAACCTGTATCATTTGTGTTGAATCCTCAGGGTTTCTGCCAAATATTCAGAGTGTTTCTGCTTTCCTCCGCTGGTGCAGAGGTAGAGCGGTTGTATGGGGTCAAATCAGGATCAGCTTAAAGTGAACGAAAAAAACAGATGGAATACTTGAAAAAAAGATATTGTAACTGAAAAAAAACTGAACATTTGAAATAAAAAACTGAACATTTGAAAAAAAAAGAACATTTGAAAAAAAAAACCTGAAAATTTGAAAGAAAAATTGAAAACTTGAAAATATATATATATATATATCTACGAATCTTCACTTTCAGCACTTTCAGCCATCTGTTTTCAGTTTAAATTCTGATTTTCGAGTTTTCACTGCCGAGCTGAGCCAAATTTTACACGGGGGCGTGGCTTTTATCCCATTGGCTACCGGGACGAGACTGGAGTCCAGTGACAGAGCTCATGGTGACATCATTTCCGTTCCTTTCCGCGTCAGTTTTGGCGCCGTCTTTGAGTTCCCCCTCCTCTGATGCATCAGATATATATATATATATATATTTTCAAGTTTTCAATTTTTCTTTCAAATTTTCAGTTTTTTTTTTCAAATGTTCTTTTTTTTTTCAAATGTTCATTTTTTTTCAGTTACAATATCTTTTTTTCAAGTATTCCATCTGTTTTTTTCGTTCACTTTAAGCTGATCCTGATTTGACCCCATACGGTTGAGCCTTGGTTGAAAGATCGCAGATTTGGTTCTTGGCTTAGTGTGTGGAAGTGTCCTTGTACTCTGAACCCCACGTTGCTCCTGGTTGAGGTTTGCCTCAGTGTTAGGCAGCACAGCCATGTGGGTGAAGTATATACAGTATATACCATTTACCTCCAGACCTTTTCCTAAATATTTCCTCAGTCAACACATGTGATCCTGCACTTGAATGCACCTTCCTCTTTTTTGTTCTTTGCATCTTTGAGTTTGCACACGCGTTCGGTCCCGGCAGGACCCGAGCCCACACAGTGATTTATTTCTCCTACACATTTGCTGAGTCATGCTCCACAGTTTTGCACAGTCTTTTACATTTTCCATATAATGCTAACCTTTCTGAAGGTGCAGCGTTTTGTTTTCGTGGCCTGCATACCGGGGCCGAGAAGTTCTTAGAGAAGAAGGAAAACTTTAAATAATACATCTCTCTGGTTTAATAACGTGAATTACCAGAAACCGGTCAGTTTTATTGGATAGTAACAGTAAATGTTTAGTCTTTAAGACGATGGGGAGGAGTTGACCAAAGTGAAGAGGGTTTTTGTAGCGGCCACGGGAGATGTTCTGTAGAGATAGTTGTTCCAGCGTCAGCGTTCCTCTGCCGTCTCAGTTGCTGGATTATTGATCTTTGTCTGGGGTTTAAGACTTTAGCCACCAGTGGCAGGAATCAGCATAATATGATCTTTCCTTTAAAGGTTCAGAGCATCATAAAAAGAAACATGTTGGAGAAAACGATCCCCAGAAATGGAAAAATTGCTTATTTTTCGGAAAAGTCTCAAATTCTTTTGCCTTTCATGAGCGTTATTTTTAAATTCTAACTCCATTTAAAGCCCAAGGTTATCTCAGCACATGTAAATGGTGAAAATGTTCTGTGAGTTCAAGCTGAAGGCACAAAAAGGTCACAGCGTCTGCATTCACGATTCTTAATTATGTCTGTTTTTGTGCCTGGGATAGCGACAGATCCGCATAGAGAGACGGCGTGATGCGACGGCGCGGAAAAACGTGAATGAAAATAAATATATAAATAAATCCACGGAGGAGGGGAGAGATTGAAGGGAGCTGGAGGAGAGGAGGCGAGGGACCTCCCTCGTCGAGTAGAGCCGCGCGCAGGGAGCCTACCAAAGGAGCCTTCCCACACACACACCATAGTGAGCCGGCCAATCAGAGTGCTCGCATCCTCGATCCATCCTCCCTCACACAGTTGCTCACGGATAGCTCGGCAAAGCAGATGTGGGACGCCAACATGTGCACCACCTCGACTGAACGCTGAAATGAGGGGATCGCGTGCACAGAGGACCCCCCTGGTTTAGACTCCAGCAGCCTGGATCGAATTTTGGTTGTGCCGTTTGCATCCCACGGAGGCAAGTGATGTCCGAGCTCTCGTTTTCCTCCTGATGGATACTGAAGGAGCGGGTGCCGAAGGAGCTTTCAGCCTCGGGGGCCTTTGAGGCTTAGTGATGAAGACAAAGGATGCCGGGCAAGTTACGCTCTGACAGTGAGACGGCGGAAACAGTGACTGAAGAGAGGCCATGAGAGCCAGGAGAGAGGCCAGGATGGTGTCTGCCTGTTCACCATGCACAAACATAAGGTCAGGTCTGGTTTGGTTTAGCCAAACTTAATTAAACTTGCATGCATAGCATGCATTGAAGATGAAAAATCTATATTCTGTAATAATGTTTGCCATTTTTGCTTAAAAAATCATATTAATAACTTTTTCCATCACAAATAGTAAATTGTAAGGTTTTTGTGTGACTTTTAATACTAAAACAGTAATTATCTATGAACTGATGCGAAAACGCTGCTGTAGCTTCCACTGTCGAGGTCACATGACCCACATGCCTCGGGTGCTTTTTCCCAGCTGTGCCCTTTTTGGTTTGACCTTTATGAAGAAAATGCAGCAGCTGTGTTTTGATGGGACTTCTTTAGATTTTAAATAATTGGGCAAAAGTAGGACCATGTCTTCGCTGTTACTTATTATATACATGTAACTTCAATTTTTTGATAGTTTTTTAAAGTGTAAATATTTTAAAAGTTGTGGTGAAATGACACATGACTGCATTCTGTAGTAAACAGCTGAATTCTGAGGAAAATGTGTCAAATAATTTGGTAAAACAAATTCAGTGGTACACAGGACAATCATGAGTCTTCATCTCATGCATGCACACATTTGTGCAGCTATCGGTGACAGGGGAAGTGCTGCCGGAGGCACTTTCTTCATCATTATTTCAGGTATTAGGCATTGAAAAAAAATTCACTCATTTAAACAGACACAGATTTTTGGTTAAACAGAAGTAGCATTGTCCTACTAATTAATACATGTTATAGTTCATGAAGTCCCACTCCAATCATCTTTTGATCTATTGTAAAAAAATTTCCACTGGTCTTTTAATTCCAATGATCCAAATCAAAATAAAAAAGGATGTGTTGTTTCCTGGGACATATATTTTGCAGTGTGGCATTGTGGGACTGTTGTGGTGGAAGTTAGCTCCACTACCCCTTCGTTTACATTCTGTCCTGTTATCTTAAAGCACCTCGCCAGCATTAGCATGGAGCAAAAAAAAAAAAAATGCTGCACAATATCAGATGTTTTTAACTAGATAGCAGTGGGGGTGAGGAAAATGAAGGAGTTAATGGATGTATTTGTCTTCAAGTGGAGGTTTGAATTTGGAGGGTGGCAGGGGAACTTTGGCTCGCCCACGGTGCGTCCTGATCCATCAAGATTTGAATGAATAAATACTCAGAAATACAGTCTTAATCTTCATTATGAGAAAAATGTGACAAGAATGTGTTATAAAACACCAAAATACACCCTTTTGCATTGGAGTCGGTCTCTAATTAAAACTGGGCTGAACTTTTAAGCTGAGTTAACCTATGTTTTTTAAATCTCTAATTTTTGTTTAAAAAACCTTATATACATATATTAATTTATCTTAAATATAAATATGTGTAAACATATATATATATATATATAAATATGTGGTGTTCCCCCACTTATTTGATATAAATATATGTATACATACAAACACATATATACACATACAGTATTCCCCTCTTAAGAACCGTTGGCAGCTGCGGTTACTTCATATCCATGGACACGGAGAGTGTATTCATCATGTTACTGTAAAAAATACATGCGATATATAAAATTAGGAAATTATTTGAAAATATGCGTTTTAGATACACACACTCGCATAAACATATATATTTATAAATATATATAAATAGTTTGTTGTGTGGAGATTAAGCTTCAGGGAATCGTTAAAAAACGTGAAATTTTTGCTTTTTTTTTCTTGCAGTGATTCCACTTTGAATTTCATTTTGGTAAACTACATTTACATCTACTTAGGTTTTAGTGTATCAAACATCTTATTAAAAATATGTGCATATATATATATATATTTGTCATTAATATGTCATTCTGTCGTTGACCTCTTGACATATTTTTATGCAACAAACATGCATTTTTTCTCGTTCAGTACATCAGATTCTTGTTGCAGTTTCTTTTCTCTTCGCTATTATGTAAAGAGAATGTGTAACAAAGCATTTTGACAACACATTTTCAAAGAGTAACCAAAAGAAACGTAATATTTGCCAAACTTGGACACAGGATTTGCTTTTTTTTTTGGTGATTATGTAATATTTTTTATGTTACACATGTAGTAATATTCAACCGTTTCTCATCTTCTATTTGCTGAAAAACAGCAAAAGTGTCAAATTCGAGTGTGTGTTAATGAGTCAGCTGTAGATGTCGCACCCTTCCAGAGATTTCTAAAGAACTTCCCACTATAAATAATCCGGCTGTCACTGGCACACCCCCTTACTGTTTCCGTGAAAGGTCTTGTTTTCATGCTGGGTGGACATCTGCCTCACTGCAGTGTTGCACAAGTGCTTTGAGATTGCTTTAAGAGTCAGACCCGACTGGATTCACATGAATCTAACATTAACGACAATGTACTTTCACCTTATCTACAATGGGACAGACAGACGTGATTTACCACATGTAAACCCCAGCTTCATGTTGCTGACATCTCTTAACTGAACACGTGGACTCTACTGGGCCGCGTGTTCGCTGCCAGCGGGCCGTCACTGCTGAATAACCATAAGTTCTCCGGTGACTCATCCAGTAATACACATACAAAGTAGCATCATCAGACTGTATTTTGATTTTTTTCTTTTAAAGATTAAAAGCATACAGCTTTAAATATTCTTTTTTCATACAATCAAAAGTTTTTGATGTGAAAAACAATTCCTACAGAACGTAGCTACTAGAAAAAAGAAACTTTAGAGACCCACTCCAATAATAATAGTCAGGGCTTCATAACATCAATTAATCAATTTGAATCGATTTAACCTTAATAGGTCAATAATCGGTTCATAAAAATATGAATCGATTTAGCACATAATGCTAAAGTCTGCTAGCTTCATGCTAAAGTTTAATGGAATTTCCCATAGGACGGCTAATGCTAACGCTGGGTCGACCTAAACATACATTTCTGACTAAATGAACATCTTTATAAATTCACAGATATGAATTTTTCAAACTCATTTAAGGAAATATTTTTAAATGAACCATTTGTGGTCTAAAACAGGTTTTTTGCTCATACTTTCATCTTCTTCTGGAAAAAAGTGTACTGCTATAGCGCGATCGCCACCTAGTGGCCAAACTGAAACGTTCTCCAGGAGAAGCAGAACATTATCTGCGTTTACTCGTGCAAAATGTTCTCGATCGGATCCAAGATCAGATTAGAATAGAATTGTGCACGTGGCCCTGAAAAAAGTGCAACAAACGTTCACTTGCACCTAGGGCTGGGCGATAAAACGATAATTATTGATATCGCGATAGAACATTTTTTCAATTGAAGAATGAGTCTATCGCGATAGACTTTTATTTTGAAGGGTCCGCAAATAACACTTGCTTGCGAACAGTTTCTCCTATTTGACGAGTAAAAGTTAGAGAGCTAGTCGCCAGTAAGTGTTTGTATCTAATTATTGTGTTTATTAGCTCTCATTTCGGTCATTTTTTGGACTCCACTCCGCGTCCTTCGTCTGCATGAAAGGTAAACAAACGCGCACGAGCCGACTTCTACCAGCACCCCCCGCTGCTGCTGCGTACCTCGCGCCCCGCACGCTTTATTACAATCAATTCTCTGTCCACGGCAAATACATTTGGGGTCCAATTAATTTACTGTAGATTGTATTATTTTTAAAAAGCGTCAGATTTGATGCTTTCGGTCATCAGAAAGTCTGTCGCTCTGACGCCCCGCGGAGTGTGGAAGAAGCTTCCGTCAAAACTTTTCTGGAACTCTTCGTGAAGAACGCGGATACCGAGAGATTGATTTATTTTGAAGATCTTAATAAAAAAAATCGGTACACATCTCCGTGTCGGAGTTCAGGAGACCTTCCATTGAGGAGCGGCCGCTGTCGCACTCCTGCACCCAGCTGACTAGAGCTGACAGGGGAAGGTAGAGCAAGCCGTTAGGGTCTAAATTAACCAGAAAATACGCGGGTATGGCAGTGCTTCACCTGGACATGTGCTATGGTTAATAATACTTATTTTGCATATTTAAATGTTGCCACAGTTAGTTTCAATACAACAATTAATACCAAAAATAATGAAAGTTTAATTTCAAAATTGCAGTTTAATTTGGTGGGATAGCATATTAAGCATTCCTTTCTCTCTCAAGACATGTACGTGTAATCAGAAAATACATGTTTTGTTTATGTTCAAAGTTCAAAATTTGTGAGTTAATGCTTTTAAGTACTTTTTTTTTTCAAACACGTATTTTTAACTTTTTAAAAAAGTAATTTTAGGCTTTTATTTTCTTTATTCTTGTTGTTTTTTTACTTGTTACTGATCCAAAAAATGATCCGAACTGTGATCTTAAAGCAGTGACACGATCCGAGCCGTGTGTTTTGTGATCCGTTACACCCCTACTAAATACAACAAAAATAATTTGTAGTACATCAATACATTTTTGTTATGTGAATTTATTTGTAGACTTAATGCTTTGTTTTTTAATGGAACTGAAGAAACAGTTTAGTATCTATTTCATAAACTTTTGAAACTTGAAAGCTTTTGCTTTAATTTTCAGCTTAGTTCATTTATAAATATAGTCTTGGTTATTAAAAAACTAGTTGCATTATTTCCATTGGATCTGTTATGCTTAGTGTGATAGGAAATAAATATTTAAATGTAAACAACCTGCTGATGAGTTTACATTTCATTTTTGAGCCACAAAGTGTTCAAATATAGTTATTTGGTTTATATCGTGATCAATATCGTTATCGCGCAATATGTAAAAAGCTATATCGTGATATAAAAAATCCCATATCGCCCAGCCCTACTTGCACCGCACGGTTAATAAATAAATCGTTATGACACAGATGCTGCAATGAACGTGTGTCATTATTATTAATAATAACATTTTTAAGCTTCTGTTTATTCATCATTTTCTAAATCCGTGCATCTTGCCTGCATGTAAATATGTGGGAATAACATCAGCCTTTATTTTGTCTGGACGTGATTGGAAACATGAGTTCACGTGATTTTTTTTTTTTTTGCGCGGTTTCTCAGAAGTGTTTGGACCGCATTCAAAGGTCGCCTCCGCTGGCTCATATCCGTCCTGAAGCCGCTCTGAGAGACACTTCTCCTGGGAGAAGGTTTTCCTGAATTCAGCGGGCCTCTCGAACAGAGCGGCGGGACGGACTGCAGTCATTTTTAGAGAAAATGAATTTCAAAATGTGAAAAGGGCCGTTTGAATAAGAGAGTGTGTGTTATGTAGAGCAGGGGTCCCGGCCCACCTCTACTTTTGGCATTATTTGTTTCATTTTTTTCTCAATCTGGTCGATCGAGAACCACATAGAACTTAACTTATTTGAGCAAATAGACTATTTATTGATTTAAATTTTAAAATGTTTTTGTTATTTTTTCTGTTAAGATGACCGAAATAAATTAAATAAAATTTGTCTTTGTGTGGATTTCTGAAAAACCATAAAAGTTTACGTTTAGGAATACCCTGTGTATTTCTGTTGGCCCCACATCAGAGAAGAAAACAGTTATGTGGCCCTCACAAGAACAAGTCTGGGGACCCCTGATGTAGAATACTAGATCCATATGTGTTTCTGTTTTGTCTGATCCGGTTTGTGGCCCCAAACTGTACAGCTGGATAGCTCCGATATTGCTCGTCATTTTTTGTTGCACCAATAATGTTAGGTTGGGGCTGTAAGCTAGCAGGAGAGTGTGTAAACAAAGAACTCTCAGTTATGGGCGATGGAAAAGGGGGGCGGGGACGCTCTGCACCAACAGTTCTGCCCATAACTCTGAAGCAAATGTCTAAAGAACTACAGCAGAAACTGTGTCCTGGACTGTTTTTTTAATTTTACTTTACCTAAAAACTTAAAAATAAGAATGAAAAGATAACTAGGAATGCTTTTAGATCTAAAGATGATCAGAGTGGGACTTTAAAAATCAAGGCCAGTAAATTTACTAATCCTGTAAAATCACAGTTTAGAAACTAGCAAAACCCAGGTTAACAGGATTTCATTAGAATGCAACACAAGTGGATTCGACATCCATCTCCTGTATGTCTTCCCCGTTTCTTCCTCCTCATTTTTTTCTGTCTCATCCGCTGACCTTCTGTCACCTCAGATCTGCTTTTGCACATCTTTCATCCTCTTCCTGCTTTTTTCATCCACAGACATCAACTTCATCTTCAATCATAACATTGTTTTTTCTCTGATTAGTGAGTATTTTCCTTCTTTGTTCTACAAGCAGACTTCATATCCTCAGCTCCAGTTTACCACAGAAACAACGTCTATGTTCTTCTTTTTTATTTTCCTTTCATTTCGTTCTTTACACAAATGTCTGTGTTCATGTATTCCTCACTTCTTCCTCCTCCTGCTGCGTATCTTTGGTTTAGATTTTCTGAAACAACTATCATCTTCATAAATTTTATATGTATTCTTGTCGGTCAAACAGGTAAAACACCCATTCAGATTTACAAATACTATTTTTGTCATTTAGACGTAATATTTGATTACACATTATTATACTGTTTATAGTTGTTTTTATATATATTTATTTTAGCTTTAAAGAAATATATATTTTTAACTTATTTAATTACAGTTGATTAGTATAACTGATTGGCTTTTATAACACAATCTTGTTTATGTTGTAAGTCAGAGTTTTCTCTTTTTTTTTTGCGTGTCTGTCTTGTTATATCACTTTTTATTGCATATTTCTGATGGGAAATTCTGAGCATGTACATGTATCACTATTAGATATGTTTTTGTAAACTCGTGCCCAAAGTAGAACTGAAGGAGTGGAGGAAAGTTTGAAAATAAAAAAATTCAGGAACGGTGGCGGTTAAAGGTCATTGTGACACAAACAGCAAAACTGCACAAAACATCTACTAATTCAGATCAATTTAAAACTTTTTACTTTAGTAAAATAAAATTTTGAATAAATTCATTTTTGACACTTCTAAAAAAATAACAGATGTTCTTAACATGTTAAAAGTCCAAAAAGTTCCTTGACAGTATTAATCCACAAATGTACAAACCTTGTTTTAATCGGCTTCAAGTAAACTGATTCATTCCTATTTTTTCTTAAGATTTTTAAAATCAATTTGTGAATTCCCTCCGACTGCCTTTTCCCACCAGCCTGTTTTTTATTTGTGTTTATTTATTTAAATGGAAGATTTTCAATTAAAAATATCTTTTTTTTTATGATAGTAAATCTCTCGTATGTTCTATTTGAACCTTAAAGCTGTGATGTTTTCTCTCCACTGTAAGTGTTTTCCTTTAACCGGATGGATTAATCATACTTATAGTTACTTGTGTCCCTCTAAAACCAACTTAAAAAAACCCAAATATTATACATTTTAATAATAGTTTTCACACTGGAAATGAACTTGAATAATTTCACAAGAGCACAGCAAAAAAATTCATTACTTAAATGACCTTTCCTCTCCGCAGGTTGTACTGCGTTTAATCAATTTCCACAAGAAATAATTCAGTGAGACGTACAGCCTCACAGACAGCCATCAGATTTGTGGAAAGGCCTATTCAATTGATTAAAGTTTTCTTCAGCTGCTGCAAAGCTCAGTGAGGGTGGGAGATGTAGGAAGGGATCGCTCTCACATGGAGGCAAGCTGTAATATCATCAGCAAAAATGAACTGACTGAATGAATAAAGGAAGGATGGAGGGTTTCTGAATGCACTGATTCAGTCTGGGTTGGACCGCACGTCGTTCATATAGTCCTCCAAAAATAAAGTTATTTTCTGTTTTTTTTTTTTTCTCATTCACAATAATTTGGGGGTTTTATAATTTAAAAACAAGTGATTTTGGTGTTTAAAATAAAATATATAAGACCAGGATCTCAGTATTACAGTGGTAATTGAGAAGTTTTGGCTTGTTTTTGCTACCAGGAAAAGGTTATTTTGACCAATCATCGTAGAAATTCTATCAAACTTTATCATTTTGCTTTTCTCTACCTTCACCGATAGGCCAAGCAAAAGACGTGGAAGAAACTGATATGGAAATCTCAAAGGTAGGACATAACTTTTAGAGCATAAAACATGCCACACTTCAGAAACGCTCTTCATTCCATAACATTAGAAAAAAGGAAGTTAAAAGGCTCCATGCCATGATTTTCTTTAGTCTTTCAGAGTAAACTGTATCCAAATATCTGATCATATGTTACCTTTGGAACATTTGGAATATTTCGTGAGTTTTTTCCTGCCTGCCGCTGTGTGTAGCTCCCACCCATTTCATGACGTCATCCTAGAGTCTGTCTTTCTTGGTTTCTCCCACGAAAATAAAAAGTATCATAACATCTTCAAAGATGGATGCTGGAAGATGGAAGATATACGGTATTCTGCATCTAAAACTTAAGTTATTCGCTGATCACTACTAGCTCTGTTGAGAAATTGGGTGTTGGTGTTAGACTGGGGGCGGAGCTGTCAGGGCAGACTCCTCCTGAAAGAGGCTGTTTCACTCTGTGACATCAGCACGTGAGGACCTGCTGGTTTTCATGGGTATGGGAGGGGCAGCTGCTGAGAGCACAGATTTTTAGAGGATTACTCAGAAATGCGTAAAGTACGGTGGCCGGAAAGTGCAAAACAATAATACATTTACCGAAACACATTTACATTTCGACCGAAACACATTAACATTTCGACCGAAACACATTAACATGGTCGGAACCGAAAACACATTAACATTTCGACCGAAACACACATTTAACACATTAACATTTCGACCGAAACACATTAACATTTCGACCGAAACACATTTACATTTCGACCGAAACACATTTACATTTCGACCGAAACACATTAACATTTCGACCGAAACACAGAGCCTTTTGGGTCAGTCTCTTATCAACCAAAACCAGACGAGAGCCGCAAAATTCATCTTCACCGTTTAGATAGAAATGCACTTTTCATTCACTACATACCTGTTCTTTTCAAAATAAAACACCAACTTTTGTGCGTCTTCATCCTTTTACTATCAAATATGAACAAGACAATACTGGCTTGAAAACATATATATATATATATATATATATATATATACACGTGTTTATTATTAAACTATTAGTACAATGTAGTCTTATGCATTAAGAACTTTGTCATGGTCTAGCAACCTATCTTTTTTGCAACAGTAGACTAGTATGAGCTTTACATTTATTCTAATAATGATTTTTTTTAAAAACACACTTTTAATATCATTTTTGTGGTTTTTGGAGGAGTGGTACAGCACACAAGGCCTCTAAAGTAATGCAATGTCTGCAGTAGTACAAAAAATGTTACCTTACAAATATAAGACTGACAAAATTGAAACATTTAACCAATAAATACAAATAATTTGCATTTTTTTAAAGCTAAAGAGCCACAAAGGAGGGATAAAAGAGCCACATGCGGCTCCAGAGCCTCAGTTTGCATTATGCTACTAAAATAGTGAGCAATCAGAAATTTGTCATAATTTTAAATTGCTTCAATTTTACTGAGCTATTCTTTACTTTTAGTCTTTAAATGATAGCAAGACGATCATCAGTTTTACTACGAAAGACAGAATTTAGTGAAACATCCCACTATGATCATGTTTTGATCCATTTCAAAATGTTTTCAGTGTTTTTTTTATTTATGATTATGTTGTTTTTAGCCAGAATTAAAAAAAAAATGTTTTCTAGGACATCACTTCTGCTAGAGTTCATTAGAAAATTGTCTCTTGAGTTGTTGCCGCGGCTATTGGTGCGGAGCAACCCCGCCCCCTCTTCCCCCCGCAGAGCAGGGAGCTTTTGGTTCACCAAGCGCATTTTCGACATCACAAATAAGCTCTTTCTCAAACTTCCTCTGTTTTTTCTGCTCCTGATTAGGGTTGGGCACCGATGGGATCTGATGCGGTTCCGGTGCTACCGCGGTTCTTTGGTTTCGGTTTCGGTTCCCTTTCGGTGCTTATTGCGGTACTTCAGTAATAAAAAATAATGCCTTTATCTTCCTAAATCCAAAGCAGAACGGCTTCAAACAAGCGCAGACTCCCTCCTGCCGTGCAGCTGTGCGCACGTAATATAAAGCATAATATAAAACTCCGTCTTAAATAAACTTAAACGTCCTTGAAATTTTAGCCTGACATTTTATTAAATTAAATCAGGAATGTGGCATTTATTTGCAGTTGTTTTTGGGCAAAAGCAATATTTTATTTCAATAAAATAAGGCGGAAGATAAATGTCAATCACACGGCTGCAGATGATGACGACCCGCTGTGGTGGTGGGCGGAGCCGAGCCGAGCTTTCTGCTACAACAAGGAGGAAACGATTCATTGTTTCATTTTGGGATGGGGCGCCAGCGTTGTTTAAAAATTGCATTTTAGATGTGCGCGCTTGCACTGTTGGCGGTTTCATATGAGCCCGCCCACGAACACAATGTTGAACCGTTCCTGCTCTGTTTCCCCCTCAACCGTAGTCGAGGAGCAGGGGAGATATTCTCCAGGGCCGAAGGTTGCCTTTCCTCCGGGGTTCACTTCCCTTCTTTGGATCATCAGATTCTTTGGATCATGCGAAGCCGAATAATTACACTTAGCTATTGTAGAGGAACTGAACTTTTATTACTTTAACTTGCAGACAAACTCGAGAACAACTCTCCGCACGCTAACGTGCACGCGCCCCTCCCCTTTCCTTTCTCTCTCCTTTTTCTCTCTCTCTGCGGCACGCTCTCTCTCTCTCGCTCCTCTCAGAGCGCGCTGCTCCTCACATGCACACGCCCCCCCAGCTTCGTAACAAGCTGAGATGCAGAAGTTGGAGCACACACTCATCTCACAACAACAAGAAAGTAAATAGATAGGCTGAATCGTAAAAAATCAGGAGGGAGTACTACAAGTGATTGACATGTCCACAGACAAATGAAACTTCAATGAAATTTGGAACCGAAATCCGGCACCGTTTGCAGCCGCATCTTTCGGTTTCGGTAGAACCGCGCAAATCATAACGGTTCCTACTTGGAACCGAACTTCGGTGCCCAACCCTACTCCTGATTCACAAGTATTTGAAAAAGAAATACTCAGAAATCCAAATTTGAGCTCTGTTTTCTTACACGTCCTTCATCAGAAAAATAACGCCTAAAGAATATGTTAACATCATCATTTTCATCAGAGGTAGTCTGTAAGGACAGAAAAGTCACTAGAGCCCTCATCTAGCATGTTCATTATATGAATAAATACCCTAAATGAAGACTTCTCTATTGCAATGATGAGGTCTCCAGCAGAAAACATTTTCTCGTTGTATCTGTGTTCACGCCATTGTTCCGGTGTCAGGTTTCCCTGTGACAGATCCAGAAGGAAAAGTGCTGTAACACAGTTTGCTGGAACATCGTCAGCTATGTCCTCTGCAGGAGAACACTCTCAGTAATATGAAGCTGGACCCGGGCCTTCATGCATTCACAGGAACTCTCAACGACTGCAACCCTTAACTAAATGATAAAGACTGCAGGAAACTAATCGTAATTGTACTTTATATTCAGTTTTACTGATTGCTAGAAGAAAATGAATTTCCCCAGATGTCAATAAACTTCAGAATATTTAAGAATAATATGAAGTGAGCATTAACTACAGGTGGAGTGACTGTAGGGACAGGTTGTGTCTCGTTTGTCTACCCCGCGTCCTGACAGTACATGAGGAGATGACAACAGAAATTCACCAAAAGAAACATATATATACTACTTAGATGCAAGCGTTTACTCGCCATGTGGTGACTAACCCTGAGAGTGTTAATTTCAGGCCCTTCAAAATAGAAGTCTTTCACGATAGACTCACTTTTCATTTGATGAAAAGCTCTATCGCGTGAAAATATCATTTTATCGCCCGGCCCTAATTGAGCATATAAGGTGATAGCCGCTAGCTTCCCGATGGAGAAAGTGTGTGTGTTTGCTTGGGGGCGGAGCTGGAAGCGCTGACTCTTCCTGGAAGGGGCTGTTCCCCACTTTGTGACATCACAATGTGAAGACCTGCTCATTTTCATGGATTGGGAGGGGCTGGTGCTCAGAGAGCAGGGTTCTAAAGGAATGATACTTGAATTGGGTTGTTTTTCGTGAAGAATTAACATCATAATACATTTAAAAGCTCAAAAAAGTTGATTTTGCATGTTACAGGCCAGGGGTCTGCAACCTGAGGCTCCGGAGCCTCATGTAGCTCTCTGACCGCTCCATTGTGGCTCTATGGTTAAAAATATTGAAATGTTTTTCACTTTAAAAAGGAGATAAAGTGGAACATTTCAGGGTTTTAATCGTGCTAAGTTTATTAATTTCCACATATTACTATAAAGTGTATATTGTCTTTTTTTATTACTCCTGACATTAAACTAACTTATACAATATTTGCTGCATTGAGTTGATCCTGTCTTTTATTTTGAAAGGAAGTCATGTCAAAAATTGTAATCTATTTCATATCTAGAGAGAAAATTATATATTTTTTCATGTTTATATTTTATTCATGTACAAAAAATAATTTTTTGATAATTATCATAATAGTAAAATGAAGATAAATACAAAGGAGTGTCTTATTTTAGTAAGACTTTTTGCGGCTCCCGCTGAGTTGGTGAGAAATGAATCTGATTGGCTCTTTAAATGTTCAAGGTTACAGACTCCTGCTTTAGGATATATCAGATAAATATAACAACATTACAAATATTTTTCTGTATTTTCTAAATAGCAACAGACATGAATCCACTGTGAATGAAACTTAAGGCTGATCAGAAATCAATAACGGAGTCACTGAAAACAGCTGCTTTTATCTTGTGTTTTCATTATGCTGGGACTTCCTCTCTGTTTGTAAAAAAAACATTACATAATTTCTAAAAATAGCATCTTTTTTTTTTGGTTAAACAATATAATAATTCATCCAGTAAAAACACGTTTGGTTGGTAGATTTTTCATCAACTTGGAGCATCAAACTACTCAGAGAGAAATCTGAAGGATGTCGCTGTCAAAAGTGGGAGTTTGACACCTGAGACAGACGAGTGTGAGAAGCGTTTCTCGCTCAAACATTTTCACAGCTGGTATTATTGTTTAACTTTGTGTTTAAATATATTTTCAAAGGATATTTTTTGTTAAATGTATTTTTTCATTTGTATTTTTTGTCAGAGGAAGTAAAAAAAAAAGGGGAGAAAAAATTGATAAAAATCGAATTTTCTATGAAAGAAATCAAAGATTTTAAATTTTGGTTATAAGGCCTAATTTGTGTCTATCAATCCATCCTTATGGGGTTGCTGGAGCCTGTCCCTAAGGCAAAGCCTACCCTGAACAGGCTCCCGGTCTGTTGCAGGGCCATGCTCTTAATTATTTAACATTTATTTAGAAAAATAAAAATAAAAAAGCTTTTGTAGAATTCAGAAATACAAAGTTTACGACACAGAAAAAGCCGCCTTGCTGCCTTCTTTGTTACCTGCTTATGATGTGGATCAATGATGAATCTCGAAATAGCTCAAGCGCTGCTCTCGAGTGCTTTGTGGGCTAAAATGACATGGCAACCGGTCAGGAAACCCAGAAAGAAAAGCGGGCGGCGTGAGTTTCAGTTCCCTTCTAACCGGACGGCTGACTAAAATGGCTCAGGAGTTCCACGTTTGTGGCGGATGCAGCGCGCCAGACGATCCCAACTTTAACTGATGGAAGCTCCACTCTGCAGAGGATTTATCAGGTTATATCTCCACACCCAATCCATGATCCAATCACTCGCCTAAGCCGACAGAAAAGCTTTCTCATTTAACATTTTGGAAAAAGGCAGCATTACTGATAAAGTTTAGAGCAGAAAAAAAAAAAAACAATTGTTTTTTTAATTTTAGGAAATATATTTGATGTTTTCATACAAGCAAAATTCTATCAAAAATATTTGTTTGAAGCAATTTTATAAATGTTTAATTGTGCTTGTTAAAAATTTAGCAAACAAATATAAATCGAAACAAATGAGTCAGCGTTGAAGGACAGATGGATTTTACACAAATTGAAATAAATCTTAAGTAATTAAGACATTGTTTACGCAAATTTACAACAGAAATATACATAAAGGTGTTTATCAAAAAAAGCATTTTTTTTCCTTTTTTGTTTAACATCACGTCTTAAGTTGTAGAATAAATAAATATTAATAGATTAACACAAATTGTTGAACAACATTTACCTTTTGCTGCTTTGTCCTGTTCTTCTGTAGAGAATTAGATTTATATTTTAAATATTAAGGTTTTTTGGAATGTTAGTTAAAAAGCTAATTTTCTGGGACAGACGTGTCAGCAGTTCAGGGTTACGTTAGCAGCTGCGTATGTTGACCCCCATCTTTAACATCATGGGTATCCTGTTTTGTGTCCTATCAGTGCTAATCCCAGTTTTTAGAAAACTGTCCTTATAATAAGCCTGAAAAGATATTTTTGTCTGTTTCCTTTTTTTTTTTGGATGATTGCTTACCATTTATAACAGGGGCGTCAGACATACAGCCTCCAGGCTGCATCTGGCCCACTAAATGGTTTAAGGATGGATTAAGAGTAAAGAGTAAAAAAAATATGGATGTTGACTATGAAAAAGTAAGTTTTAAGCCCATTCCTGTGAAGAGTTAAATAGAGTTATAAAGAAATGACCGCAGTGCACAATTCCACCACTAGGGGGAGCAAAGGAAAATAAACACTGGGGATAACAAGAAATCAAGAAATAAACAGCATTTATTTGTGCCACCTCTGGGTAAAATGGTTCCTGCCAGACTTATCGCTGTTAAGTTGCTATAAAAATGATCAGGCGTGACATCACAATTACTAAAATGTCGTAGGGAAAAAAATACAATTAAAAATAAGTGATGAAATAGCCCCCCTGATCACCTGTCCTCTGATTGGTAGATTTCTGGTGAGAGCTCCCCCTGCTTGACCCCTCCTCCCTGAGACTCCCAAAGCGTTTGTGTGAAACTTTTCTACAGAAGAAAATTGAAGCTACAAGTAAAGATTTTTTCAACAGCCTTAAAGGTGTTTTTTCCCCACAACCTCAAGTTAAATCTTGTGTGTGATTTTTATCACATTAGAACAATTTTACACACAAATTAAGATTTTTGTTCCCACATTATATTCCACAAGTACACATTTTTCTCACATGTTCCTCTTTTTCCTGCAACTTCACATTCAGTTAAAGGTGTTTATTAGTAAAACTTTTTTATACCATGGTCTGGGTTAATACTCGATTCTGATTGGCTGCTGGGTGGGGATTAAAAAGGGATAATGCACACCTAAAAAAGAAGTTCCGGTCACATAGCCCAAACGTTCTGTATCGCTTCTTTAAAACCCCTTTTTCCTTCATCATCTGGACAAAAACGAGATGAACTTTCTCTGTGAACTGATGCTTTATTTAACTTATACGATAAACTCTCCCCTTTTTAGGTGTTTTAACGTTCAAATAGATGCATTTGTTGGAGGTTTGAGGATAAAAAAGGATAATTTTTTCAGCAGAAACCTTCTATTTGTGTGGCCTTTAATGTCAGCAGGTGTTTTCCTGTGTTCTTTTGGTCGTGGCGCATGTGACTGTCACCCAGAAGGCCATCTGAGGCGCTTTAATATTAACCATGTCTGACCATGACAGCGCCTCGCTATCATCAGTAATGTCTACCTCTGCATGTTGTTTCAGTCTCCACAGCTAAACCTTTCAGCTCAGTGACTGCAGATTGGTTTTGTAAGATCTTATCGATGAACACATTTAATAAAGTTTTGGTTTTTAGATCTAGTGCAAATATGTTTTAGTGTATACAAAGTTTTAAAGGGATATTTCTAAAGAAAAGTACTAAATTGATCATTTTTTCCATCCGTCGAGCCGCTTTTCTCCCTCAGGTTCAGCTGAAATCACGTTGATCACATGAAACAGTTGAAAAGTTAAAGATTTTGTGCTTAAGCGTAACTGGCGACGCCTCAGGTGTTAAAGGGTTAAATCCCTGGATGTGAGACCACCTGGACTACCAGGTGTTGTGAGGAGGACTGGGCTGATCAAGTCGATTTGAATCGTTCCGAGCTTAATAGATTAATAATCGATTCATAAAAATGGAGATCGATCGTACACATAAAGCTAAAGTCCGCTAGCTTGATGCTAACCTTTAATGGAATTCCCCATAGGATGGCTAATGCTAACGCTCAGTCGAACTAAAAAAACATTGGTGATTAAATGAATATCTTTATAAACTCACAGGCATGAATTTTCCAAACTCTTCATTCTTTCTTCTTCTACTGGAATAAGGTGTAATGCTGTAGCGCGATCGCCACCTAGCGGCCAAACTGAACCACCAGGAGAAGCAGAACAATGTTTACAATGTTAATGATCGGAACATTTTTGTCAGAAATTCTCTTTCGAGAATCCATGTAAAATCTGTATGATATTAACAATCTCATTGTTTCACTAATACATTTTACAGCATATGAACTGTATCAGATTAATATAAATAAAGCATATATATATATATATATTATTAATGTATTTCTAAAAAAATTTGTATAAATGCATAAACTCAAAACTGAATTAAATCGGATTGAATTAAGAGAATCGAAAGAATCTAAAAAAAACTCAATTGAATCAATCCAGGCTCTGGTGAATCAAATTGAATCAATTATGGAAATTATGATCTATACCCAGCCCTAGATGACATCATTCCATGGTAGAGTAAGTGCAGAATGCTGGGTTAGGAAGTGCTCCCTCCATACAAATGAAGCTAAATCACTTGTTAAAATCTGTATTTTGATTCACTTTGGCTGATTTTTTTTAGTAACAAATCTAATGAATATTTTATGGTCCCACATTATCATTAAACTACTTTCAAACTTGTTGTGTCGACACAATTAACCCCTAGAGGGCGGAGCCAAGCGAAAACACAAACATCAAAGCAAAATCCATAGGGACTTTAAACAAATGCATCATGAAATCTCCTATATTTGCGTGTAATCGTATTTGTTCTTAATCTGTCTCATATTAACAGTAACAGTAAATTTGACCTAACTTCGTTTTTTCCATACTCATCACTCCTGATGTTGGAAAACAAAAGAAAGTCTAGGAGAGGTTTAATCAACCAGGCACTTCCTTGACTGCTTTCAGAGGTTTTTTGATGTTGAAGGGAGCCTGGATGAGATGCAGTGAGACAGGAAAGAAAATCCTCACAGAGTTCAAACTCGGCATCTCCTTCTGTTCTACAAAGCAGAGTGGAGGGATCACCCTGGATTATCTGACAATGCTATCCTTAGAAAAAAAAAGAGCTGAGAAGTATTTAAAAAGACTGGAAGATCACTAGATATCTGAGGTGTGGCTTGCAATCGACTGCTAAAAATAAGATTCAAAACAAGGAAAATTCTGTAAATGAGAATTAGAGTTCTCCAATTTAACACATTTACCATTCAAAATTATTAACCAAATAATAAATGTAACGAGCTGCTGGTTTGAAATGTTCGTCTTTATATTTTAGAGCAGCTCAGTCAAATGTAACCCCAGCAGTAAAACGATAGAGAGGAAAATAAGTGCATTCAGTTGTCATACATTATTCATCCAGCAGATGGCGGCAGTGAGATAAAAAGACTCAGAAGGAGCTGTCCATTCAGGACCTCCAGCTGCTTCTAAATGCAGCCTCGACAGGAATCAAACCAGAGACAAACTTTAACTTAACTTAAAGGAATCCTCTGATTTATTAATGAGGTTGAAATTAACTTTTCACTGGATATTAAGGTGTGTTTTTTAGAGAAGCAGTTTCAGTTTATTTTGAACTCTATTCAGAACATTGGAAATAACAGACAACAACAGAACAACCAAAAACAAGAACAGCAGCATGTATTAAATACCCATACATACATCTGTATACATGCTTAAACGTATGCACACTTATATATATGCACAAATATTTGTTCATAACAATATCAATCATGTATTTATTCCTATAAAGTCAAAGATTAGTGATTTTTTTTTAATTAAGCTAAATAATTATTTTATGGTTGTAGTTTTGTTGTTAAGTGTATTTTCTAAATTAATATATGATTAAAATATGATTCTTTTGCATTGAAATGTTTAAAAATGGTTTTGATTTTATTACAGCTTTTTAAAAGTTGTCTCCGTTATTAATGTTACTGTATTTATTAGATATTTGTCAAACTTTTTTGTCAAAATGGGTTTTATTATAAAATAAATTTCAGTGCATTTAAAATATTAATTTTAAGGTTAAATATATGTCATTTTGACCCTTTTTTGTCTTTGTTTTAAATAATATTATTAGCCATGCAAACTCATGGTTTCAAAATCAAGATCATTTGCTTCCTCGCTGAGTTTATTTAGTTTAATATCAGTTTGTGAAACAGGAGTCCACCAAATTTCCACTTTCTACTTTTGTCTAGTTCCTTTTTTGCAGTCTGATCCTCCATTTTTCACACAAATATGAAAATGGGATTTTCATTTTTTTTTTCTGCAGTTTAACCAAATACTAACAGACTCAAGTGCAAGGCGGGGCGGAGCTTTCCTTTCTGGCATTAGACCAGGGGTCACCAACCTTTTTGAACCTGAGGGCTACTTCATGGGTATTTAGTTATACGAAGGGCTACCATTATTAAATAACAAATTTTGTTTAGTTATAGTTACTTAAACATTATTAATAATGAATAATGATATTATTCTATGTAAAGACACTGATTTCTCACTATAATAATCAAAAATGACAACAAGCTAGGAAACAAATATCAATATTCAGCACTTTATTAATCTCAATAATTGTTACATTTTCAGATGTTCCCTTAGATTTCATGGTAAGAATGACCCATTTTCACCATGTTGTTCCATGTTAATCAATTATGTAATCTTAAAGAAAAATCAATTTACATATTTTTAAACAAATTGTGTCACATTTTGAACTAATGACCAAATTTTTAAGTATTTTCAGCATTTTTAACAAAATAAATGATCTTTGAACTGGAATAGGTAGGAGGTCACCTAAACTTATCTAAAGTTCATGAATCATCAAAATATTTGTAATACATTTTAATTTTTAAATGTAAGTAAATGCAAGTGTAATTTAAAAAAAATATCAACAGAATTTAATTTTAGATGTCGTTCACAAGTGTGTTAATTTTAGAAGAGACCTGAGGGCACCTTGTGGGGGCCTTGAGGGCTACCTGGTGCCCGCGGGCGCCACGTTGGTGACCCCTGCATTAGACACTTCTTTATTGGCTTTGACTTTTTGACCTTTTTATGGATTAAACTAATCAGAGTGTGGTTAGGTATGTTTCCTGAGATTCTGTAGCATATGTTTATAAAGCCACTGGAGCTGTAAACATCAACAGAGTACTGTATATTATCCAAATGTTCCACGTTAATTATGTTTTTATTCACAGTATAGATCTGGATTGATCTGCTGTTCTGTCACCTGTGACCAAGTCAGTCATTAAGAGGGAAGCATTGGTTCCTGTCTGGGGTTTTGTTTGTTTGTGTATTTTTTTTTTTTTTTTTTTTTACCTTACATGGCCTAAAAGAGATTATAACGTTAGTGAGGTCAGAAGTTATTGACCCTTACAAACTAATTAAATGTTGTTATAATATATTGAAAGTGACTCCGGAGTATAATTTTCCCTGGAGTATAAATTGTTCCGGAGTATTTGTCGCTCTGGAATATAAGTCACTCTAGAGGATAAGTCACTCTGAAGTATAAATTCCAAGAGTCAAAAAATGCATAATAAAGAAGAAAAACCATATACAAGTCGCTCTGGAGAACAAGTTGCACTTTTAAGAGAAAACTCCAACATTTAAGAACAAATTCCACAAGCCCGACGTGACGCAGCATTTGATACCAAACGTGATTCATGCATCACATTCAAGTCCGCTCCCTCTTTAGACGTGGTCAGATTTAATGCTCAATGCTTTTCCAAAAATGTGTTCATAAACTGGACGCTCCCATTGTATGTGGAGAAGCTCTCTGGTGTTTTAGCCTCATTACTACATTGTGGAAGTTTTGACTGCATTTCTTGTTTAAAATGCACAGAAGATACGGTTTATGTTTAGAGGTTCCATTCAGGTTTGAGTTGTCTGAGTTCAGGAGATTGTTACCTTCTAGCCTGCAGGAGCTGCATGTGAATTACATGTTTTTAGTTGCTCTCTTCTCTGTTTGATGATTTGCTGTCCTGCATGAGTCCAAGGAGAGAAAAATCAAAACAATAATAATAATGTCTTCATGCAAAAAAGATAAACATCATAACATTCTTCAGAAGATTCTCAGCCATGTTTCTTCTTCTGCTCCTCTGTCTTCTTCTTCTTCTTCTTCTTCTTCGAATGCCTTTCCGGCAGGCTATACACCAACAAGTGCAATGCTGCCACCCTCAGATGAGAAAAAAAAAAAAAAAAAAACTAAAGCTGAAAAGCTGACTAAATTCTGAAAAACAGTCCAGTCTGACGAAGAAAGTGAAGGACAGCACACCGCACAGCTATATTCTGACTACATAAAGGTATGATGCATTTAAATGAAAAAGTAGAGATTCCTAAATCACTGAGTTGCATAAATAAAACCCGCCTTTCAGCATCATATTTGCTGCAACTAAAAACCACGTGAGGCACCGTTTCCCGCTCCCCACAAATACAAAGACCGCTGTTATGCCTGTGAACCGTAAATAAAAATGCAGCCAGACCACAATGACCCAATCTCAACCTGGTAACTACCACCTCCTCCTTACGGCATGAAAAAGGCACCTGCAGAGGGCTCTTCTTTATAGACGTCTGACAGGAATAATACAGTCTGCCTCTTTTTTCCGTGTCCCATTCCTTTTGCCAAAGTTTATTAATATATTCTGTACAAACGCTGCGACACTCCTGTTTACCTAAGGTAACAACCACATCCACATTTTCCTTCAGAAGAGACTCCTTTGCCAGTCTGTCAGCAGCTTCATTCCCTCTTACCCCAGCATGTCCCGGAACCCAGAGAAATGAAACATCACAACCCAAACCCTCCACCACAGAAAGACTCAGTAAAATCTCATTAAGTAAATCAGGACGCGACTCAGATTTTCTGTGACGTATAGCCAACAGAGCAGACAATGAATCAGAACAAATGATGACCCGTTCAGGAGTATGGTCCTCCACCCAATGCAATGCCCACAAAATTGCCAGCATTTCCACAGAGACACAGATAGTCTATCTGTTGCACGCACACTGAGACTTCCTGCAACCATTCACAAACACTCAAAGCCTGTTCTTTGGGATCCAGTCTCCTTTGAGCCATCAGTAAAAATTTGCACAACATCCACTTGGCTCTGCAAAAAAGATTCAATCCTTTTACAAACAAATTCTTTATTTAATCCAATCAGTTCCACATCAACCTCTGGTTCAGGCAGGCGCCACAACGGCATTACAGGCCGCACCATGCCAATCGCACAATTCTTTGTCAACTTCATCTCCTCCAAATAGTTCGAAACACGTGACAAGAAAGTAACCTTCTTCTGACCACCCCCAAATTCCCAGCACTCATCAAGGAGACATTTAGCTGCCAAAGACCCACCGAATCCTGCCACCCTTGCCCAGTAACTCACCCCAGCTTTATACGTCGTAGACGCAGAGGTAGCTCATCTGTTTCACCCAAGAGTGCAGGTATCGAGGTTGTTCTAAAGGCCCCGCAGCATATCCTCAAAGCCTTCGCTTGAACCCTGTCCAACATAGCTGGGACAGATTTTGCAGCAGCTCCAAAAACTTGACAACCATAATCCAATACAGACCTAATCATGACTCGATATATCACCAGTAGCGTACACCTTTCTGCCCCCCAATCACTCCCAGTCAAGCTCCTTAAAATATTGATCACTCTTTCACACCTCTGCAGAACCTTAGCCACATGAGTTCTCCACGTCAGTCTCTCATCAAACCACAAACCAAGAAACTTAAAAATCTTAACCCTTTCAATAGGACGATCATAAAGTGAAAGAACATCAGGTGGAATATTCCTCTTAAGACCAAAAATCATAAACTTGCTCTTTTCATAAGAGATCCTAAAACCCCACATACTCGCCCACTTAACAATTTTATCCAGAGCCTGTTGTGTTTGCAAAAACATATGGTGAACATTTTTCCCACATTTCCAAATAGCTCCATCATCAGCAAACAAAGACTTACCAAAGGTGACATCAACGTCATCAAATAAATCATTAATCATAATATTGAATAGAATCGGACTAATAACCGAACCTTGTGGAGTCCCATTCTCCACTCCAATCACCTCTGATAAAACAGTCCCCACCCTAACCTGTATGGATCTATCTTTCAAGAAATTTTCAATCCAATGAAACAGTCTACCACAAACCCTGCTTTCGGCAATTTAGCAACAGGCTTTTTCCATAAGGTATCATATGCCCTTTCGATATCCAAAAACACAGCCTCCCTATTTATCATCGCCCTCCTAACATCCCTATCCAACACTGCAACTGAATCTAAAGTACTTCTCTCCTTCCGAAATCCATTCTGATACTTAACAAAAAAACCACTATTTTCAAGATAATATTCAAGTCTATTCGTCACCATCCTCTCCATCACTTTGCACACCACAGATGACAAAGCTATAGGTCTGTACGAAGATGGAGAAGAAGGATCTTTTCCTGGTTTTAGGATAGGAACTATGATTGAATGCTTCCAGGATTTGGGTAACATGCCTGCCTCCCAAATATAATTAAATAATATTAGCATCTCATGTTTTGTGCTTCATCCAAATGTTGTAACATGAAATAACTAAGCTGATCCTGACCAGGGGCAGTGTTTACCCCCCGGGAAATAGCATCTTCTAACTCTCTAAAAGAGAAATACACTTTATAAGAAATATTCGAAGCAGGTATCCCCACAAACCCAAAATCATTCCCCAACAACAGTTTTCTGGACTCAAGAATTTCAGTACTCATACATAAAGGATCATGAATTCTTTTAAAAACCTGAACAATCATATTTGCTTTATCTGCACTGGTATTTGCCACGTTATGACCATCACTCAAAAGCGGGATTGTAATTTTCACCACCTTTCCAGACATGCGACGAATCTTTCGCCAAAGGTGCACCCACGAGGTATCAGGACCTAGGAACCACAAAATCGTCTCCAATATTTTTTCTTTTCAGTTTTTATCACTTTCCCGCGCCAATGCCCTACACCTTTTAAAGTCAACAACATTTTCCAGAGTTGGGTACTTACGAACTCCTAAATGCACTCTGCCTCTGTATCGATGCCTCACTATTAGCAATTTAACATCCACCAAGGAACAATAACACGACTTTAGGGCTTTTCTGACAGGAATAGTCTCCAAAGCAACCCTCAGAATCATTGACTTAATGAGTCCCACATCTCATCTAATGTACCATCACTGTTCACAAACTCCAATCCAGAAGTGTTCCCTTTGAAATAATTGCCAGTCAGCTCGAGAAAAATCAAATCTTTGGAAGCTGTCCTCCGGATCCATCACCAGAGTCCTACCAATATTGCATACACGGGAAATGATCATTCCCATCATATTCATCTGCAACACAGCCCATTCACCCAATCTCGCAGTCTTGGGGGGGAAAGTTAGATCGAGGCATGACCTTTTATTTGAGGACACATCAAACCGAGTTGGTTCGCTTGTGTTAACATTACAAAACCAGAACATCCAGAAAAATCCTCAGAACGGCACCATTAAAGTCCCTTTCTCACTTCCCAGTGGGTTTATGGGCATTAAAATCCCCTACCCACGCAGAACTCCAGTCTTATTCAAATGTCTTCAAGTTCTGTCTTAAAGCGCGCGTTGGGATTATAACAGTTCACCAGGTTGCACTTTTCCATCATCAACCACACCTCACATATAACATTCAAGAGTACCCTCCAATGACAGACCTGTACTGCACTCCACTCCTCACAAACGTGACACACCCACCGCCACTCTATCTGATCTGTCTCTACGCACCATCATACCCTGGAATAACAAAATCCAGATGGGGTTCAACCATTTTTCCTGCACACAAATGAAATCTGGCTTTGGGTAAAATCACGAACAAACCTTTAAATTCCTGTCCATTTGCTATAAGACTCCTAGCATTCCATTGTAAAATAGAAAACATCAATCCTTAGACTCCATCCATGTCTCCACAAACCCCCTCAGCACTACAATCCTTCCTATCCACCTCCCTTTCAGAACAGCATCCTTGACCAGCTTTCATAAACTCGTGCAGAGATTGAGGAACAAAATCCCCAACACCTAAAAACCTAGTAGCAGACTCCGACACAAACTTAATAATATCAGATCTTGATTTCTTGCCTCGAGTGCCATACACAACATCGACTATAAATGCCAGCAACGCTTCCTTAGAACCACCAAATTAACAGCCTCAACACCCACGGTAGAAGGTGAGCTTGTCAACAAACCCTGACTACCAGGAGAAGTCACGGAAACTCTGGAAGGTCCATCAACATTAACTCTTCTCACGACTTCCGCATAAGAAAGATTATGCTGCTCCTTGACAACTTGGACCTGTCTCGCTTTAATAAAAAAGCCACACACTTTAGACGACGCCAGATGACAACCCCCACAGTTACAGCATTTCAGAGCAGACACAACACAGCTAGCAACATCATGATTGCCCCCACATTTTAAACAGCGCCTATCACCACGGCATGCAATTGCCACATGTCCAAAACGCTGACATTTGAAACATCGCAACGGGGGTCTCATATAAGGCTTAACCAGATATGATAGACAACCCAGAAACACCCTCAACGGAAGCTTGTCCCTTTGAAGGAGAGCAAAACCGGGACACGGATTCCACCCTCACGAACTTTAAATCTCTTGACCTCCACCACATCCCCTCCAACCACATTATCTTTAATTTCTTCTCTCCGTCATGTCTGCAAAAACACCATACACAACCTTTTATTATATCGCTCCGATCAGTGACTGCCACTTCTACCTTCTTTCCACAGATTTTTGTTAGCTTCTGCGCTTTCAAAATCTGCTCAGGAGTAGAACAAAAGACGCAAAGAGCACCACTCGGGACAACCTGAGCCTTCACATTTTCACCAAGACATTTCACAGAGTCAACTATCTTTAAAGGGTTCATAGCCCTAAAGCCATCACCTGTTTGCTCTTTAAGTTTGATCACAATACGCCTTTCCCCCATAGACCGTGCCATTTTCACCTCCCTACAATCTTCAATTTCCAAACAAGTGCTCGAACCAGACCTATCCCGCTTTCCACCCAATTTCGTCCTATCAACATCAAGTCCCCCCAACACCGAAATCATAACGCTAAATTACCTCAGAACCAGATACAACTACCTGCAAACCTGCCAAGTGGAGAAGTAATGGACAAACACCGTCTTACCGGACCAGTACAGGCCATCGGCCGGAGTCCGACCACCACTCTCCAACCTGAACAGAATTTCAACAACCTCCAACTATTTGCAACGTAAGCAGCCAGAGATACACCTCCAACACCTAGTTCTCCCCGCTCGCCCTGATCCTCTGTCAGCAGCAAATACTGATTAAAAAACCTACAGTGCCCTCTAGTGGTTGTTAGTGGGAAACAACCGTTAAAATCAGGTTATTAATGGAAGAAATAACAAATATATGAGCCTCCTTATGTTTTAAAAAATCACAAATAAGTCACTCCTGAGCATAAGTCGCACCCCTGGACAATAAATTTTAAAAAATGTCCGTAAAATACGGTAGTTGGAAAATAGGCTTATTGAATTTACAAATGGAGTTAAACTGAGCAATAATAATAATAATAATAATCATAAACTGTTTCTTCATTTTTCAAGTCAAATAGAAACTAGTGTTGAAATGTTTGACTGAATGTAACACAAAATCAGATGACTTTCTGTTTATTTTATCATCACAGTATGGATCACTTGTTTTCTTGCTGATGCATTTGTTGATCATAGATGCAAACAAACATAGTAGAGTATCTGGGAGACGGTGGAGTGGGAGCATGTCCCCTCTGCTGATCTTTTCCCCCCCGCATTGCACGGGGTGGAGAGATGTCCTTCGGGGTCGTTGCACAGAGGATTACCCCGGATCCCGGCCTCCGCGCTGAGCCCGCCGGACGTCTCTGTGAGAGAAAGGGAGCCATCTAGGGAGAAGGACGGAGAGAACAGAGGAAGGGAGGAGGGGGGATGATGAGGAGGATCTGCGCCTGCTCACTGTGAGCGCAGCAAGTGCAGCGTTCATCCGCTGCGGAGGCTGAGCGAGCAAACAGAAGCTGTGAGAGCGGGATAGGAGAGGAGAGGGGAGCGGAGTGGGATCCAGTCATGCCGGCGTATATCTGCACCTCCTAACCGCTGTTGCGGCATGTCGCAGCTCGCGCCGCCAGCACTGCAACGCAGGTCCTTTCTTTGCTCTTTCGGGAGAACCGCGCTCCCCCGGGGAGGTGTGATTTTTCTGGCACTGAAGCTCGCCACTGCGGCAGCCGGATTGGAGTGAAGGAATGTAAGCGGGAAAAGGCTGGGCACGGCGGAACAATCCTCCTCTCCACACTCGGTGCTCCGGCCATCCATCCGCCGCTGCATCCTGCCCTCCCCCTGCGCCTCGCTCCTGTCTGTGTATGGAAGGTGAGGCTGTGGCGGGCTGTCAGTCAGCATGCGGCGCTGTGAACGGGCAGCTCGGTGCCCACAACACGCTATGGACGTCAGACACTCCATGCAGTACTAATGAAAGGCTTCAAGCTCGCCTGGTAAGAACACGCCGAACAGAAATATACGTCGAATCGCATCCCAGAATCCATGTCTGCTCTTGTGTTTCTGTGTCGTGCCAGTTTTTTTGGCACATTTGAGAATGATTATGTAAATGTGAAATGAGGGCTAGAGGAGGACCAGTTGACCACATCCAACTGTGTCATTGGGGGGGGGGTCTGCACGTAGCGTGACTGCAGCGACCCCGCTCTGCTCCCCTCTGGCGGGCTCAGTGTGAGCGGAGCAGCTGAGGAGAGGCGCTCACGTGGCTGCCTGGAAAAGAGCAGGCACATGCTCCGTCCGCCTCACCCCGCTCCGGCTTGTTTTCCCATCCCGTCATTATCTTCACACGGACCAGCGCGTCCGCGGCCAGGTGGTCGGGCTGCTTTGTTTTTTTTTTTCTTAACCTGCTTGTGCACATTTCCCATCATCCCTGCTTTTATCCTTTCATCCCGCTCGTGTTTGTTTATGCCCCTCCTCCTCTTCTTCCTCTTGCTTGATATTTTTAGAGACGAATTACCAAGCACTGCAGGAGGGGAAAAAAAAAATCTAGTGGGGGAGCAGTTTCGGTTCGGCAACGTGTGTCCCTCTTTCTTCCTCCTCACTGTCAGGAGGACCTCATCTGTTCCCCACACGGGACCTCTTTCCTCTTAAGTCTCCATCTTCCTTTCATCATTTCTATTTTTATCCCTGGCCTTTTTGTGTTTTTATCCTTCTATTATCTGCTCACTCATTTTTTTAAGTTCATCACTTAATCCTGGTTTCTTTTTACAGTTTCCCCTCAGGCCATCTTTAAATTAACCAGATTTTATATCATTTTGTAGCATAGAAACTCGGTTAAACCTGAGACTGTCCTTAGTTAATCTGTTTGTGGCGCCCTGATAGACACACCATCTGTTCCCATCACATGGCTCTGTTTTATTTGCATATTTGTTCCTCTTTGTTGTTATATAACATCATGTAAACATGCTTTAGGCCTTATTTAGATGAAGAACAAACATTCCCAATAGTGTTTTAATTCTGATTATGACATTTTAAACCAAAATCCCACACCCTGAATGTCTAAAAAATAAAATTTTCATGTTGATCTGAAGCCTCTGTTTCCAAGATCTCCTCTGAGGGAGCGTGGCTTTTGGTGCTGGGAGAGTAGCCCCGCCCCTGACCCCCCCCTGTCTGATTATGATATCTCTGTGTTTCGCTAGCGTAAATCTTCACCGCTGCTACATAAAAGCATTAATCAATATCGGTAGTGCTTAGCCGGATTGTTTTGATCCGGATGTCAGCTCGGATGAAGAAGTGAAGATCTTCATGGATCAAACTTCCTCCAAAATCTTGATTCTTTCTCCTTCCACTTCACCAAAGACTCTTTGATGTTTCTTGACGTTGCTGTGATCAATACATTCAATCCATTGGTTTCTCAGAGCAGAAAATAATGAAAGCTTACTTCCAAATCCTCTTTCATTCATTTACAATCCTTTCGGTCAAATGAGCCGCCGTTCACATTTCCGTGGTCACATCAAGAAGCTCCGTGGAGTCTGGTGGAGATTTTCCAGCGTTCTCAGGACTGCTACCGTAAGTATTGGATGAAACTCACACCAAAAATCCAGTGATGCTGATTTGACCACAGAAATGTGAACGGCGGCTGATTTGACTGCAGTCAATGTGAAGGTAGAATCTTCTCTTCTCCAGAACCTGAACTAGACACTCTAGATCAGATCCGGCCCTAGGGCCTTGACTTTTACACATGCGGATTAAACCATTTAAGTCCCACATCATTTCAGAAGTTCCACGTCATGATCTGCAGCTCCTGTGATGATAACGATCCTGTTCCCCAGCCCCACCCCTCTGACTGGATTTTCACATTTCGGCTGTGGGTGGAGTTCGCCTCCAACTACCCTGTTTGGTTACCCTTTAAAAACAGGATTTTCATCAAAGGGGGATTTTAAAGAATGAAAATATTGTAAATTTGCCTTTTTTATGATGAAAAGAGTCACGCATAAATCCCACTCTTGTTTTCGACTCAAAATGACATGGAAGTCAGTCTGTCAATCAGTTGCTGAGTCCAGTTGCTTATTGCTCTGATTACGGCAGATTGGGTGACTTAGACCCCTGCAGGCTCTTTGAAGGGCTTTGTTGAATCATCTCTCCTTTGCAGATTATGTTGCTCTAATTGATGACTCGGCTCATTTCACACACAGCACGCCCACTTTACTGTAAATCAGCTTCGGTGCAGCTACTTATCAATGGCAGACCAAGCGAGGTCCGTGTATGACGAAGGACGTGACGCCGTACAGTACAGATGATTCAGAGGAGGAGACCTTGAATGTGTGAGTAATGAGAGCAGCATGTCAGTTAGCTCTGCAGATTCACTCTGTCAGTCGAAGGATGTGGTGAGGACTTTGCATCAGATTGGAGGGTTTATAAAAAAGAATATCATTCTGAACAGTTGTTGATCACGGTGCAATTTAAATTCCTTTTCCCGTCATCATTTGATCTATTTTAAAAGCATTCCCAGTGTTCTTTTAATTATATTAGTGCCGTTTTTAGCCCAAATCAAAACACATTTTTTAGGACATCTTTTCTGCAGAGCAGCAGGACTTCATTAGGAATTCAACCCCACCCCCCTTCCCATCGCCCTTAACTGAGAGCGCTTTGATTACACATGCTCCCACTATCTTACAGCCCTCACACCCCCAACCTTACATTACAAACGGCGAGCAATATTAGAGCTTCCCAGCCCTACAGTTTTGAACCAGATTCCAGCACAGATGAGAAAAACAAAGACGTTTGTAGATCTGTTTGTTTACAAATGGATGCATTGATGCATGTTGTGGCCCTCCGCTTGTATTTTCTGTATGACAAATGCAACTTTTTACCAACTGCATTTTTTGTCTGTTCCTGCGTTACAACGATTTGAATTTGAATGCTTTTTGCTGAATGTAGCCGCTTAAGATGCTGAAGCTGTTTGCTAAAGATGCTGAAGTTGCTAAAGGACTTAAAGTTGCAGACATTGCAGAATGTGTACAAAGAAATTAAATAATTTCTTTAAAAATCCAAAAATTGCTAAAAAATAAAAGATAAAAATGCATAAAATGTATGAACTTAGAAAACTTTAGAAACCAGAGTATATGCCAAAATAGCCAAAAAGGCTAACAGGTTGCTAAAATATTAGCTTAACTACAATTTAGCCCAAAAAACCTCAGTAGATGCCAAATTAGCCAAAAAAAAAAAAAGCTAGCATGTTGCAAAATACTTGCTTATTTCAGAATTTACCTGAAAAACATCAGTTGCCTTATTAGCAGAAAAAGCTAAGAGGTTGCTAAAGTATTATCTTAACTCAAAATTAGCCCAAAACACCTCAGTAGATGCCAAAATAGCCTTAAAAAAGCTAGCGTGTTGCTTAAATACTAGCTTACCTTCGATTTAACCCAAAACATTTTAGTAGATGCCCAATAACCATGACAGATGAATTTATCCCTTTGGGATATGAATAAAGTTCAATTCAATTCAATAAGACCAAAAAGGGAGCATGTTGCTAAAAAACTAGCCAAACTCAAAATTTGCCTAAAAACATCAGTATATGCCAAATAAGCCAAAAAAAAAAAAAAAGATGTTGCTAAAATACTAGCTTAACTCAGAATCAGCTCAAAAAAATTTCAGTAGATGCCTAATTATCCCCAAAAGCTAGCATTTGCTAACATCTTAGCTTAACTCAGTTTTAGCTTAAAAAACCTCAGTAGATGCCAAAGTAGCCTTAAAAAAGTTAGCTTGTTGCTAAAATACTAGCTTAACTCAGAATTAGCCCCAACAAACCTCAGTAGTTGCCAAATTGGCAAAAGCAATCTAACGAAAGCATTCAAACAATAACTGAAATACTCAAAAATGTTATTTTAACATCATAATTGTCCTCCATTATGAGGAAAAATGCTATAAGAAAATGTTAAAAACACAATCTTCATCATTAAACATAATGATGAATATTTTAGGAAATAATCAATATTGTGTTGACTGTGTGGGCATGTCTGGGAAGACATGGGTCAGAAAGGTTTTCAGAGTGGAAGCGAGACTGTCTGTGAGTGGTTGGAAATCACATTAGACTGGTTATTTTTACATTACTTGTCAGAAGAGGACAAAGAGATAAGGAGAGAAGGGGAGCCAGAGGAAGAGATGGTGTGTGTATATGTGTGCACATGTTTGTGTGTGTGACCACCAGGGACAGAGGGAGATTGCTCTGGATTTGGCGGCGGTCCCAGTGCATGAATGTTTGCTCTTGGTATGACATTTGGTGTGACTTAAATCTACGTGCACGCACGCACATACGTGTGCATGCCGGGTCACAGATGTGCAGCAACAGCTGTAGCAACAGACAGGCTACAGCCAACTAGAGGATGAGCTTACTCACTGCACGTGGCTCTGGGGACTGGCCCCTTGACTTTTACGCAGACTCTTTAAAGACAGCACTGCAAAATAAAGCCTCGTTTTCAACCAGATTCTGTTTTTGAACTAAATATTCAAATTAATATTAAAAGAAGTCTAATTTTCATGAAACACTCCTTTTTTTTTTTTTTTTATCTTTGTGTATTTCATGTTCATGTGTATTTTATCTTGTCCAGTGTCCATGTGTTATTAATATTGCTAATATTTAAATTTCGATAATTTTAAAGAATTAAAAAGAAAAGTAGGATTTTAGAGCTGGGTTGATTAAATCAATTAATCAATTTGAGTTGGTTTAAGCCAAATAAACCAATAATTGATCCACAAAAAAGCTAACATAAAGCTAAAGTCTGCTAGCTTGATGCTACATTTAATGGAATTTCCCATAGGACGGCTAATGCTAACATTCGATCGACATAACATTGTTATAAACTCACAGGCATCAATTTTCCAAACTCTTTTAAGGAAATATATTTGTTAAGTAACCATTTGTAATCTAAAACATAGTTTTATTTTTGATTCTGGAAAAATTATTAGCGATACTAAGCCCTATTAGATATTCAAAACCATATAAACATTTTCATTCAGTTGTCACCCATTGATGCCCATATGCATCAAGCTACTTCAACTCCAAAATTATCTCAATTTACCATCTACATTAAAGCAAAGACATAAATAAAACACATTTTTTAATAGTTAGAAATAAATTCAGGTGTCAAGTTAGTTAATTTAACTCTTTTTTTTTTTTTTTTAATCATTTTTACATTAAAACTGACAAATACAAATGAAAAAGTTCTACTTAGTTTTGTTAATTTAACTTTTAATTTCAGTTTTAAAAAAATCAAAAAAGAGCATGTTATTTAATATAACGTCTGTATAAAATTAGAAAAAAGTCAAGATGACTTATCTAATGAAGTAAAATCATCAAAAAATAATAATTTTGATGTAGGATATTTGTGACTAGTCATTGCAAACAAACATGTTTTGTGGTTTCCCCAGTTTTCAAAGGTTGCTCATGGCGTGCCGTGCCGTGGGAGGGCCCCATCATTAATGGACTTGAAGTTTCATTCAGGGACAAACAGTGGTGACTGCTACTCTCTCATAGATGCGTGATTGAAAGAGTGTACATTAGCGTGCGCCTGTTCATAAAGCTTATCCAAACAACAGGGCCTTTTTGCTAACAAGCTTTTTACAATAACCAAGGCTCTCCCTGATCCTTTTTTTCCAACTCCCAATGCCACTGTGCTCATGCATTAAGCTCACCGGTTACAGAGTTCATTTACTGTGTGTCATTAGAAACCTTTGTGCTTTTGTCAATTAGGTAGCATAAGAAGTAAATTTAATATTTGTTCCACTTTAGTTTTAAAAAATGTTTTTTTATTTTTAGAGATGGACCTCTGGTTTGCAGCTATCTGTAGTTTCCCGAATCTCAAAATCTTGTCAAATAAATGTTGATTTAGTTCATCAAACAAGCATTTAAAGCCTAATCAGATTTCTAGTTTCGTTTTTGTCCCAGTTGGATAAAGAAAGGAGAAAATGAGTTTAGTGCAGAGGTGTCCAGTACGTTAAAGGAAGTGTGGTCAGGACATCAAAAGATGAATTTTTTATCATCTTTTAATCTCATATATATTTATCCAAGTGTATCTATTTAACCATTTAACTGCCTGATCAACCAAATGGTGGGAAACATTTAGAAAACATATTTTTTAAATATATTGATTGTGTATATAACTTCCAAAGGTACAGAGCCCCTACAGGGACGTCTAAGAAAATAAAAATTGAAGCAAAAAAAAATTCTGGTTATTAACTGATGCGCACCAGATAGTAACTTACATTTTTTTACTTCAATTAAAATAAAAATGTTGTTTTAAGTTAATATCTGGTCCACACCAGTTACTAACCAGTTAGATTTTTTTGTTCTAAAAATAGAAGTTCAAAAATATATATTGATAATAACTGGTGTGCACCAGTTATTTTTTTACTTCAATTTTTAGATTTAAAATGTATAACTATCTGGAGCACAACAGTTACTAACAAGAGCATCCTTTTTTTATAAAAATTGAGTAAAAAAACTCTGGAAAGTTACTGATGCACAGCAGATAGTAACTAGAATGTCTTTTTTTACTTCAATTTTTAGAAAAACATTTTTTTTTGTTACTATCTGGTGTGCATCAGTTACTAAACAGATTTTTTTTTTACTTAAATTTTTTACTGAGCCCCTTTCGTATTTTTAGAAAAAAAAACAAATTTTTTTCTTCAATTTTTTTTACTTTGATGTCCCTTTAGGGGCTCCGTAGCACTCAAATGAGCAGCGGAAAAAACACATTTTTTGTATTTTTTGGGTAGTTAAAGGGTGAACTCAAAATAATTGTCACTTTAAAATCTGGTTTTCATTCATAGTAAGTCTGTGAATATGAGTACATATTGTGATTTTATGATATATGATGTTATTGGTTGTTTCAGAAGTAGCTCTGTGTCAAAAAAGTGTGGGCCTCCCTGATCTAGTGTCAGTATCCTAATTATAGAGTGCTTCAATCAAACCACTTAGAAAGTTAAATTGTTAGTTTTAGAGTGAAACTGTGTGTAGGTGCCATATCGCTCATGCAGGTGAGAAGATGATTAAAGAGACTTTGGAGTTGAGGGAACGCTTTCTGAACACAAACCCAGTCGATCATTACGGCCAATCAGCAGATCGCTATTAAACCTGAGATCTCTGAGTCGGCGGATCTCTCAGGAACTTTCAGCCTGTTTACATGCACACCAAATCATTATCTGATTTCCTGGCATTTTCAAAGCTTTAAGTAACACGTAGACAGGATAATCTGATGTCCTTTATCCAATACCGACTGTTATCCAATAATGAGATAGCGGATTAATACCAGTACGTTTCTCCCTGAAAAGCCCATAGTTCCCGGAATGGATCCAACCTTATTCAATATATTTTGTAAGTGTAGTTTTTGGACATTTACAAACAAACCCAGAGGAGCGCAAGCAGAAACCAGTTGATCAGTTTGTAGATGTATTAATGTCCACATTAGCAAAGCTAATGCTACAATGCTACAGTTCTTTTACTTTAGGGATAATCAGGCCTCAAGGGCCGATGTGTCTGCATGTTTCCAGTTCTCAGTGTCCTACTTAGTCTGGATGGTGGTGCAGTATGGTGTCTCACAGCGAGAGGGACCCGGGAAAATGTATCATTACCTACATTAGGGCTGCCACGATTAGTCGACGACTAATAGACTATTAAAATAGTCAACAACTAATTTGATAGTTGATTAGTTGTTACTTTATATTATATTGAGTCAGAGTGTAGCAAAGTTATCATGGCATTCTGATGGATTTTTTGATTATTTCTGCACTTATTAAAGTTTTTAAGACTATTTTGCAGTTCAAATTAAAATTTTATTTGTCACATACATATACATACATAGTATGATATGCAGTGAAATGTATTGTTATTAGTATTCTAATGTATTGTTTTAGTTTAATATTTCAGTTTACTATTTCAGCTACATGCTAGCTATTTTGGCTAATTTAGGATATTTTTTCAGTTTTTTAGGCTAATTAAAATTTTAGCTAATATTTCAGCGGCATGCTAGCTGTTTTTGGCTAACTTAGTTTTTTAGCCTGATTGGGCATTTAACTAATATTTTACCTGGATATCAATTTCAGCATTTTCAGCTATCAGTTTCAACATTTTTAGCTATCAATTTCAGCCTCCTCACTGGCCAAATTCAGCTTACATCATTCACACTAGCCATTATCGCATGTAATGCTATATATCTAGTTTTTAGTTAGTTTAAAGCTAATCATGGTTAAGATGTGTGCTTTCCATCCAGTTTGCACATGACCTGATTATGAAATAAAATATAATATAAAAAATTTTTAAAAATAATCGGTGATTAGTCGATTAAAATGATTGTTTGTGGCAGCTTTAACCTACATAGATAGTTGTCTGTAATAAATCAAATCTTTAGCCGAACCCAAAATGGTTCCCTACCCCTACGGCTTCCATCCCTGAATTATAAAAAACAATAGTGTCTTCAAATTCAGAAGTTACTATCGCTTGATGATGTCATCAATAGTCATCAATCTTTTACATTAGCGCGTAGCTGCCAGTGCCCAGAAATGATATAGTGAAAAGTTTAATCGTTTGTGCCTACCTATGTTTTTTTTCTGCGCCACAAGCGCGGCACGGATCACCTTATCGGCGGAGGGATATCCAGCCCTAAGTTCCTATAGTTCCTCCTTAAAAACCCTTTTGGATACCACTAGAGCTTCAAATGCCCTACAACTGGAGCAATAGGGAGAATTCAGATGGGGTAGGGAGGCAATTCAAATACAACCTTTGGTTCTTATTTAGACCTGAGGATGGAACGTTTTATCTTGCATTTACATAAATCCAAATTCTCCTAATTATCTTGTTTTTGCGGGCAAGTAAAAAAGGAGGAGTTGGATACCAGAACCCGCTGTATCCCTTTCAGTCGGGGGATGGTGGGCCCAACCCAGCTACTGTTGGGGGAAGGTGGGGTTCACCCTAATCAGGTTGCCAGTGGGTTGCAAGGGGGTTGGGCACCATTTATAACAAATTATTTTAAAAAGTTTGACATCCATATGAAAGTTCTGTTTTTTTTCACCTTTGTGCTAATGTCCGATGTTATGGCCCGGACGCTCCCAGTGGCGATTTTGCCCGACCTGCCTTTTTCCCCGTGCAGATGTCAGTTTTGTGCCCCGTCCGACAGAGATAAAGTATCCCACGGGGACTCGCTGTGGCTGCCAGTTTCCTGTCCCCTCCAGCCTCCTTCCTCACTAAGTACTGGTTTTGAATTTAAATTGCTGTTAAATTTAATCTGTTTTTAAAAGACACAGGCACAGGAGATGACAGCATCTATAGGAAACCTCGGACTGTTTTAGATCTGACACCGTTCAGTTCCCTCCTCCAAGGATAATTAGACATTTAAATTAAGCCTCAAATTAATTGCTTGTGGGACAAGGTTTAAAAATTTAGGAAAAGGTTGTGACACACTTTATTTTTAGTCAAAACTGTTTGAGATTACATATTTGGAGGAAGACTTTGATCCCCACTAGGAGCACTTTTTGGCCTAGTGGACGGGTAACTGGGCGCCTAAAATCTGTGACTCTGCCGGCTGCAGCACGCCCCACTTTTAAACACACAAACACACTGCTCCGGCTCCGCCTTTGTCCCCTCTGGTTGGGTCCAGTTCGTGTACACATGAATGGCTTGACGGGCTGCCATGGAAACTGCACGGCCTCCACAGCCGGGTTAGCAGACATTTCCGACCCAGCCAGGCGTCGACGCATTGATGTTGCCATGCCAACTTTGTAAACCACATGATGGGAGAAAGCTACCATCATGTGGGGCGTGATCCTCTCACACCTCTACTAGATTTTATCACAGAAACCTCAAAGATCAAAGCAAATCTGTTCTGTCTGTCCTCTGTTATTGTTTCTACTATGTTTATGAGTCTGCTGTAGTTTCAACCATTATGACAACAATGAGAGCAGAGGTCCCCTAAGTAGGTCAGTGGTTGGTGTGAAGCCGGGCAGGCTTATCTGGGCACACAGTGGTCCAGCTCAGTGGACCAGTTCTTTGTTTGACTCCATGCTTCTAAAATCTGGTCAAGTTTTTCCAGCAACACAGAGCTAAGACATCCGTTTGTTTCTTCACAGGCAAACACAGATAATTAGTGAGCTGTTTATGTATCTTAATGCATTATAGAGGTGAATACTTTAAACGTATTTCTTAGTATTTCTTAGAAAGATCCACTTAATGTTTCAATGATGTCTTTTAAAATATGCAAATACTACATCTTCTTTTTGGAGAAAAGAAAACTACTAAACTGTAGAAAAACAACCACAATGGTGGGGATAATAGGGTAACCAATAAGCAAATAGGAAAAAAGATAAAAATATTCTAAGTTACATCAGTTTATGATATAAAAGTTCGTCCCTCTGGAGTAAAAAATGTTTTTTTAATTTTCAACTTAATAGCAATTATTTAACTATTTTATTATTTTTAAATTTTTTTTAAATTTGTTTTGCAATGTTAAGTTTTTAATACAGTATTACATCGTTTATCACAGGAGTTGCATTCTAAAAGGTAGGATTTTAGATGGTTTAAGGCTGCAAAAATCTTCACTACACACTTAAAGTCCCTGTACGCAATTTTTTAAATTTTCTTAACTAATTAGGACTGTGAAGTTTTTCCACATCCTAAATGTCTTAAAAAGCCATTTTTCCTGTTGATCTGAAGCCTCCTTTTCCAAAAACTCCTCTATGTGGGTGTGGCTTATGGTGCTGAGCTGTGTATGACCGAACGCTAAAGTTTCTAGCATGAATATGACGAATCTTAATTACTAGCTCATATATGAGACGTTTTATTCATTTTTGATAGATTTTTGGTTTTTACAGAATGGCCTTTTTCCAAGCTTGCACTTTGTAGACGCTCCCTTAGCAGCATCTCGCTGCTGCGTTTCTATCTGCAGCTCGAAGAGAACACTTCTCATTTAACGGTGCTAAAAACAATCTTTTTTGTTTGCATTTGTAGCTCATTCTTTGTGATAATACAAAATGATTGAAATTGTTTATCAAAAGAGCTATGGAAGTCTGTATCCGTGAATATCTCTCCATCTTTACTGAAGACAACACGTTTTATGTTCTTACAATAAACTATATTGTTTGAACAGTATGATATTTTTATTGTAAGAACATGAAACGTTCCATAATATAACATGATACACAGGTATGTTGTTTAAGCATGAAAATTATATTGCAAGAACATGATATTAAATTGTACAAACAAGAAAGTTATATCGTTAGAACAATACAATTTTCACGTAATATGCCGTTTTTTTATGTCCACTGGGTTGTAGCTCTATGTTTCTGTGAAGATCACAGTTTGCAAAGTTAAAAAAAAAAGAAAGAAAGTTGAAATTACACTGAAAAAATCCATGAAAGTGAAGCGAAACACAGTGAAGGAACACTGTACGGGTGTTAAGAGGTATGATTGAAAAGTAAAGCTTCAAAAAAGTAAATTCAAGTCAGATGTGTATTTATATTGTCGTTACTTTAACAGAATTTCCATTTCTGTTCATGAATCTATGATTTTTGTTAATATTTCCTTCTAAATTCAACAAACGTTTTTAATTTAAAGCAACATAACGAATTTTTTTTTCAAGAAATAGCTTAAAAGTTTAGAAATCTATTTTTTTTTAATTTAATTAATGAATTCAAAATTTTGTAAGAGACATTTGTTTTGATTGATTAATTTCTTGAAGCCCGCCCCATAGAAGACTGATGCTTATTGCAGCTTGTTAATATCATGTAAAAACCATGAGTTGTGTTTACTGTGAAGTTTAGTCTTGCTCAATATGTGATTTGGAAGGAGCTCCTCATGTAAAGTGACCTGAACGCCGGTGATGTCAGCTCCTCCATTCACCCAACACATGAATAATAGAAGAAGCAGCAGGCTCACAGCCCCAGCTCTAAGTAAAGGTGGAATACAAAGTGAAAGCCATCTCTTTTTTCATTTGATCTGTCTCCCCCTCCTTTTTGACTGACACGTTCCTCCTCTGTTTCCTTTCATCGGTTGTCGGCGCGCAGCCATGGAAGCATGTAAACCCCGAGCGGAAAAGGCGAGGACGTCTGTCGGATTTTCAAGGCAGATGATTGGAGGAGGGAGTGAAACGGGCAGACAGACACTGATCAGGCTGAAATAAACGCAGACGAGTCATTGATAGATGAGGAGGAAAAATAGGGAGAATACGTCCTGTCTCTGCCGCCCTCTGCTGCGCTCGTTTCTTTCTTGTCTTCCTCCCGACATGCTCGGAAATCCCTTCTTGTTCGCCCCCCATCCCGGTCTCCCATCTCCTCTCCTTCATCTGCACATCCATCTCCTCTTCCTCCTCCTGCTGCGTCTCCTCCAAGGCTCCTGCTGTTCGAATGCAGCCGTTTGAAAGAGGCCGATCGCTGCGGAGCGGCTCGCTACATGGCGACGAGCAGGTCGGTGATGGAACGGCGCTCTGCCATCTTTCTGGAGACGCATCACTTCTGCGTCTCTGCGAGATCAACATGTGCTTTTTACAAAGAGGAACCCCCCCCTAGTGCTTCTCCTTTGGCAGGTGGTGTAAGCTGGTTATTAGGAGATCAGAGCTGACCAGGGAAGATCAGCCCTCCTTAAGCCTTCTCCAGAAAATCCCTCTGCCCGCCTCTCTTCACGTATCTGCCCGAACGCCGTTCTTCTTTGACACCCGTCTGTGGGATGATCGGCTGGGAGAGCGAGTCGTCCGGCGAGGACATGGTAGCGGCTGAGAGCCTGACGGTGGCCGGGCGCCGCCGCCGCGGCGATGGCTGCTACAGAGAGGTGCTGAGAGACTGTGTTTTTCAGCTGGGGTACGGTTTACTCTGAGACACATGCATGAGGGTGTTTGTATGCATTAGTGCCAGTGTGCGTGCGTGAAGAGAACGAACGGGCGGGGTTGCATGGGTTTGGTTACATAACGTGCCCAGTTTATGGGTCCATTTAAATCTAGAGGTGTGCTTTTTTCTATTTTTCCACGCATATAATCTTTACGGCATTGCTAATTTAGTCCGAGGCCGATATGTTGGGTCCACATGGCCGTGTTTATGCCTCTGTCAGTCCTGCGTGCGCTCTCCCGGCTGAGGGCGGTTGTCGGTGAGCGCGGGGCTCCTCGTGGGCTTCGCTGAAGGGCCGCAGCCAGATGGGTATTTTCCAGGATCAGCAAAACTGTGAAAACAGGCGGGAGCCTCTGAAAGGCCCGGAACTCTGCTGCATTGTGAGGCTGAACGTTTAGACAGCTTGAGCCCGTTGGATTTAGAGCTTTAGAGCTTATTTAAAGAAAAGGCTGAAACAAAGTGTTGCAAACAGAATGCTTGTTTCTCTTTTTTTCATTTACAATCCAAGTTGAACTTGACCTGTTTTAAAAGAGTGCCGTCAATTAACATGTTAAGAGCTCTGTCTGTGGTGCGGTTGATTTCTGTAACACGCCTCAGGGGGAAAATCTTCTGTGTGTTACAGAATTAGCAGTGTTGGATTGACTGACTGACGGATTTTAAATGTGGAGATTTTTGGGGGGGCTTTTGTTGTAATTTTACAAGAGAATTTGTTATGAAGTCAAAACTAAATGGAACAAAAGTCTAAAATGTTTGTTTTTTCTTTCTTTGTCTTACAAAAACATACTTTTCTTCTCGCGATCTCTCTCAAAACAGCTTGTTTATAGAAGGTTCATCTTCAGGAGAAAGTTATTAAAAATAGAAAAGATTTTCAACAAGAGTTTCAAATATTTCATTCTAACATTTATACAGTGATCCTGCAAGTCACAGCAACAAATCACGTAAATTAAAAAAATAAAAACAAACAATACTAGGGCTGTGAAAGTTGGCGCATTAACGCACATGATTAATAAATCATAATTAATGCATTAATATTTTTTAACCGACAGTCGAAGTGTAATAAAACTGTCTAAATAAACTTTTTTTTACCCTCTGTGATTGAGATTTTATTAAATTAAAAAGATAAAATGGCATTTATATGTAGTGTTTGGATCTTTTATTTTAATAAATAAGGCAAAGAACGAATGTCAATCTGACAGCTGTAATGAAAACCATATTATTTTATTTTGGGACTTTTATGAATTTTTCCAGATACCAAGCACCAGCGTTGTCTAAAAACTTCAGTTTACCACAAATTCTATCATTCTATGTTGCAAAAACTGTTCGTTTAAGTATTTTTGGGTATTTCCACAGCAAAATGTGTCCTTTTTTTTCCAGATGGATTTTCTTTTTTTTTTTTTTTTTACATGATTTTATGTCTAATGTGTGAATACAACATGGAAAAATGACAAAATGAAGGTAGTGTCATATAGGTGCAGTTTGCTGATTAGGATGACACAAAATAAGCAGGTAGTCGTTCAAATTGAAAATACAGAAGTAAATTCAAAAGAAAAACAGAATTTTAAGCCCATTTTAAGTGGCGGCAAATAATGTAACGTGAATAATTCTTTCCAGATTTGCTATTAATTATTTGATTTTTTTAAAATCGATTCTCTGTCCTAAACATTTTATTTTAATAAATTAACACAAAATTCCAGAAGTGCATGGTGCATGGATACTGGCTGGGAGCAGCAGTGACAGCTGTCAAATACGCCTCTTAGGTGAAATGTAGAAGTTCCACCATTCCATCTCCTCCACCATTACTTCTGACTCCCAATACACACAAAACACTGCTTAGCTTCCAGAAAAACTCATTTACGGTGGCCCTGAAGGACAAATTGCACCAACAAATCACTTGAAGCCAAAACATATTAAGATCAAGATGACAATTAAAAAAAAAAAACAATTTAAGACATCAAACTAAATTCCAGAAACCAAAACAGGATTACAGAAAAAAAGAAAACAAAATAAAAATGAAATTTTCTTAAATTAAAAGTAATCTTAAAAAATCACAATGAAGTTTAAAAAAGCGAAGTAGAATCAGAATTAGTTATTATGGGACATCGTTGATTGGCTGGTGACATTTGAGTTACGATGTTTGAGCTTCTCAAATGCATCTTTAATGTTTGCTCAGGAGAACGAGTTTTACGATCAGTACGGAGCGTTCCCAGCATCACTTTATGACATTTAAATTTCAGCTGAAACGATGAACAAACGTCATAATCCAAGAGTTTTACGGATCCTGTAGAAGAGAAAAAACAAATTCATTAAACAAAAGTGATTTGCAGAAATCAAAATGAAATGTTAAAAAAGGAAACAAAGACCAAAAACCAAAATAGGCACCATGCTATTGGACGATGATGTTTGGACGGGGATGTTGGTCCAATATTTCAACCTAAAGTTATATGAGCCGATACTGGACCCAAAGAGCAATTCCAACAATAAAAAACAAACGCAATTGTCAAAAATAAAAATGAAAGGCTAAAAAAAACGAAACAACTGAAGAAAACCGGAAAGAGTAGTTACAACAGGACATCACTGATTGGACGATGACGTCTGTCCATCATTTCAACAGAGTCATTTGCCAAGAAGTGATACTGGATATGTTCTTTTAAAAAGATGTGTACAATAAAGACCATCACCAGCATTTGTACATCAGGGCCAACGTAAATATATGTGCAAAAAACCTCTAACAAAAGCAAGATTAAAAATGGAAATAATAATTTTTTATAGTGTATTTATAATCAAATTAATACCTATTTTTTTTTGTAATTTCTTTACCCTTAAATCAAGAGGAAAACTAGTAGTTTATGGTATGCACAGCATTTTTCATCTTGTAAAACTTTTATTTAAATACTTAGTAAATGTTTATGCATTTCATCTTAAAATCTACTGCATTTTTTTTATTTATTTTTTATGAGAAGTCAATGTTTTCAATCATATGCTAAATTGGCATTTAGCCAAAATGTCATCTTCATGCTAGCTGTTTTAGCTAATTTAGTCTTTTTTTCAGTTTTTTAGGCTATTTTGAAGTTTAGCTAATAGAGATGTAACGAGTATCCGGGTGCTCGAATATTCTCAATAGTACAGATATTCGTGACGTCCAAAGTCACCGATTCACGATCTTTATAACTGTAGTGGGGTGTAGTAAAATATGATGTATTTTTGATACGAAATGCAGATTAATGTTAGATTTTACGTTTAGGAACTAAAACTAAGCCCAAATAGAAGCGGTACCGTCACAGGAAGTAAACACATCTTCGTGACGGGGAGCTTCCGGTTTTCAAATTAAAACTAGCAAGAGATTTTTTCCGTTCCAAAACTGAGACTGAAGTCCCGCTCACTGACATAAATTCTGGAAAAATTAGTTAGCTTTAACACAGGAGCTTCAGCTCCAGTGTTTACATTCTTTTGGTTATGAAAACTTTTCAACAGTTGATGCAATTAACAAAACTCCATCTTATTCTGAAGAAACGCAGCCTCACGCTGCCGAAAGGCAGATTTAATCAGCGTGAATCAGATGATTCTGCTTCAGAAAAAGCAACTTTTTTCATACAGGTCAGCACCAATATGTAAAACTTAGAACGTAAAATGTTGAAAAACTTTGAGGATAAAAAACTCTGGAGAGAATTTTCAGTTTTTTCTGTTAAATGATCCAAAACAGCAGTGATTTTTATCATTTTCATGCTGTTTATGTACTACTGAACTTAACCAGAAGGTTGACAACAAAAAAAAGTTTAAAATGACAAACAAAATTTCTTTTTTGAAACTTTGTGTTTTTTTTATCAGTTTTGTTGATTCTGCTCCTGTTCTAAATTAAAGGTATCAATGGTGGAGATTTAATACAAATAATTTAAATTTTCAGCCATCCAGTAAATAGACATACACATAGCAATAAACATGATAATAAAAAGTAAGAATCGTGGTTCGATTCGTGAATCGTTGAGCTTGATTCATGAATCAAATCGGATCGCCACCTGAGCGACGATCCACAGCCCTATTAGCTAATATTTCAGCTACAATCTATCTGTTTTGGCTAATTTGGAATTTTTTTTTGTTTTTCGGCTTATTTGGCACTTCGCTAATATTTTAGCTAGCTATCAGCTATAGTGTTTTCAGCTATCAGCTAATGCGCTGGTAGACATAAGAAAAAGTGTGTGCATCCCCAAATGGAAGGACATTTATGTAAAGATTCACTCAGATTAAAAAAGGTGTTTTGTTGCATTTTGTTTTTGTTCTCTGATCATGGAGGACGTATAAAAAAAGTTTAAAATTGGATTTTGGAGTATTTCTTTATTCAAATCGTTGTGAATAAATTAAAAAATACTATTTGAAGAAGATGTTTGTGATGTAGAAAGCTACGAGTTCCCTGCTCCGCTCCATGAACGTCTTTGGTTTCCTCATCCAAGTTGGAATCTCATTAAAGCGTTCAGCTGGATGGCTCCGATATGACTCACCATTTTTTCAATATTGTGAGGGGCTGTAAGCTAGAGGGAGAGTGTAAACAGATGGATGATGGGATGTGGTCAAACAACATTATTTTTTTATTTTGCCTACAAAACATCGTAATCATAACTTTTAAAAAAAAAACATTGGGAACACTTGAACATAAATCATAAGATGATTGGAGTGGGTCTTTAAATTCTTCATCCTGGACGGTGCTTGATTGCGTTGAAGCTTAAAACAATGAACTGTCATGTTACCACAGGCTCCATTTCATTTGGTGACATTGAATGTTTAAACCTTTCTCCCACCGTCTCTGTGCACTGTTGCTATGGTGATGTTCATTCAAAGCTGTACTTTATTTGGTCGTTTGTGCTCCCAGTGATATGGGCTTTTATTGTTAAAACTGTTTACCAGCTCTCTCAGGTCAATTATTCAGTGCAACTTTAGAACTCAACAGCTGTTACGGTTTTTTTAAGAGGATTTCCCCATGGCTCCCCTTCCAAAGTGATTATAGTGTTTGTTGTGCAGGCAGGCAGGTACCGTACCGCCAAAATAAAGGTCTTTTAATTCCGCGGATAAAGCCTGGATAAATTGTTGGTAATCCCTTTCTTTTCCCAAACATAACAGCCCAGTGATAATGTTTATGACTTTTGCTCTGGCTTTCATTTTGGTGTAATGAAGCTGGCAAAGCATCTTCGATAAATGCTTTTGTCCACTTTTCTGCCGCGTGTTTGCTCCGTCGACGCTTACCAGAGCAAACCGCTGTGAATGATGGATGGAGTTAGTCATTCACATGCCGTGACAGATCTGTGCTTCTCTTGTTTTCTTTGTAAAAGACAGATGATAATTGAATGCTTCTTCTTTCAAGTCCCACTCTAACTATATATTGTTTTCCATTATAAAACCTTTTACTTATGATGTTGTTTTTCGTTAAAGTCAAAAAGCCTGTATCGTTTTAATTTAAAGACATTTTCTGCAGGAGTTTATCAGAAATTTGCCTCTGCTAGTGCGGAAATCAAACTATACACTGAGATCCCATCATTCCTTTAACACACATGTGTCAAAGTCAAGGCCCGGGGGCCGGATCCGGCCCTCCAGATAATTCCATCCGGCCCTACAGAACATTTTATTTTATTGTTATTAATAACCCAATGTTATCTTGCGCTCATGTCTAACTTGTATCATTTTGACAAAATATATTTTTATGGAGAGTAAAATATTGAAAGTTATTTAAAGTTTAAGTTGATTTATTATTGATTAATATTTTCATTATTCATAATTATGTAAAAATTGGCCCTCTGCTAGCTTTTTGGACTATTCTGGCATTTACGAAGATCTTTGAGGCTATTTTGGAGTTTAGCTAATATTTCAGCTACATGGTAGCTGTTTTGGCTTATTTAGGCTTTTTTTTTTTTTTAGGTTTTTTAGTCTCTTTTGGAGTTTGGCTTATTAAGCTTTTTTCCATTTTTGGCTATTTTGAAGTTTAGCTATTCTTTTTAAGTACATGCTAACTGTTTTAGCTTTTAGCTATTTTAGCTATAGCTATTTGCTAAGCATTTAGCTAGTATCAGCTTCAGCGTTTTCAGCTATCAGCACTAGCATCTTCAGCTCCCAAATTCAGCTTACAGCATTCACACTAGCATTATCGCAGCTAATGCTATATACTGTATCTAGTCCATAAATATGCTAAAAAGTTATGTTTTTAAAATTTAAAAAAGGTAGTTTTAGAGTGTTAAATAAATGTTTATCCTGTTCGGCCCGTGACCTGAGGTGTCTTTTGGTTCTTGGCCCCTTGTGTGATTGAGTTTGACACCTTTGCTTTAACACTTTCTCCCAATAGCTTACAGACCTTCACAACCTCAAGCTATTATTACCATTGATGCTAACATTAGCATGTAAGCTAACATTAACTTAGAAGATAACACTAGCATATGCACTAACATTAGCATAGAAGCTAATACTACTACAGATGCTAGCGTTAGCTTAGAAGCTAAAAAAATGTTAGTGTCTAAGCTAACATTAGCCTCTGAGCTTCTAAGCTAATGTTAGCTTAAAAACTAACGCTAGCATAGAAGCTAAGACTAGCTTAGAAGCTAACATTTGCATAGCAAAAAACAGGGAGCAAAAATCAGAGATATCCATTCATACAGTTTTGAAATTGGATGGCAGCTCAGACGAGAAGATGTTAACGGATATATTTGTCCGCAAGTGGATGATTTAGGATTGGGGGGGAACTGGGAGACTTATACACCTCCCGTGATAGTTTCTTCAACACAAACAAAGCACAAGGGGGGTTTTATTTGTTCCTGATCCATCACAATTTAAATAAAGAAATACTCACAATTACCGTTCTCATAAATTCTTTCAAATTTTGTCCTCCATCGTGAGAAAAAGGTTACAAGAACATGTTAAAAAACACACAATTTTCATAGGAGTGGGTCTTAAACATAGTTTAAGAATTTTTTTTTATTTTTGCAATTCTCAAAGAACTGTGTCTTTGTATCTTCTGGTTTTTTCAGTTTTTTTTTTCTGTATCATTTCAATACCCAGCTATGATATATGAGTCATATTTCGGGGAAAAAATATAAAATCTTCTTAAAGTGTGTTTTTTAGTGGATAAATATATTCTGGGGATTTTTTAGGGTTTTGCATTTGACTCATTCTAAACTCAGATTAGTCAATAATGAAACAATTAAGGTACACAACTCATCTGAAGCTTTGCCATGATTGTAGGTCGAGTTATGAGCTTTATTCACGTGAACTCTAATCCCCGTCAGCGAGGACAAACTAGAAGTCAACTCGGAGAACGTCGTGTTCGTCTAGATTGAGCCCTCCTCTCGTTTCACATAAAGGCTCCTCTGCCTCGGTGATTCTGCCTTAAACTGCTTTGAAGGCTCTCTGCGAGTCCACCTGCTGTCAGCACGGCCCACCCTGACGACGCTCGCTATGATTCAGGCCTCCCCGCTGCATCCATGTCCTCCATGAAAGCGGAGACCAGTCACTCATGACCACGAACAGCGGACATCGGCGGCCTGTGACGTAACGGCTTGCATAATGTCATGTCAAGCTCACAAAGGGCTGGCAGGCGTGTGGGCTCACAGATCACTTACACAGCCTTTTGTTCACTTGTGTCATTGTGAGGAGAAGGCTCCGGAGGTGTGTGCTTTTGTTCAGGAGCGTGTTCAGGCTCTTCTTTGTGCTGGTGGGCCAAACCTCCTAAAAAAACTCCTGCAAATTACAGATTGGTAATGTAATTAATAAAATAATGAATGAATTAATGATGCAAGCATCTGTGACTCCTAATTCAAAATAAAAGTCAATTCTCAGAATTCTTTTTCATTTTCACAAAGTACCTGCATTATTTGTCACTTAAAACGAAAAAGCCATTCTCTGATCGGCTTTTTCATTTTCTTCTTCAACACAGCTCATTCTATCACATAATTAAAATGATAAAGAAGTTCTCTTGTGAAGTTGTACCAAAATTCAATAAGAAATATCAAATTTAAAAATTAAAAATGACAAAGCCCTTCTCTGAATGGCTTTTTCATTTTCTTCATCACCGCACAATCTGTGACGTAATTAAAGAGACAAAGCCAAAGAACACTCTTTTTTTTTTCACATTTCGCCGTGCAAAAAGTGTCTCATAAATCAATTTCGAGGGGTGCACCACAATGAGCAGTGTTAAAGAAACAGAAAAGCAATTCTCAGAATGGCTTTTTAAGAGACGAGTAATGCAGTTACATTGTGAAAATGAAAAAGCGTTTCTGTTTGTGCATTTTAATTTTTAAATTTGATATTTCTAATTGAACTTTGGTACAAATTTACAAACCCGTCCCTATGAGACCACCTGTAATGGGTGCCCATGGACTGCCACCTTGTCGTGGTTGGGGGGCTTGCGCGTCTCGAGGACCTGGATAGCTATGCTGGCTGGAGCTTTACACTCCTGGTAGGGTCTCCCATGCCAGGCAGATTGAAGGGTAGAGGCCAGACCAAGAGCAGTCCACTGGCGCTCCAGGTTGGGGGTTTGGCACAGGGCTCACCACCCGGTCCTATAAAACCCTACATGGTTACGGAAACATTAACTTGCTGCCCTAAGCGTCTCAAGGCGTAAAGGGCAGTAAGTAAGTCAGTACAAATTTACAAAAGAATATTTTGAAAGTGAAATGTCAAATGCCATTTACTTTATCATTTTAATTAAGTTACAGAATGATCGGTGTTGAAATAGAAAATGTCGTTCGGAGAATTGCTTTCTCATTTAATTTAAGAGATACAAAGTAATGCAGATACATTGTGAAAATTAAGAGCATTTCCATTATTGACTTTTATTTTGAATTATGAGTCACAAACACTAATAATGTTTTAAATTTGGATTTTTACATTTAAATGAAGTTGACCTTCAAATCTCTTGTTGTTTTTCTTAAGGCTGCTGCTGTTGTTGATGTTGACTTGCTGCTTCAGCTCAGGCGTTATGAGGCAGGTTAGCACATGGTGCTTCAATCCTATTAGGCCTGGAGTGATGTAAGAAGAAAACAGTGTGTGCTGCTAAACACACTGACCTGTGAGTGAATGGCACTGTCATACAGAGCTGCTGGGCGTTCTGTCTGTACCAGAGCGGGATTTTAACAGATTTCCTGAATCTTGTTTGATGGATTTCCTGCATCATGTGACTTTAAGTTACAAACAAAAATTCATAAACTGAAGAACAACAAATGATTCCCGTTTTTTTTTAATAAATATTACGGTAAAGAAAAATAAAAAATCTTTTTTCTCTTCTCTGTGTTTTTTTTTTAGCACTGCCAGTAATTCAAACAAGAGCACACCTGCCTGCTCACCTGTCCTGCGTAAACGCTCCCGCTCTCCCACCCCGCAGAACCAGGAGGGTGAGAACATGGTGGAGAAGGGTTCAGACCACTCCTCTGACAAGTCGCCCTCCACACCCGAGCAGGTCGCCCAGAGAACGTACACGGTGCAGTCGGCACGCAGCGGCGGGAAGAACTCAAAGGTGAGTCCAGCGCTTGACCTGAAGTCCTGGTCGCTGCTGGCAGAGAAGCCAAACTGTTTGAAACCAGGGGCCAAGGGTGAGGAGGAGGCCTAAAATGTGGCTCCGGTTTCAGTTGATAACTACGGAAGAGGACAATGCAGGAGCTAAATCTAAAATGTAGTGAATTCCAAGAAAAGGCAAGCAGGGGGAATAATACCAAACAAGAAGAGCCAAAATGTAATCTGGAAGCGCATAGATCTGGAGGCTGAAAAGACTGACTTGGAGTATCATTTTGGACAGATACGTATGTGAGGCATTTGGACGTAAACAAAGGTTAAAACAAGCAGATAAATTGCTATTAGCTGACTTTAATAGAGAAGAAACCGAACTCAGAATGTAGAAAAGCTGAACGTTTCTACATTTGTTTAATTTTTCCATCTTTCTAGTTAAAGACCCACTCTGATCATATTTAGATTTTCCGTAAAACCGTTTCCAGTGGTCTTTTAATTATGCTTATGTTGTTTTCCTAGGACAGGAGTCTGCAACCTGCAGCTCCAGAGCCACACGCGGCCCCTCCATTGTGACTCTCTGATTAAAGGAAGATAAAACATTTTTTTTAAAGTATAACTGTAAAAAGTAGGTAGTAAAGTAAAAAAAGTACATCTTGATTCAATTAATTTACAAACAGTTGAAGGACATTACATTTCTGACTCTACATATTTTGAGATATTTTTAAGTCCTGGATTTTCTATTTTTAAAAAAATTCAAGGAATTTAAGTGTTTTTAAAAAATTGTGACTTAATTAGCTCTGATTTAGTTTGTTAGATTTGCAAATTATTTGTCTGAAAATTGAAAATCTAATGATTTACTGCATTGAAATGATCCTATGGGACACGGGATGTCTTTTATTTTGAAAGGAAGCCACGTAAAATCTCTGACAACATTTGTAAATTACTTTAAGTTTTGAAAAAAGTTTAGAAAAAATTTTTATTTTGCTAAAAAAAAAGTTTGTTTGTAGTTATCATGATAGTATCATTAATATTAAAAAGCAATTGGATGTCTTATTTTCCTAAAAAGTGAATAAGAGTTTTAGGTTCCTGTTGGGACAATGTCAGTCAGAAATTGACCCAATTGGTCTTTAAGTGTTGAAGGTTGCAGACCCCTGTTCCAGGACATACTGAAGTTTCTGCAGAAAATTGCCTTCTAAAGTTTGGGAAGAACTGTTGGTGCGGAGCAACCCCGCCCCCCTTTACCATTATCTATTACTGAGGTATCTTTTCACACTGCTTACTGCCCCTCACACTTCCAATCTAGCATTTTGGAACTATCCAGCCGTAACATTTTTAAACAGATACCATCTCAACAGCTTTAAGATTTCCTGCTGCTGAACGATTTTTTGGGGGAAAATCGTTGGAGTGGTCAGGAATGTAGACGGGGGCTGTCAGCTTTTTCACTGGATCAGTCCATTGGCCTTGTGGTAGCGTGTCCGCCTCGAGACTGGAAGGTCACGACTCATACCAGAGACTCCAAAAATGAGACCTGAGCATTAAGGGGTTGCGTTTAGGGGTGAAAACGCCTAAAAGTGCGACTGTGTCCGCAGCTCACCTCTCCCCCAGGGGATTGGTCAAATGCGGAGAACAAATTTCACTCTCCCAGGTGTGTGACAGTTAATGGGACTTTAGCTTTAGACCAGACGGCCGCCGTCCTGAAACATTTACACATCGTCCAATCAGATGTCCAGCTGTCACTCGACTTCAAAATGTCGTCATCCCCACCTGTCACTGGACTGCCAGCGGGCAACCATGAAATGTGAAATCTCAACGTTTAGAGAAAAATCGTCTGGTTGCCATAAAGTTTTAGCTATTTCTTAAAACCTTCACGGCCACTGTGCAGCGTATAAAAATGTGACCGCCTCCTCCTGATTACAACTACAACGGCCACCACGCAAATTTGCTTAAAAATTTTTTTTGAAAAAAGCATTTTGGGGTATGTGATATCTTATATGAGGAAAACAAAGACCTACATGGATCTAGTCGTCTATAAGGAAATCCATCAGAATGGAGCAGAACATGGAGCTTGTGGCCCCGCCCACTGTATTTTTTATGTCACAAATAAGCTCTTTATATTGACGAAATGTTTGCATCTGCTCCTGATTGACAACAATTTGAATAAAGAAATACTCAGAAATCCAATTTTAAACTTAATTTTCTTGATTAAAACATGATTTTCATCAGAGTGGGTCTTTAAGGAAATCACACCAGGTCAACACAAAACAGGAAAGCCTTTTATTTCAGTCAGAAGACTCGTACTGAGAAAGCTATTCCAACAGATTACAGTACATTAGTGAGTAAATGTTTAAATTTAATCGATCGACTTTAGTTTCTGAAACTGTCCATAATGTGTCTCATTTCGTGGTTTACAACTAAACCACTGAACACAGTCAAAACAAAGCTCCAGCTATAGGAAGTGAAGCATCACATGTTCTTACTTGTTCTCTTGTGAAGTGTGTTTTTTTTCCTGTGCTGGTGTTGTTGTGGATAGTACAGAGTAGCATAGCCTTACTATAATATTATATTTCATGTGTTATTAAAGTAAAAAAGAGCCTTGACTTAACACTCAAAGGCAAACTTCTCCAACTTTTCTATCAATAGTTGGTTCTGTCCAAAAGACGAGTTACAGTACGTCCTGTTTACCTGCTTTATCTTTTGTGTTTCTCCATTTTTTCATTACTTTTATATTATGAATTCACTTTTGATCATTCTATACATGTGCTGAGACTTCAGTTTTCACTGAAAATATAAACACAGTTAAAAAAGGTGTTTCATTTATAAGCAAAAAAAGTTATTAATATTAATTACAATACACAAGTTTGAATGGGATCCTGTGCTTTAGCAGGGAAATTATGCATTACTTTAGCACCTTTGAAGGATTTTTGAAATAGTTTGTGGGAAGATAACATGAGAAAGTGTCCGAGAGCAACATAAAGTGTTTATCTAAATTATTAGGTGTTAGAATAAATATAAAAAATGATACTACAATCTAATATTTTGAAGCCTATCGCTGAATGAAAAACATAAATGTAGCTGTAACTTCTTTTTTCAAACATATTTATAGTCCTTATCATTAAGTAAATGCCAAAAATAACTAATATTCAGCTCCAACCCTTTTAGATTCTGTAGTATTTTGTTTTAATTTTGTTCATAATGATTGCCTAATTAATTAGCAGCAGTTACTTTATGTTTCTGATTACTTCTATAAGCACCTACTGGGTTTTTCTCCTGAATGGAATCAAATGGAATTCCGTTGGATCAATGGAAGACTTCAAATGAACGCAGTCAATCATCAAACCTGCAATACCATCCTAAAAGAAAAGAAAAATTATGTTTTAAAACTGCTTTATTAAAGGTAATAGGTGCCTAACATGTTGCTGTATCTCTTCAAAGGTATAAAACTGTTAAAAATAAATATTTAGAGATACATGTAGGTATGTGATGTAGCTGTGCAGGTGTCCACAAACACTGGAGCACTTCTCAACATATGTAACTGTAAAAGAAATGTCTGTCCAGCTTTCTTTTCCTTTAAAGATCGTCTTGTGATCTATTTTCAAATTGTTCCCAGTGGTCTATTAATTATGCCACAAAAATCATTTTTCTAAGACATAATTTCTGCATAGCGGCCGTAGTTGAGTTGTGGGCGGGACCGTTCCCTTTCCCTCCTCTTTGCTGTGAGCTCGCTGCTTACATGCTTCCCCGCTAGCTTAACCCAACCTAACATTACCTGTAAAAATGTAAAAACAAAGATGCTAGGACAATAAAAGCCTCGTTTCCACTGAGCGGTTTGGTATGATAAAGAGTGGTACGGGATAGTCCAGTTAATTCTGGCGAGTGTTTCCACTCAGTTAAGCCTCGCTTCCACTGAGCGGTTTGTTTTTACGGTGCGTGCGTGGTGTGGACCGTTAGCATAGTGCGACGACTAGAAAAGACAACAATGGAGCTCATCCAGCGGCTCGTCTTTTTCTGGCTTTACCTTTTCTACATCATGCATGACAGGAATTTAATGTTCTTTGAATGAATATAGCGGGCGGCCAAGAAGAATACCGCCATTGGAAGCGTTAGCTTTAATGAGCGCTATAATGGTGCTTTCTAATGCCGTCATCACTTTTCAATGGACCTACAGCCAATAGCCTCATTTCCAGTGAGCAGTCCGGTTCAATCCAGTTTACATTCGAGTGTTTACAGTAGAGAACCGAACCTCCATCCGTTGTAGGTCCATGGAAATATAGAACGGAACGGTTGGGGTGGAGCCGCTGTAGCCATCCGTTAATTGTCAGAAAAGATGACGACATTAGCACCAAAGCTAAAGCACCAGTATAGTGCTTAGCTAGCATTTCCGTTTTCCTCTTTTCGACGGTATTCTTCTTGGCCGCCCTGATCTTCTCTCAAATAACATTGAAATCTTGTTATACATGATGAACAAAAAGTAAAGCAAGAAACAGACGAGGTGCTGGATGAGCTCCATTGTTGTCTTTACTAGTCGTTGCACTATGCTAGCACATGCTAATGGTCAAAAAACCTCGAATGCGCCGTGAGAACAGACTTAACTCTCCAGACTTAACTAGACCAGGGGTCAACAACCTTTAACAGTGAAAGAGCCGTTTGGGCTTGTTACTGTCATGATCAGCTCACTCTGCAATAGAACTTGAATTTTAGACAATAACTGAAAATCAGAGGACATAAAATTTGGGATCAGTAGTTTTTTTTCTCTTGTTTTTCTCATTGGTGGAAATGCATTTTTTGTTGTTTCATTCAACTCATTATAAGTCAAGCACTCGCTGTGCCGTCCTGTCCTGGTCTCATCTGCTTCTGCTGCTTGTTACTGTCCTTTAAACTGCTTCTACACCTTCTGTCTTTGCTGCTGCTTTGCTGCTACATGTCACATGATAAGCTCTTCCATCTGATAACGACTGCTCAGCTCTTCTGTCCTTTCTTTTCAGCTCCTCCTCATCGCAGCGTCTCATTTTGTTCTCGTTTTGCTCTCTGATTTTTCTTTGTTCTTCTCCTGTTTGCATGCTAGTCTCACAAGCGACTTTCCAAAGTAAGCATCACTTTTTCTTTTTCGTTCTTCAACTGTGTCTGTGCCCACCTTCCCTACTGCAATCGTCACGTGGAATTCTCCCAGATCCGTCCGGAATGCTTTGTCCTAAGTGCACCGAGTCTTGCCTTCACCCACCAAACGGACACTCCCCTCCCTTTTTCCCCCTTTTCTCCTCCTCTTTTCAGCTATTATTGTGGCACTCTCACCAAAGAACCAAATCAGAACATGCTGCCTTTTACTCATCAGCTGTTAGAAGAAACTAAAATGCAAAGGAAACATAAATATCCAACACATTCTCATCCCCATGTTGTCAAATATTGATGTTTGGTTACGGACCCTTCTACGTCACTTTTTGACGTTTTGGATGTCCGCAACTTGTCCTTTTTTGACATGCTGGATGTTCATAAAATCAAGGGTCCACAACCCTTAGGACGCAGTACCAGATGCAGTATCGGATGTGCGCTGGTCCTCGGGACGCGTCCCTAACCTTAACCCCGTACCTCCAGTACCCGTACCTTAATCTTAACCCAGTCTGTCTCAGTTTGTCCAGTACCTAACCTTAACCTTAAGGGTACCCTAACCCAGTACCGTTACCCAGTGGCGGGCCGTGCATTTCACACCTAGGCCTTCAGTAGTGCTCCGTCTGAATCAATCCAACCCTCAATAACTATTTTATGGCTAGAACACTTCTACTGCAGGTGCAGCTGCGACACACTTCTGCCTTATTTCCACCGAGTGGTCCAGAGCGGACTGGATTGGGCCGGACCGGACTTTTTAGCGTGAATAATACAAAATAGACCCGGCAAGCAGGTCCAACTGAGGCAATTTTTCAACCCGGTCTCATTGGAAAACGGAATGGACCCGAGAGGGCGGAGCCTCTGTCGTCACACGATGTAACCCATTAATTGGTGGAAAGGTTTTACATAACAGGAAGAGTCCGACCAGAGCTTTTCCCGACTCAAGATCAAAATTGAAAGTTCTGTCCTCTTTTCGGCTGGATTTTTCTTTGCCGCGGTGTTACTTTCTGCTTTGATTCCCGACCGTGTTCGGGGGACGCAGTGGAGATTTTCTCTGTCCGAAGAACTGCTCTTCCTCCGGGATTCTCCTCCATATTCTGAGTTTCAGAACATGTGGAGCGTTTGAAGCCAAAGAATCAGTCTCACTTTTTATTGTTACTTTTCCTTGCACTACCAATTGACAGCAACTGTCGGCACGCTAACGTGCTGCCTTATTTTCTTTCTCTCCTTGCAGCGCGAGCTGCTTCCCTCAAGCACGCGCGCATGCACTCTTTCCCCGCCCTCTCCTTCACCAAGGAGTTAAAACATACAGGTTGAAGCACGCACACTCATTTCACAACACCTGCGCTCTTCTTGCAGAGAATAATAAATTCTTTCCATACAGTATTTCCCTTTATTTTGGGAGCGCACACGGACCGGAGAAACGTGCGCGCGCAAACACACACACACACACACACACACACCAGTTCCCGTCTCTGTGTGTCCTCGACCCCCGCGGCTGAAGAATGTCCGTTATCGATCCAAACTCATCAAAAACACTTATGATCTGCTTAAAAATCATTTATTGAAGAACATTGGAGTGTTGATCAACATGAAGAGATTTTTTCCCGCTTTTTAATTCAGAACAATAGACTGTTCTGCAGAGCAGCCCCAGATCCTCCGGTCATCTTTTTCATTTTCCCTGCGTTTCTGAGTCAGCTGATGCAGATTCTCTTGACACGCAACTACGTCATCAGTCTACACCCCGTATGGGCTTTCATGGTCCAACCCTCAGAAATGTTCACTCAAAATGCCAGGACTATTCAAGTCCGATCCAGTCCGCTCTGGACCGCTCGGTGGAAATAAAGCAATAGTTTGTGTTTGTGGATCCAGCGCTCTCATCATGTCCCCGAAATGAAAGTCCCCCCCCCCCCCCCCCCAAAAAAAAAAAAGACAGTCTTATCATTTATATCAAGATTTCCCTATTTTTCTTCACCTTTTTGTTGTGCAGCTCCATTCCCCTGCGCACTTGCTCGCTCAGCTGTAGATCCACTCTGGTTTCCCCAAAAGTTTTGGAGAGCGCCGTTTCTGTAAGTGTCGGGCGGTGCGCTGATGCCTCGTTGCTGCCTTGGTAAGGCAAGACAAATTCACAACTCCAGTGTGGCTCCAAACACCATGCCGATCAGTGGCAAATAACAAGCATTCCCAGCAATACAATTTACAGCGTTCCTCGGAGCTCGTAGTTAGTGGACTGAAGTGGCGGACAAATCCTTTCCCCGGTTGTGACAGGCTTGCTAGCTTCGGAGTTGCCCGACCTTGTTCAACAATTTCCAGCTTTTCTTGAAAAGTCCGTCTTGAAAATGGTTTTGACAGCAAGTCTGCCACCAAATCAATTTCTTCACCTCCTTCGTCCATTGTGGGTTGACAAAACAGCTATTAAATCCTCTATTTGCTTGTAGAGCTCGATACAGATGCAGTTTGCTAGCTCTGGCTGGTACGCTCTCTGACTATCCAATCAACGCCTGTGAAAATGCTGACGTTTCCGAACGCCTGCTAGAGGGCCTTGGTGTCGCCAACTCCAACTCTGATTGGTTGAAGCAACAGTTTGCTCAACATTTATTTTATGCTACAGGGCCCGCAGAATTGATTGTGAAGGCCTCCGGGCAGATTTCTTTGACCCTAGCAACAAATAGTGCTGAAATGTGATTGGCTAAATGCTTAAAAATGAAAATACACGTCTGGAAGCAGCGCAACCAGGGGGTTAGCAATAAAAGGAAGCGGACAGACAATTTGGAATTATTGAATACATATTCATGGACAAAACATGATTAATATCAGTCCGTGATTCAGATATTTTTAGGCCAGCAGAGAAGGCCTTGCAGGCCCTGACGGCCCACCACTGCCGTTACCCCAACCTTTACCCGTTATGTCCAGTACCCGTACCCTAATCTTAACCCGGTACTTCCAGTACCGGTACATCCAGTAATGGTACGTTCACTACCGGTAAATCCAGTACGTTCAGTAATGGTACCCTAATCTTAACTTACATCCAGTAACAGAACGTCCAGTAATGGTACATCCAGTCTCGGTACCCTAACTTTAACCCAGTACATCCAGTACCGTAATCTTAACCCAAAATGCACAGTATCCGTACCTTAATCTTAACCTGGTACATCCAGTAGCGGTAAGTCCAGTAACGGTACATCCAGTACCGGTACCCTAATCGAGTACTGGTACCCTAACATTTACCCAGTATGTCCATTACCTTAACCCAATACCAGTACCCTAACATTAAACCGTTACTGGTTCTGGTACCGCATCTGGTTAGTGCCCGGTATCACGTCTGGTACCAGTTCAAGTCCAATACTGCATCTGGTCCGGTGTTGGGTTGGGGTTAAGGTCCCAGTACCGGTGTGCTGCGTGACCTGGTACTGCACCGGTTCCAGTCTGGTACTGCACCGGTTCCAGTTTGTGGCCCGGAGGTAAGGGACCCATGATTTAATAGGAACAGCTAGTACGTTGAAAATTGACGAGTTGGGACAAAAAGTGACACGGAGGGGTTCTTAACCAAACGTCAACATGTGACGACCTGGGAATGAGAATGTGTTGAAATCAAAGATCGAGCTTCATCTTTGTTAAAAAAAAAAAAAAAAAAAAAAAAACATTGAATTTTAAAAATTAGGTTGAAACTTGATGTTAATCGTGTCCTCCTCCCTGCTCTCCTGCCTCTGTCCTGATGAACTCCTCTATCTGTTGTTGTGTGATGTAATACCTCCTATAGAAGGATTAACCCATAAAAATCCTGCCAACATCCCAGTGCAGCTTCAGGACCGCATCTTCTTTGATCAGCCTTGTTGTTGCTTTAAAACAAAGCTCTGCAGATTTATCACTGCATTATCTAAAATCTTTTTTTTTTTTTTTACAGGCTTAATGTCACTTTTTTTTGCTATTCACCAACTATACTACTTTAACTAGAGGATATTTTGTGTCTAATGATGCCTGACTCTGATTCATCCACATGAAAGTGTACTTGATAAGCCTTTGCAGCCTGCAGTGGTCACGTGACCACGTGCAAGGCGTGCGTCTTTACCAGAATGTGCGCCCGCTCGCCCAACTCTAATGCAATCCAGATAAAAGAGCGCTCTGCAAGCCAGGCTCTGCGCCTCAGTAATCAATCAAGCTTCTCGTGTAACGCAGCAGCTAGAAGCAGAGTCATGTCAATGCAGTGCAGCCTGACGCTTCACAGTCACCTTTTTCTCTACCTCTTTCCATCTCTGTCTGTGTCCATGTTTTTGGTTAACTTTTGGTTTTTCTTTTTAATTTTCTTTCAGTATGACAGACTAAACCTGATTAAAGTAAGCATTTCTTCTTTATTTCCACTGACAGTCCCTTCCTTCCCCTGTGGTCCCACCTCCATCCCTCCTTGTTCTTCCACATCAGTCTGAATATTTATGATCTTATGACATCATAAAACTAGGCTTTTCCTAACCTCCTAAAATGTCTTTTCTATTTAGAAAAAACAAAACTTTTTACCACAATCTGCCTGTAGGATACCCTTGTTCCCTTATTTACGGAGGGGGCAACTTTCCATCAATAACCCGCAACAGAAAAAATCCAAAAAGTAGAATTCTATATTATTTAAGGTAGTAAATATTCATTATTATTTCATCACGTTTTCTCAGACAAACATTTTTACACTATTCTTCCTGGTTTAAAATCCCAAAGTTCAAGCCTTCATAGAAAATAATTCAAGTTTTATAGAATGAAAGCAAAGATTTGGTCACAGTTGAGTATTTATGTAACTCTAGCACAGTGATAGATACAGTTCTCCAGCCTAAAAGTTGTCTAAAAAGACCCCCCAAAATTAAAAGACCACCCAAAAAGTTAATCGATTTTTTGAGAATTGACCCCTTAAGGCCCATTGTCTCAAATATGCAATGAACCAAATCCGCCCTATAATTACTTGCATGTAGCCTTTACTTAAAACCAAAAACATACGTGAATATATTTTTTTCGTATCTGAACATAAATCCAGGCATTGAGGGGTTAAGTGTATTATACTCTTCATTCCTCACTACAAGCAACCCCAAAGCAATATAGTCATCTGTTCACGCATTTCTGGGTACCGTATTTTCTAGAGTATAAGTCGAAAGAGCAAAAAATGTCAAATCAGGAAGAAAAAAAACACATAATATAAGTCACACTTTTGGGAGAAAAGTCTGACATTTCAGAACAAATAATAAAAGCTAAAATAAAGAAAAGAAAAATATCAAAGCTTAAGAGGAAAAAAATCAAATTCTCTTCCTTGTTTGTTTTGGACGACACTTCTTCTGCCGCTGTCAGTAGCAAATACTCAGATGCAGTGCCCTCTAGCGGTCGTTAGAGGAAACAACCGCTAAAAGACAAAATAAAATAACAAATAAATGAGCCTATTTATGTTTTAAAAACCACACACACAAATAAGTCGCACCTTTGGCTAAACTATGGAAAAAAAACGTGACTTATACTCTGGAAAATACGGTAATCCTCTAAAAATCTGCGCTCTCAGCAGCAGCCCCTCCCACACCAACAAAAATGAGCTCACGTGCTTACATCACGTGCTTAGATCTCTATTTTTATGGACCAAATATTGGTCTATTAAGCTTAAATTGACTCAAATTGATAAATAGATTTCATCAACCCCACTGCATACATAATGTTTTATTTACACTTTACAAAATATTTTTTGTTTGTTTCCTAAAATTATTGTAAGCTCACATTAGTCTTACTGTTTGAAAAATAATATTTAAAACATCCACAACTTTAATAATTTACTTTAGTATTTTACTATAAAATGGTCACAGTATCTGTTGGATGTAGAAAAATTACATTTTTAAGATATGTGTTTACCAATTTTTATCTGTGACATTTAAATGTTTGCATTTTTTAATGCACTTTATTCTCTTTTTTTTGCTTCATCGTCTACCTGTTAGAACAGCTCACCTGTTGTCTGATCACACAAACCTCTCAGCCCCACTAACAGAGTCAAACACAGTAGTACTAACGTGCGTGACGCGCACCTTATCCAGAAAGTGGCCTCCAAGTAATTCCACTCTCGTGTCTCTGTCACCTTCAAATCAGATTAGCCCACATTAGCTCAGCCGTCGTCACAGCCAGGCAGCTCGCTGCTGCTGCTGACAGCACACGCCCAGCAGAAACCCAGCAAGGGCATCTGCAGCGCACGAGAAAGACATTTGAACAAACAACTCTTCGTCAACGTGAAGGAGTTTGAGGTTCGCCCCCACTGGCCAAGAGAGGGTATTGCATGATGCAGCGATGCATGAACTTAAACTGAAGGGATCAAGGCAAGATTGATTATAACCCCAGAAAATGAAGATATTACTTTAAGGTTTAAAATATGGTTTACTAATACAAATATGTGTAGTCAGGAGAATGTTTTGCTTGTTTTTTCAACTGTGTTGCATTTGTTTCCATCCCTCAAACTCTCCTCTTCTGTCAGCACATCCTCTTCCTTGTTTCTCCCTGTAAACGACCAGCAGCATGTTTTTATTTTCTGTGTCATTCTGTATCATGATAATGTTCTTAGTTAAAGCTCAGATCAATTTTTTAATTATAGCTTGAATTTTGTCTTCTGTGTGTTTTCCTTCAAAATCAAGCTTTACAAAAATGTTTAAGTCTGAAGGTAAAAAAGACATTGCGGTGCCATAAAAAATCAAAATAAAACTAAAAATGTGGCTTTAATATATATGTGTTTGTATATATCTATAAATATATAAACCTTTACTTTGACATCACCTATGGGTAATATTTTACTTGAACAGATAACAAAATAAAACATTAAAAACCATCAGGTCCAGAGTCTCTAATTTATCACACCAAAAAACAGTAGGAACATTTTTCTGAACAATCCAAAAAATATTGAATACTAGCTTAATACCATGATTCAAATGTTGGTATAGTTTATTCCACAGTTAATCTATTAACCTGTTTGGGTGAATTTGATCATTTTAAATACTGGAATGAAACAGAAAAGAGAATCTAAGAAGAAAGAATCAAAACACAGCAGAGGAATTGAACTGTTTACAATTTTTTTTTTAAGTAACTTTTGCTTAAATATCTGGACAAAAACAAGCGCTGAGAGGTAAACTTTCCCTCTAAAATGATCCTTTTTTTAAACTTCTCATGACGATCAACGTTCTCAAAAAGAACTTAAAACGTAGCTTGGATTTTCCGCGACAACGTGACGCACCGCGCATTAAACAGTGCGCTTTTGTTAAAAAAAAAAATTTAAACTTACATTTTATTTAGATTCATGAACACGACTAAATCCTTTTCTTTATATTTATATTTTATTTTAAGCGACCATAGTATGAGCAGCAAGCTCCAGCTGTGCATCACACGGAAGTAACTATCCAATGCAAAATATAGATTAATGTAGAACAACGCACTAAAATGTCTGTAATTAATTCATTGCAATTAACGCGATGATTTGACAGCCCTAAATTTACTATTGTCAGGATTATAGACTACAGCTGTGTTTATACTTATGTGATGGAAATTGGTTTATAATCAGTGTATAAACTTTAAACCTGAGTTTATCTCATATTTACATGCGTGTCCTTGACTCCTGCTGTTTTTAGCTCAAAAATAGAAGTTGAGAAAACTGGATAAAAGTCTGTACTGGAAATACATCATTTACTATTCAGTTTTCTCTGGTGCCCTCTACTGTTGAAAAATCAGATTACACTTAAAATTAAGATGCAATAAAACAGAAGAAGGAAGTGACTATTCTCACAAAATGAGGGTGCGGTTACGGTTCCAGTTAAAATATGTGCAGGTAAGGCTGCAATGTGCATTTTGGCCAACATGAATCTCCATCAGTTGGTTGAATGTAAATATGTGTGAATAACATCAGCCAAAAAAGACTTTCTGAGGCCCTTTTTTTCTTTTTAATTGACCTTCTTTCTTTCAGGATATATATATAGAATATATATAGACTAATGGGGAATAGATTAAACTTTTTTGCACCCGTAAAAAAAGAAATAGAGGAAAATTGTTTTTTAAATCGAATGTCTAATGCATCGTGTCTGCTGTTTTCTTTCCACAGAAGAGCCAAAGCTGGTATAATGTAAGTTTTCTTAATTCTTCATCTATTATCTGTGTTTGTTCTGCTGAAAGTGCATGCAGGTGTCCCGCTTCAAGAGGTGAAAGCGTTTGTCCTAACTTACTTAACTCCACCGCTGTAGGGGACTCACTTATCCTGCAAGCAGGTGTTAGCATGAGCTTAAGAAAGCAAAGATTACTGCTGCAAGTTTCTATTTAGGTTTCCTGCCAGAGATCCTTCCTCTTCCAGAAGTTCTTCCAGCCTGCTTTTTGTTTTTTTACTGTTTTTTCTGCTCCGGCGCATCTCGAGTCAGGTGTGCTCGAGGAGAAAAACACGTTGAAGATGCAGGTCTGAAAACTTCCAGCAAAACCCCGGAGTTGCATTTTTGATTTACGCCACAAGGGGGTGCTCTAAATCTCTTGTAAAACCAGCAGCTAACCCTCAGTCAGTCAGCCAGCTTTACTTAGTGTGTTGTGCGAGTTCACAGACCGAGGATGGATGAGAATCGTGTGTAACTTTAACCTGGAGTGTCTTTTGGAACAGCTGTTCCCATTTCATTTCTCCTTTCTTTCTTGTTTTCACCTCGCCCGTGTATACGTTCTCCTTTTCTCCCCAGCATGAAAGGCAACACATCCTGAGAGTAAGCATGACTCGTGTTCCCGTGCAACCCTGCATAACTCCGGATAGCTCTCTGTCTGTCAGACTTGTGGGATTTTCAAGTCCCTCTTTCCAGTTTCTCATTCCATTCACTTCGCCGAGCGTTGTTACTGGCCCGCTGCAAAGCCACGCCTTTTTCCAGAACAATAAAGTTCAGATTTTTGTTTTTCTTTAAAAATTTCAAATTTTCACATTTGCATTTGTGCTAAAGCTCCTTTGATTAGTTGTCAGATGTTTGTGCCACTCCACAAACATGTATTGTTGGTGTGCAGCAGGTGGTAACAAAAGCACTGAGCTTCTCACTCTACTAAACAACAAACCATTTCAAGAGCCTCTGGATGAGCCATAGGAATGTAGCATGGTGACCTGAGCTGAGGCACGTTCTGGAAAACATCAGCTCTTGGAACGAACGGTTGGCTGTGGGATCTGGCTGTCGCATTAAGCAGGAAATGCAGCAAAACGGACACAGGGGTTGTGATCCAAAAGAGTCCAGAGAGCCTCTTGAACGCACCTCTAACACACTTACGTCAGCTCCTCTCTTTTCCTCTCTTGACCTGATTTTCATAAATACTCAAAATGTCTTCCTGACGCTTCCTCCGGTGGCTCTCGTGTTTACCTCTCAATCCAGTCCACGAGTGTTCAGGATCGCAGCAGTAAACAGAATGTTGGCACAAACCTGTGAAGGAAAATCTTTACTCTAACACGGCTTTTGCGACAAAAACTAACTAACCATTTTTATTATTTTTAAATATATTTTTCAAAAGAGTGAATGCTATTCCAGAAGAAGCTAAATAAATGCAAACATTGGGGAGAAAAGAGTTTAAAGAGTAATTAAAACATAACGATTGTGGATTAGGGCTGCCACGATTAGTCGATTAATTGACTATTAAAATAGTCGTCGATTAGTTGTTACTTTATATCATATAGAGTTGAAAGTTATAATGGTATTCTGTTGGCTTTTTGACTATTTTGACATTTATTAAGGTTTTTCAGACTATTTTGCAGTTTAGCTAATATTTCAGCTACATGCTAGTCGTTTTGGCTCACTCACACTTTTCTTTTGAGTTTTTTTGTCCATTTTAGAGCTTAGCTAATATTTCAGCTTCATTAAAGCTGTTTTGGCTAATTTAGGCTTTTTCCATTTGTTTTAGGGTATTTTGAAGCTTAACTATTTTTTAAACTACATACTAGCAGTTTTGGCTAAGGAGACCAGGAGAAACCTTTATTGAACACATTTTTAAAACTTTAGAAACTAAACTTTTAAACATTAGTATAAATAAAAATGCAGGAATGTTATTCCAGAATAAATCAACTTCAAACTTAAATAACTTTCAATATTTTACTCCCCTTAAAAATAAATTTTGTCAAACTTAAGCGCAAGATAACATCGTACCATTAATTACAACAAAATAAAATGATCTGGAGGGCCAGATATAATTACCCGGAGGGCCGGTTTCGGCCCCCGGGCCTTGACTTTGACACATGTGATATACATGCAGTGTCTGGTAGTCCTTTCCCTCAGATGGTTTTGGCTTGTAGAAAGTAGTCTCAAAAATTTGTTAATTTGACAGCAGATTAGACGCCTCCATTACATTGAGTTTTTTTATTTCTACTGAGCAAAATGCATGAAATAAATTTAAGTGGAAATAATTTACCTAGGAATTTACCTAAGAAACTGCAAACTTAAAGAGGAATAAAACACAGTAAAAAATCTTAACTGCTTTTATCATAATTCCTCCTTGAAAGGGTTAAATAAGAAAAAAAATCTGTTGCCCAAAGAACTAAAAGAAATGGTTTCAAATGTTTTTTTATAAATCAATCTAAAAAATATTTTTTTAACCCAGGTTAGAAAATTCTGTGATTTCAAGAAATTACAAAGCAAAATCTCAAAAGGATTTGATCAAACTAAGTCATCTTTGAGGTGTTTGTCACAAAAACATGTTATCATTCAGTTTTCAGTTTCAGTTTCAGTTTAGTTTATTTTGAACACTATTTAAAACAGTCAAACAGAAAACAAAAGAGTAAACAAAAGGAACAAGTACACACATAACATAGTGTTCAAAAAGGGGTGGGAGGAAGTTAAAAAAACTTATTTAATCCCACCCTCTTAGCCAATCTAGATAATGCTACTCAAGCCAATTAACTCAACAAAGGAAAAAGTCACAAAAAAAAAAAAACACAGCATACACACATGAAAAAAGAAAAAAAAAAATCCATATATATGTAAACACCCGTACACTTTATACCAATGTATATACACGTATATGCGTGTACAGTTACATATATGCAATAATCACCATACATCCACTGTAACCCCTCATTTATTTATGATTATATAGTCATTAAATATTTTTGACCTGTGTTGAATTTTGAATAGCCTTATTGATGAACTATTTTTGATTTTATCAGATAAACTGTTCCACATTCTTGCACCACAAAAGGAAATGCAAAATTGTTTTCTTCTGGTGCGAGTTATATTTATTTTAAATCTAAATTGTCCTCTTAGGGAGTACCCTCCATCTCTACTCGTAAACAGTTTTTGAATGTTGTTGGGCAGCATTTTATTTTGGGCTTTATACATAATTTGTGCAGTTAAATAATTAACCAGATCTTTTAATTTCAGTATCATAGATGCAGCTAGAAAGTATGAACCAAGTGGAGGCTTAAACTAACTTGAATTTAATTTCCGTATTTTGTAGCAGCTGACGTATAATCAAAGAATGATCGACAAATCATTTTCCAACGGCTCAGTTTCCCGCATCCGTCTGGAGGAGCGTCCTCTGTTCAGTCTGGACCGAAAGCACGATTGTTTTCTCTCCTAAAGCTTTGAAGTGTAACGTGGAGAAAAGAGAGATCCAGACATTACCTCAGTCTTCGTGTGAAAACACAACTCTCTGAATGCATTCATCAGTTTTTCTTGACTGCATTTCGACTCGGCTCCATGCAGTCCGTCTTCTTCTTCTCTGACGTTCACCTGAAACCGAGCAAGGCTGAACTGAACAAACAGAACCAGATCTGTTCTCTCTCTGAGTGAAATCTTTCTCCTTAAAAAAGTTTCAGTTTGAGATAAAACCTTTGAGCATATCTCCGTAGATACTAGAGATAACTGCATTCACTAACTTAGTCATCATTATTTATTAGTGGATAATTCTGTGTTCTTGTCTTTGTCTAATCATGACAAGTTTTACTAAAACTAGAAAAGTTCCATCACCTGCAATTATGTTAGTGGAAATGCTTTTTTGCTGAATGTTGTTGCTGAAGCTGTTTGTTCAAGATGCTTAAGCAATTTAGATGCCAAACTTGCATTTTTGAGAATTTGTAAAAGAAATAAAAAATCGTAAAACTTGCAAAACATTTCAAAAATTGCATAGAATGTACAAATACTAAAAGTAATTGCATGAATGTCCTGAACGTTTTGATACCATGTTTTAAAGTGCACAAAAAATTGAAAGAATTTTATGTTAAAAAATTGCAAACATTTTAAAATGCACAAAGCGTGTGAATACCAAACTTAAATAATTTGCAGAAAATGCACAAAGAATTTGAAAAATCAGTTGAAAAATCTATTGAAAACTTTCTTGAAAAATCGTAAAAATTGTGAAAATATCAAAAATTGCTTAAAATTTAGAAATACCTAAAGTAACAGCATGAATGTCCTGAACGTGCTGAACGTTTTGATACCATGTTTTAAAGTGCACAAAAAATTGAAAGAATTTTATGTTAAAAAATTGCAAACATTTTAAAATGCACAAAGCGTGTGAATACCAAAGGTACAGGCTTGAATGTCCTGGATGTGCTGAGCGTTTTGATACCATACTAGTACATTTTTCAGAAAGTGCACAAATATTTAAAGAATTCAGTAAAAATTATCTAAAAATTGCGTGAAAATAAAAAAGAAAATTTGTAAAATTTTCAAAAAATGTGTAAGCGAAAGTAGAATCATGAATGTCTTAAACGTGCTGAATGTATTTGACACCAAACTTGCATAATTTGCAGAAAATGCACAAAGAATTTGAAAAATCTATTGAAAATTTTTCTGAAAAATCATAAAATTAGGAAAATTTCAAAAATTGCTTAAAATTCAGAAATACATAAAGTAACAGCATGAATATCCTGAATTTGTTGAACATTTCGATACCAATATTGCAGATTTTTTAAGGTGCACAAAGAATTGAAAGAAATTTGTGAAACAGATCGCAAACATTTTTAAAGGATAAAAGGTGTGAATACCAAAAGTACACGGATAAATGTCCTGGATGTGCTGAGCGCTTTCATACCAGACTTGGATAACTTTTAGAAAGTGCACAAATATTTGAAGAATTAAGGGACAAACAAATCTCCAAATTGCATAAAAATGTGAAAAATTGTGTAAAATTTAAATAACTATTTGAGTAAAAGTTCAATCATGAATTTCCTGAACGTGCTGAATGTTTTGACATCAAACTTGCATAATTTGCAGAAAGAGTTTGAAAAATGTTTTGAAAAATCTATTGAAAACTTTCCTGAAAAATCATAAAAATTGAAAATTTCAAAAATTCCTTAAAATTTAGAAATACCAAAAGTAATAGTAAGTAGAATTCCATTCATTTTCAATGGGGCTGAAAAATCGAATAAGTTGCGTAAAATCTTGAAAAATATATAAAGTACAAATACCAAAAGTGCAACAGGAATGTCCTGATTGCTTTGATAAAAAGATCGCAGAAATTGATGAAAGTGTGGAAAAATCAATACATTTCAGAAAAGCAAACCCACCTTCAATAAATGCCCTTTAAAACTTTAGTAATTGTAAGTAAATCTAAAAAAAAAAAGATTATTGTTGAAAAATCAAAGAGTGAAACTCCTATAGAATCATTACAAACAGATTGAATTGTTTTAAACCTTTTTTAGACCCCCAAATTTAGCATTTCAACATCTTGAAAGTATGTAAAGTTGAAAATGCATGATGATTCCGATAATGAACTCGATACCCCAGCAAAGGTTTCCTGAGCCTTTAAACTGTCTCTCAGTCTGGATCAGTCGCTCTCAGTCATGGGAAAGGCTGCTGACTCGACAAATATTCAGTAGACAGTCATCAACGGCCTTCACACCAAAGTCAAGCCACAGAAGGTCATCGCTTCACAAGCTGGATGTTCAGAATCAATCATATAAAAATGAGTGGAAGGAAAAAGTGTGAGAGGAAAATCAAGAGCCACCTGAACTCGGGGGGTTCTTTTTAGATGACAATGAAATAAAAAATGTGTATTTTATTTGGAAATCAAGGTCCCAAAGTCTGGAGGAGACCAGACTCAGAAAAACTCGTCTGCTGGTGTTAATCGACTGTGGTTTTAAAGTCCACAGTCAATGAAACCATCTAGCAGTAAATGCAGGAGCACTTGTTTAAAGGCTGTATGGAGATGCAGATTTTATTCTCCTGAAGGACTTGGCGATGGTTCCCCGGCAGGGTTCAATGACCGGGATGTTACTGGGCTTGATTGACCTGTAAACCTGCTTGACCTGAATTCAATAGAAAATCTATGAAGGTGGCAAGAAAAAGATGGGAGACACCTGACCCAACATTCAAAATGTTCTCAAAGTCCCACTCTGATCATCTGTTGAGATATTTTCAAAGCATTCTTGGTAGTCTTTTAAACTTTAAATTTTCAATTTAAAAACCTGCGTTATTTTCTAGTTTCTGCTGTAGTTCCTTGAAAGTAGTAGTCCCTGCCTACAACCTCTGAGTTGTAGGCTTGACCATTGGCGTCAGCTAGCTCACAAAAGAGTGGATGCATCAGAATGGAGCAGAGCAGTTAGCTGGTAGCTTTCCCAGCGTATTTTCTACGTCACAAAAAAGCTATTTTTCAAAACGAATTGTTTTATCTGCTCCTGATTCACAACAATTTGAATTAAGAAATACTCAGATGCACAATTTTGAGCTTTATTTTCTTTATGTATGTTCTCCATCATGAGGAAAATAACACAAGAATATGCTAAAAACCAGCAAAAAACCATTGTCATTTGAAGCTGATCGTCTCCATGCTGGGATACCAACCATGTTTTAACTTTTGTAAAATCGTTCCCAGAGATCTTTTAATTTTGATTATAAAGTTTTTTAGCCAAAATTAAAATCCTTTGTACTTTTTAAAACATTTTCTGCACAGTGGAAGCAGCTGGTTAGCAACACAGTTCTGGTTTGTGGGTTGGGGAAGGGCCAGACTCTCGCTATGCTTTTTCTAGCATCTGGTTTTCATCTGTCTCTGATTTTAATCAAGAAATACTAAGAAATCATGATTCATATATTCTTTTTATAGGTTCTCTATTATGATAAAAATTCTACAAGAACATGTTAAATACACACCAAAACAAAAAAATGTTCCTGCGTGGCTCTTTAAAGCAGTTTTTAAACAAAAGGAGGCCCACCCCTGTATTGTATGCATAGATTTTTTTTCAGTAGTTTAGCATTTGTTCTAAAAACAAACTTTTTAAAGGATCTGATTGGATATCATATTTTATTAAGATACCAGACTTGAGTTTTTTTTTTAGATTTTATGCAAAAATCAACAAAAATTAAAAGAAAGAAATAAAAACTAACAATATTTACATTTTAGGGTATTTTCTCTATATATTATAGGAGTTTCATATTTTGAATTGATGGACCAAAATGTTGAAAGTCCCACATTACAACTTCTGTTATTTTAAAAGACATTCCCAGTAGTGTTTTAATTATGATTATAAAGTTTTTAACCAGAATCTCAGAACCTAAATGTCTCTAAAAGCCATTTTCATGTTGATCTGAAGCCTCTGTTTCCAAAATCTCCTCTGAGGGGGCGTGGCTTTTGGAGCTGAGCTGGGTATCCCCACCCTTGATCCCTCCCTGTCTGATTATGATACCTCTGTGTCTCGGTAGTGTAAATCTTCTCCACTGCTACATCAAAACGTCAAACAATACCAGCAATGCCCAGCCCTATAGACGAGGAGGTTTAGCGCCTGTGCAGGTTAGCCGTTTTGACGTAAAAACGACCCATTAACTGCTACGGAGCTTGTCTGTGACAGTTTGATTGACGGCGATTTAAAAGGAAGAATACTCAGAAATGCCAAAAAAAATTATTTCTTATAACATTTGTTGTCCTCCATAAGAAAAATGCCACACATAAATGTTAAAAACTCAAAAAACATTATTTTAATTTTAAAGTTTTTTGGAATATTTAATTTTTTCCCCCCTAAAGAAGTACCTCTATTTTGCCTTTATGCCAGTTTGGCACAATGTTTCAGAGGGTTCAGAAAGTTTAATTAAGACTTAAAAAAGCTTAGAAGACAATCAAGCCTTTCATTAGTCATTACACTTCTATGAGGTGGTACCAAATGTAACCTAACTGATAAGACAGGTTTATTATTTATGGAGGAAGAGCACACTCCTTTAGCACACACCTTCTTTACAGTACCAGTCTCCTGCATCCCCTACTGTTTGTGCAGCAGGTTAATAATGAACCAAATCAATACGCCCTCTGTGTCTGCAGTCCCACCTCATCCAAGGTAGCACACAGTACCTGAACTATGGACGCTGCATCGCTCACAGTATTTAGGTATTATCTTTTACTTCAATGGAAGGATCAGGTCACTTTGAGGGAGGAGTCATCGTTTCCTAAAAGTTTCATGATACAAAGGATTAAAGCATTGTTCTGCTCTCCATCAAACCGTTGACCCCAAAGAGCTGTTTCTCTTACTCCATCTCTGCTGAAAAACAGCTTATCTTCATCCTGCAGAATAGTGCTGCCACAAACGATTATTTTAATAGTCGACTAATCACCGATTATTTTTTCAGATTAGTCAACTAATCGGTTCATGCGTTAAGTGGATGTAAAACACACATCTTAACCATCATTAGCTTTAAACTAACTAAAAACAGAGACAACTAATATGGTAGTTAGTCGTAGACTGTTTTAATAGTCGATTAGTCTTAATCTTTTAAATTAGGTTTTGAATTAATCGTCGACTATTTTAATCGTGGATTAGTTATCGAATTTTAATGTAGTCGTCATCTAAAATCGTCAATTAGTAATCAAATAATCCACTAATTGACAATTGAATTATTCGTCGACTATTTTAATCGTCAATTAGCTGTCGATGTGTTAACACATTGACTATTTAATTAACTGTTGACCATTTTAATGGTCGATTAGTCGTCGATTAGTCGACTAATCGTGGCAACCCTACCGCAGGAGTTGTGCGTTAAAGTCCTTCAGAACTATTCCTAACCTCACAGCTGCCGTTTTGAGTTACAGTTTGAAGTTGTTGTATTTTTTGAAGGCCGCTAAAATAAGAGCAGCGCATTTTTCTCATCTCCTTACGGTACGGCGGGAGGATCGAGTGTCAAAGAATATGTGGTTGAAGTCTAAGCCAAGGCTGAGACAAAATGCCTTCAGAGCCATCCAATGATCCGAGATCAGCACTTTTACTTCCTTTGGTTTAGTCTTTTCGTAAATACATAAAAGAGAAGACTGGCTCACAACCAAACTCCGATTCTCTCAGGATAGACGGTGTTGTTTTGCAGTCGGAGGTAACTGGAGGTTGTGTTCACATCTGTTCTCCATAAATCAATCACTCGGAGAGACAGCAGGATGGACGGGAGGCATGCTCTGCTCGAGGGGTCACGTTTTTATTTCTTGCGTCCACTTACTTCCTCCAGCTTTGAGGAGGCTGCTTGCAGAGCTCTCCACAAAGTAAACCTGCTTAATTCTGTCCTGCTTGTAAACGGAGCAATTACAAGGCACTTGAGACTTGGACGGCACCTCACACACACACACTCTGAGCACACACTTACTAGGAGGAGTGAGCTGGAGGAGGAAAAAAAGGAAAGAGCTTGTGGGATGATAATAAAGAACTTGTTGGCTGGGGTTACTAGAGGGCAACGGCCGTAACTCCTCTCCCTGTGAGTGTGTGAAAGGAAGTGGCAGTCAGACAACGGAGGGGCAGCACTAGGATCATGTGGCTGGAGCGCTCGGTGTCCACCACTCCACTCTGAAAGCAAAGGGGGGGGCGGACACAGCAGCCTCCACGCCGCCGGACTCGCCAGCTGCTTCTTATTCTTCCAAACTCTTCTGTAAACCGGGGGAGCCCTCCAACATCAGAGGAAGAGGAAAAAACAGAGTTGATGGACGCGGAGCCGGACGACGACTGCGCCATGTCGGAGTGGGAGGCCATGCTGGAGCTGGATGAGGCGCTGGCGGGGTGGCTCCTTCAGGGTCCGGCCAGGGGAGAGTGGGGTTGGGAGTGGGGTTGGGCTGCGTCGGACCTCCAGGACCCGGACTGGGACGATGAAGACATCCCGGCTGTAAGTTGACTCCTGCTTGAGCTGAGGGACGATCACCAACAGAAAACAGGCTATTTGGTCACAAACTTTGTTTTTGCTGTTCGCTGCTGCGACGGCGGCTTTGTGGTAACGAAATAAAAACCTCTGGTTTTGGTTATGAGTCATAGCTGTTGGAATTCTTGCGGACCTCACTGAGGCCTCCTGTCAGAGGAGGTTACTCCCATTATATCAAAAACACAGGTGTGTGTTTGGTTTATCTGACTCACAGGGGGAGCGTGGTGTGTGTAAACAGTTTAGAGATGTCACTCACGTTGCCAGCAGCAGAAGACGCTCTACGCGGACAAGCTTTCCTTTTCTCGCCAGCCGTGCTCCAAAGGTTTTTTTTTTGTTTTGTTTTTGTTGGATTGGCAGCTATAGTTTCCTGAACATTTCCTGCTGAATGGAAACATCTGGTGCAGATACAGAGAGCCTTCGCTTCAGTGAACACTTCTTTTTTTTTGGCACATCTTAGACTCAAATAATCAAGACTACTTGAGCTAAAGGAAGCAAAAAAAAAAATGAAAGATTTTTCCAAGAACTAGAGGAACTTTTCTCCGCCGATACCACATATCCCTGACACATTAACAAAACCAAAAATTGATTTTTTTCTAACCCTAAACTCCTGTCACGGTAGCATGTGCATCAAATGATCTGCTAATCTCTTACTGTTAGCTCGGGCTGCTTTCTTCTATTTTCCATCCACCATATTTCCATCTACCTGTCAAAACCCCTCACGCTGCGGGAGCGGAGGCCCGGCTGAATAAAAGCAGGGTGTCCCCCTCCCTCCCTCCCTCGCCAAAGCTGTGGGTGGTTTTCACGAGGTGATCTCACATGCTAGCAGACACGAATAACCCGGGAAAGTCTTGCCATGAAGCATGCGGATGAGAGCGTGAGCCGCGGAGGAGGCCGTCTGTAACGTCAGTGTGTCCGCTCCTGCAGGTGCTGAGCCCGACGTACAAGCAGCGCAATGAGGACTTCAGGAAACTCTTCAAGCAGCTCCCTGACACAGAGAGGCTCATTGTGGGTGAGTCACACACTCGGGCCATCTGAGCGCTGGCACAGGCCGGCCAACTTGTTAGTAATTAGAAAATGATTAATCCTCATTGAGCTGTGCCTTAAATGCATACAGTGTTTCTTCTGCGTACCTGGTATTCTCAGTACTCTTCCAAATACAAGTGTTGCAATTCAGTTGAGTCTTTTATCTGATTAAATGTTATAAAACGAATGATATCAATGCGGTAGTAATGTAAAAAATGATTAAAGTCGCACTCTGATCGTCCCTTGTTTTTTATTTATGCTGTTTTTAGCTCAGATAAAAAAAACAAAAAAACTTGTGTCGTTTTCTAGAACTTAATTTCCGCAGAGCAACCCCTCCCCCTCCCTCATGACCCTCATTCATCACAATGGATATTTCCATTAATACCACCGCAACAGATCACTTTATACACTTTTCTAAGACAGATGTGAACATTTTCAACCTTTCCTGTCTTAAATAAACTCTTGAAGTCCATTTTTGTATGGAGCTTGCTGTGCTGCTACAGATATTTTCTTCCTGTAATTTTCCAAGTTCCCACAGTCAGTGAATGCACCAAGACTGAGGGTACCCCTCTCAACGATTTTGATTGGTCCTTTATGATAGCCCTGCCCCCACACGTCAGAAAAAGGCCAAAAGTTTCAAACTGGAAATTTTTAGATTCAAAGCTAGAGAAAAATTGAGAGTGAAAAAAGTTTTGAAATTGAAATTTTGATTTTTGAAACTTAAAAACAGAATATATGAAGCTGAAAATATGAAATATATGAATTTCAGAAAGTTTCAGATACTTAATTTTTATAGCTCAACACCAATATTTCAACTTGATTTTTTCAATTTATTTATAAACAAGTTTCAAATCTTTATGGCTTCGATTTGACTCCATATTTGTATAGAATAAAAACAAAGATCTGATCGCGATCAGAGATTTATCAAGAGGACTGGAGTCTGTAAAGAAGACCAGTGTTGCCAGATAGTGTAAGAGTTTCCCAGCCCAAAAGTAATCTAAAAAGCACCAGATCTGGCAAGACTACAGCAGACACGGCACGACGGAAATTGATTGACAAGGGCAACAGCCAATCAGGGCTCAGAACACAGTGGGCTGTAGAGGAAAAAGAGAGAGAGGAAAAAATAAAGGCACTGAAAAACGAGTAATGGTGAAACCGCGAAAGATGAACCGCGATTTACTTAGAAAAACAATTTTAAACTTATTTTTTTTTACTGCTGTCATGTGATTGCCCTTTTTGTGCGGTTAAATACTCATTAATCTAATTAATTGTTGATCTAAATAATTGGTAGTTTTGAGGCATTTTTTTATTTAAATTCTTGACATTGTGGTGCAGTAAAAGATACAATTTATAAACTTGTTCTTAATGTTACAGACTGCCAACCTTCACTTTCAAATCACCAAGGGGTATTTTTTCAACCTCAAACAGTTAAAGAAAAGACTTATACATATATATATGTAAATAAATATATATATATATGTGTGTATGTGTACACATATACATATATTTATATACATATATGTAGATGTATGTGTATATATAAAACATGTTTTTAACTGAGTTATAATAAAACAATAGATTTAATAAATTTTTTAAAAATAACTTTGTGATTTGTGTAATAACGCTGTGATTAATCGCAATTAATTCGATAATTTGACACCCTCAAATCTTCCTCCATCAACGGAAAAAGGTCACATGAGCATGCTGCAAACACCAACAACATAATTTTCATCTGAATGGGTATTGATAGTTTATACCATGGTTGCCCAAAGTGGGGCCCGCAGGCCAAGTTTGGCCCACCAAAGGTCATCTTTTGGCCCGCCAAGTCGTGGCTGCGTAAGCCGCGGAGTGTTCAGTTGAAACCCCTTACCCGTTTCCCATTGATTCTCTGTGGTGTTCCAAAACTCTACGTCTATAATATACTTTCGGCCTCCAGGTGGCGCAGTTAGCATTTTAGCTAACTCTTGTTTTTCAATAAAAAATGGCCAGTGATGCCTTGCTGTTAAAAGTTTTTAAAAACATCCGTTATTTAGTTTTTATTCTTACTAATGTGTGTTACCTAAATGAATACATAATCAAAATAAATGAATTAAACCATATTCTTTATTTTCTCCTTTAATTGTATGACTATAAAAAAAAATATTGTTCTTTACCCGCAGACCGGGAGCCCGTTTAGATTTTGGTCCTTTGAGTGAAAAAGTTTGGGCGCCCCTGCTTTATACTGTGGATGAACAAAACCAATCAAAAGTTTGATTATAAGTGTCAGGAACTACAAAAACACTTGAAACAATCCTAAAAAGAATCCCAAATCTGACCCTTTTGTTTCTTTAGTGCAGTTTACAGACGATTCTAAACAGTCGGTTTGGTGAATGTTTGACCTTTTTAGTCAAGTGTTTTGCGCAGAAACTCAGTTTAGGCATCTGAAGTGGCAGTGTCATTTACCTCTCAATTTTCCAGCCGCTTCACCAAAACATGCAGACAAAGCGCTGTTGACTCTCTGCATGAAGAAGTTGCGTTTGGGTTGGTGCAGCCTGACCCCGCTCTTGCCTGCAGCAGAACTCCCTCACACCACCACTAATCCTCGCATGAGCTCAGCAGTGAAGCTCATGCTTTCACAGGAATCCACTGTTTGACAACAAACAGAAAGGCAGCACTTCCAAACACATGACCTGGATTGCCTTAAGTGTCTGTTCCAGTCATCATCATTCCAATACAGATGGTCTTTAGCCAACTTTAGGTCTCTTCTTCCTCTCCTGACAGCCTGCTACCTGAAGCATACGCATTATTGATACAGGCAGTCAGTATTAATCATTGAGTGAAGATTTATGCCTGCAAAGACAACGTTTCTCCTCCCAGGAGAGTCATTCTGACCCTGTCAGAACAGTCCCAACCTGAATCATGTACTCTCCCTCTTTTAAATATTATTACTTCAAACTTGTGTGTCCTGACTCCTTAAATTAAAGTCATGCCAGAACATAAGTGTAGTATTGTTACCTCTTCTATTCAGAATGGTTCAGGAAATGACATTAAATCTACAATTTATGTCCATATTTTGTAAAAAAGTTGTAAAAAATGATTTTACTTCATCAGCTGGAATAATTTAGTTCCTTTCTGAGCTGCTCATCGACATTTTTAGCACAAGGGAGAGGGAGCTCTGGCCACACGCAAGATGGCGTCAGAATCAATCGAAATCCTAACTTTAGCCGGTTGCGTAAGCGGACATTTCCTAAACTTGAGGAAACTCTTTCAAAATAATATTCTAAAACCTTTTCAGAACTATCAGCTTTTGCCCCTTTGAATGTGAATTATCTGTAAATGTTTTTTTTCTCCGTGAATCAGCTGATAAGAGCTGCAAAATGCAGTTTTTTTTCTATATGACAGAGAGTAATCTCACTGTATTTTCACGGACCGGCCAGTACAAAGCAGAGGCGGATTTTTTTTCTTTTTTTTTTTTTAAGTCTCCAGTTTCCTCAGTTACTTTTGAGAGTATAAAGTTTATTTTCATCCTCTGTAAAATATCTGCAGCTGCTGGTTTAAACTTTATTTCTACACTAGATTTCATGTTGGATCCATTAAAATGAGATAAAGATTTTACCTTAACACGTAGGTGTCGTAGTGGAACCTTAAAAAATCAGACGCCAACTTCAGCCTCGTCCAACTTTTAGGTGCGACAAATAAATACAAAATAATAAACATCATAGTTTGAGCAGCTTTATTAGCGGGATCCTTTTAACATTGAACAGACTGTTGCTGAATATTATACAATATTATTATGGTGTGTGGGAACAACTGTCACAATAAATCCATATTTGAAGGAAAGATTCCTGGTTTTTGTCTGTCAAAGGGAGGTTTCTTTTATTTTAAAATTTCTTCTGTTTGGCTCTTTTCTACAAAAAGAAACTTTACAAGTTTTTTTTGTTTTGTTTTGTTTTACTTTGCTAGCTTAATTGTTTCAATGTAGCAGTCAGCACAGCCAAGTATGTGTTTTTGATTTGTGTTCTTAGCGACTTGGCATGCGTCAATGTGATGTGGTGGAGATTTTTTTCCAAAATAAAACCTCCTTAAGAATCAAATTGTAAATAAATTGGTAAAAATGTAGGTTGTGCTTGTCTCCTCTACCATTGTTATCTGCTACCAACTGTCCGGTCAGGAGGGGGTTGAAGAGAGAATAGGAACATTCTTCACATCATACTCATTTTGACAGGTGACCTTTGACCCCTACACCATCAATCAAACTGAATTTGACAGGTTATCTATTAATATAAACGTTGTATCCATTTGATATCCAAATAGAAACCCTTTTTGTTGAGCTTTGACCACCCCCTTCCTTCCCTCCCCCTAGCCCCACCCAATCTCGGTGGGTGGGGGATGGGCAAGGATAAGGGTGGAGCTTTGAGCAGAAATGGGAAAGAGGTATGGAATCCATCAAAGCTTGATGAAAATGGTCTCAATTTTGTATCAAATGAAAACAAATTTTATATTAACAGATGGTCAATTTCTGTTTAAATGGTTGCATAGGGGGTCAGAGGTCAAACTGAATTTGATATAAAGTATATTCATATTCTCTCTGGTTGGGATACTGATTTTGTGAGTCGTTTGTGTTGCAGACTACTCCTGTGCTCTTCAACGGGACATCCTCCTGCAGGGAAGACTCTACCTCTCTGAGAACTGGATCTGTTTCTATAGCAACATCTTCCGATGGGAAACACTGGTAATGCCCTTCAGGCTTCTGTTCAGTTTTCTGCACGGCATCGACAAGCCGTGTGAGCGTGTACAACTGATCTGTCCGTGTTTGTGCAGCTAACAGTCAGACTGAAGGACATCTGCTCCATGACTAAAGAGAAGACAGCACGCCTCATTCCCAATGCCATCCAGGTCTGCACGGACACGGAGAAGGTACTGGAGACAAAGCGTGTGATCCGCAGAGTCTCTCACACTTCCATGTTTAATCTGTGAACAAACGGGAAAAGTCGTGACAGTCTGAAGGGGGAGTATGTTCTTGTTTATAGTAAGAGTTCAAGATAATCATCAGAAGTTCAAATGTGTTACTGCTAATTCCCATAATTCCAAACTATCAGGAATTAAACAGTAAGGTTGTGAGTGTTCATCAGTGTTGCATTTCCTACTCACAGCACTTCTTCACCTCATTCGGAGCCAGAGATCGGACATACATGATGATGTTCCGGTTATGGCAGAATGCGCTCCTCGATAAAGTCAGTACATCCGATCTGAATATACCAAAAGGAAAATTTAAGAGCGTTCATTTATTATTATTTCTTTTTTGGACCTCCACAGCCCTTGTGCCCCAAAGAGCTGTGGCACTTTGTCCATCAGTGCTATGGCAACGAGCTGGGCCTGACCAGTGACGATGAGGACTACGTTCCCCCTGATGACGACTTCAACACCATGGGGTGAGTCTGCTTGACCAACCTTTATTAAACCGTTTGGGTCAGTTGGTTGACACAAAACTGAAATCAAAATAAAAACAGTTTAGAAATCAGGAACTATTGCACCAACCAATAACGAAAAGTGGTGTGACGGGAGGAGTTTCATTGAGTTTGTTTTCATTTTGGTCAACACAACTAATTACTCCACTATTCACACAAATGATCTGGGTTCGGTTTCACAGCAGATCTTCCTTCTAATACAGTCCTATGAATTTACCCAGACTTGGGACAACGACATGGTAACACTGGAAAATACTGGAAGGCACTAACCAGCCTGACTCTGCACAGTCCGTTGTAGAACAGCCACATGTCTGTATATTGACTCTAGAATCTTCATCCAAAGGAAATTTTGCTCATTTTTGCTCAAAAACCTGAGTTTCGTTCTAAATTTCTATTTCTGAGAGGCCGGATTTGATTGTTTGGTCTTTTTGTTCAGACCTTTCTGGAAAACAAGCGAAAGTCTTTTTCACAGCAGAATTCCTGACAAGTCCTGTTTTGAAAGTCAAGTATCAAAAGTTCTCAAGTCCCAAACCTCAAGTATCAAGTCAAGTTTTCGGCTTCAAGTTATTGAAGTCTAGTTTCAGGCCTTGTCTCAATTCCGTAAAGTTAAGTCTTAATCCAAGTTTCAAGTTCTTGATGTCAAGTTTCACATCAAGTCTCAAATCCTGGATGTCAAGTCTCAACCCATGTTTTCAGTCCTTGAAGTCAAGTCTCAAGTCCTTGGAGACAAGTCTCAAGACAAGTTTCAAATTCTTGAAATTTAGTCTCAAACGTTGGAGTCAAGTCTTAACTCGTATTTCAAGTCCTTGATGTTAAGTCTCATGTCCTTGTAGTCAAGTCTCAACCCATGTTTCAAGTCCTTAAAGTAAAGTCTCAACCTATATATTTTAAGTCCTTGACGTCAAGTCTCAAGTCCTTGAAGACAAGTCTAAAGACAAGTTTCCAAACCTTGATGTCAAGTCTCAACCCATGTTTCAAGTTCTTGAAGTCACTAGTCAAACATTGAAGTCAAGACTTAACTCATATTTCAAGTCCTTGATGTCAAGTCTTAAGTCTTTATAGTCGAGTCTCAAGCCAAGTTTCAAGTCCTTGAAGTCAAGTCTCAAGTCCTTGAAGACAAGTTTCAAATCCTTGATGTCAAGTCTCAACCCATGTTTCAAGTTCTTGAAGTCAAGTCCTAACTCATATTACAAGTCCTTGACTTCAAGTCTCAAGTCCCTGTGGCCAAGTTTCTAGCCAAGTTACAAGTCCTTAAAGTCAAGTTCCAAGCCATGTTTCAAGTCTTGACTCCAATATAGGAAGCAAGTTTTGCCAATTTTGAAATCCTTGAAGCCAAGTCTCAGATCAAGTCTCAAGTCCTTGAAGTCAAGTCCCAAGTCAAGTTTTAAGTCTTTGATGTCAAGTCTGGAGTCAAAGTTCAAGTCTCTGATGTCAATTTTCAAATCAAATTTTAGATTTAATTTTCTGCTTTTAGGATTAATGTGAAACTCAAGTCTGAGAGTGAAGTCCAAGTCCCCGTAGTTTGCAGAACCAGTAATGTGGATACAGTAGAGTCCTGGATTATTATCTGTTCACAGATATGAAAACATGAAGATACAATCTGACATTTGTGTCATTAAATGTTGTGAGTGCACATGCTGTATTTGTGTGTTCATTGGTTTAATACCAGAAGTGTTGTAATTTAAAACCTTGTCTCCTATGTTTGCATAATTTGTGGCATTTTCCATTATTAAGATGTCTTTTGAAAATGTCAGCACAACCCTGACATGCTTGAGGAAGGAGTTTTCTGTTCTTTTATCTGTCATTTTTCTGGTTTGCAAACATTCCTTTGCGTTGTTAGAAAAGAACATTATTCAGAAGTTGAGACTGAATTCTTGGAACTAAAACTCCCTCCATCTCTGTTATCTGGCGCCTCCAGGTTTAGCGAGGAGATTCCAAATGAGGAGAACGAGATCAACAATGACAACTTGACAAAGAGCAGTGCAGAGGCCAAGCCTGAGGGGAGCCCTCCTCCGTCGCTCAAGAAGGTCATCCCAAACAGCGCCATCCCAAGCCCTGGCAACAATGACACACCCATCACAGTAAGCTGCACGCTGGTTCTTAAACTCCTCTAGAGATCAGAGTTGGGGGGTTACAGATGGAATTTTTTTCCCTCAGTTTGACCTTCCAGTGGAGGAATTTGCCGACTGCCTCGCAGACGGAGAGCTGTTGGCTGTTCCTCTACTAGAAGAGGAGAAGAAAGAGACCAGTGGACCCGAAGGCCCGGTTCCATCACCATCCCTGGACCTAAATGACAATGAAGATATCCCCACTGAGCTCAGCGACTCCTCAGAAACACACGATGAAGGTATTTCCGCCTCCACTTCTTCCTCACACTTCCAGGATGTTGAGGAAATTAGGAAAAGAATCACGGCTTCTTGTATTTCTTTGATGTTCAGGTGAGGTGCAGGCCTTCCATGAGGATCTGAACGGCAGGCAGCATATCAACGAGGTGTATCGGATCAGCGTGGACAAACTCTACGACATCCTCTTCAACAAGTCTCAATTTATGAGCGACTTCATGGAGCAACGGCGATTCTCGGGTTATTACCCCCTACATTCTTATGGTAATACAGTCACTTTCCAACTGACCTTTATCGTTCAGTAAAATCTGACTTTGTTTTCATCCAGACGTGGTGTACCACCCGTGGAAGAAGGACGAAGCTGGACATCAGACCAGAGAGATCATGTACACCATCTCTCTGTCCAACCCTCTGGCGCCTAAGACCGCCGCAGTCACTGAGACGCAGGTAGAGCAAACCCCACAAGACGTGCCTCCCACCTGTTGATGAGATGAAAACACTTGTTGTTGATCTCCGTAGACGTTGTACAAAGCCAGCCAGGAGAGTGAGTGTTATATAATCGACGCAGAGGTCATCACGCACGACGTGCCCTACCATGATTACTTCTACACTCTCAACCGCTACATGCTAACACGCGTGGCCAAGAACAAGTGTCGGTTACGGTGAGGGCCCTCGACTCATTTGAACCAAATGTCGCCGTCTGCTTTTCGTCTTTGCCGTGTTTGTTTTTGGAGTTGCCGAAAATGAGCGCGCACTTGTGCCCCTCAGGATATCAACGGAGCTGCGTTTCCGGAAACAGCCGTGGGGTCTGGTGAAGGGCTTAATAGAGAAAAACTTTTGGAGTGGACTGGAGGAGAACTTCCGACATCTTGGTAACATTTTCTGTTATTTTGCTTGTCTGTCTGGGTCACAACTAACTCCTACTAATATCACAACAACAACAAAAATGTATGTTTTTGCAGCTTACGTGTCTGGCTGAGTTTTTGTGATTGAATACCAAAAAAAACATCAAAAATTCTGTCATGAAAACATAAAAGAAAATGCCTAAAATATAAAGAGTCTCTTGACTCCACAAGGGGTCCCAGGTGTGGCTCTCCTTGTTCCGGTCACCAGCCTGGTTAAAGCACAGGCTTGTGTTAAGAACATAGACATATATAAACTCTCTGGACAAAGCAAGATGTTGACGTCACCCATCGTAAATGCCTTACTTCCGGCCCTTGCCAAATCAGGCCCAAGCCGTCACCGTGGCTTCCTGTTTGTCTGCCGCCATATTGGAACCTAACAACAGTGATTGGTCCGAGTCTCTCTGAGTCACGTTTTTAGAGGAACTCAGCGATCATGAGCAGGCCCGACCCTGGGCTGCGTGGTGCCCTCGACGAAATGTAATCTCATGCCGCACGCACACACACATAAGAAATAATTATCCCATTTTTTAACATTTTACACGAAATGAGTGATGTTAAAATGTAAAAAAAAAAAATTATTGCAATTTGCGCGCCCTCCAGTAAATGGCACCCTAGGCAGCCGCCTAGCATGCCTGTGCCCAGGGCTGGCTCTGATCATGAGTCAGCTTGTTCCACACCCCTTAAACTGAAAGCGGCTCGGGAGAAGCTGTCAATCCAACATTCGCAGTAGGGCCAGCGGGCGCCACATGCTTTTATGGAGGCGTCTGATTGGTCACTTCATAACTTGAATAATTTACATTCAAAAATATAAATCTTTAAAAACAAAGGATTAGAAAGATTTTAAGAAGAATGTATCAGAGCAAGAATAGTTATTCTGACATATAAAACGACTGAGAATGGAAGTCTATGGGATTTTGACATCTTGGAACCAGTGGATACTTCCTATTTGGAAAACGAGAGGGGGAGGAGTTTATACGTCCAGTGATTATGCAGTCAATGGTTAGGAGGGGCATCTCTGCCAGACATTATTGTGCAGATCAGTGTGAGCTGGTTAGCTGATGCATCCCCTGATGGGATAAGCCAAAAGATGAATGAGAACATTTCAGATACAAATGTAGACCTGAGCATTAACGGCTGACATTTGTTTTAGGGTTTTTTGTGTCAGTTCAGGCTGTCGTCTTTCATTGGACCTGACCCAAAGTCAATGTTTGTCTAATAAAAACTGATGATTAATCACTGAAAGTTTCTTCCATGAAGTCATCCCAAATCTAAGACAGTTTATCTTAAGGAGAAGCCTTCCCTTTCTTCTCCATTTGGACTTTTTCAGACCAATCATTTTTTCTGGTGATTGTGTTCTGTTTTTGCTACTTTCACATTTTTAAAAGTTCTGTTGTCTGACACGCCTTCTTGCCTCATGTTCCTCATTTTAAGCATAGCTGACTGGGAGATACACACTACCCCGTTATGGGAGTTTTTAAAACTTTTGCATTGTTTCAGTTGACAGCTCTCCAGTTGGAGCCGTGTTCCCCGTCAGTCATCCAGGTTAAACAGCTCAGTAAAGTCTGTATCTGCAGACCGAGCTGCGTATCGAGACTTGTCTGGGTATTTGTTTAAGAAACACAAAGCAATTCTGCCAGTTTTTCTTTCTATTTGATCCAGTCGATTACATTAGTTGAAAAAAAAAAAAACCTCTCCATCATGTTTCATACTTTAGTAATGAGGAGTTTACTGAGCTCCGTCCAGAAGTGAGGATTCACTGTAGTTTAAAGAGCTGAGACAAAAAAAACCAGACACTGCTGATACGATCTACTCCTCATAAATGAGCTGCACTTTTAAACACTCTCTGTTCTTACTCACTGGATTAGAGTGTGGAAATGGAAACTATTGTAAAACCACCAGAAGTGATCTTTAGGCCAACTGTTATTAACCCAGGAAAGGAGGAATATACTCAGCTGCCATGGTTTATTTCCTATTCCATTTGAAAAGGGATTCTTTTTAAAGAACACTCTATAGTTTTCCTGCAAACAAATCTAACAATAAACATTAGAGTTCTGCTATTAAATAGTACAGCGACAAAAGGGAAGCAATACAAGGGCTTTTATATTGATGATGCTTCCAGGTCTGACTGACCTGATGCACATTTAAGTCTCTCTCTCTCTCTCTCACCATTTACAATAATATTTATTTTAGTGGAATTTACTGTCAACAGATTATGGTTCAATTAGTATATTCTTTATCGTCATGATGTTCACTGAAAAGACGTATAAATGAATTATAATAGTTTTTAAATTGATTTTTTTTTTAAATGTTATTTTAGATTTGAATTTTTTAAAGAGTAAATCAAAATGAGACACATTCTCTGCTCAGGGACCCGCCAACGTAAAATCAAGGTAGTCGCGCATGGACCTGTGGTATTTTTGTCTATGCTTAATCAATATCCTTCTTTGTTGATGTTTTTTTGCTTGTACTTCAATTCATGCTGTTCTACTGCGACACAGATCGAAAGTGTTCAATTTTTGACATCGAGGGGGTGTTTGCGTGGCTGATTCCGACACAGTCCAGTTCTTTTTTGCGCGTCTATGCCCTTAAAATGAAGGTACTTATGAAGTGTTTCTTGACAGAAGTTTTGTTTCCCGTCAGAAATGGAGCTGGCCAAGCTGGAGGAGGTCATGAATGAGGCCGGCCAGCTCTCTCCAAAGGCCAAGGGGATAAAGAACTCCACGGTGAGGCGGAAGAAGAGGCCCCTCCCTCACATGCGCAGCCAACATCTGGACGAAGCCCTGAGTCCTGTTACCACGCCGACAGACGAAGATGTGATTCAGAGGATCAAACAAGTGGCGGGCTCCACACAGACCAGAAGTCCAGATCACCATCACATGCCTGGAGGCCTGGCTCTGTACAGCGTCTCCAAACTGCTGCTTATCATCAGCTTTGTGTACGACACACACACACAGATCTTTTTGGACTATTTTGGGGTTTTTTTTGCTGAAGATTGTTATAGTTTCTGATTTTAAATTTCTCCCTTAATCTTTCTAAATCTCTTAAATGTAACTGCTCTCTCTTGTTCTTTCATCGCCATTCATAGGATCTGTCTGAGGTACATCTCTTCTTTCCTGCTCAGCAGATACATTTATCAACTGCTATTTAGTCTGTCATTTTCATTCTCCAACCGGATATTTGAAATGTGCTCAGAAGAGGAAATCAAAGGTTTGATTTGTCGGCTGTTTTCTAAATGTCTTCTCCAGTCTGGTTCTGCTGGTGTTCCTCAACATGATGCTCTTCTACAAGCTGTGGATGCTGGAATACTCGGCACAGTCCTTAACAACCTGGCAAAGCCTTCGGCTTCAGGAGAGGTACGGAGATGGCTGCACCTTTAAAACACTTTGGGGGGGTTTTAGTGTCTAAAATGTGACGACAACTAAAAAAGAAATCACAAATGTGAAGAAAAACTATCGTTATGGGGGTTTTATTTCATCAAAAAAACTTGAAGACCAAGTTTTGATTGATTGATTAATTGATTTCAAGCATAGATTGAAAAATACTGTTCAAAACACACAATCATTTCAAATTTATTACATAAATAATAAAATGCATTGATTAGAAAATAGAAAACAAACAAAAATAAAACACACTTATTTCACATTTGGTTCATTCATTTTTTTTATGATTATTAACTAAAGTCATTAGAGTTTGATTTATTGCTTGAAAGGAGTGAGAAGAAGCGAATTTATATAATCCCACCTCTACTTAGTTACTTCATTTCACTGTTTTGCATAATCATGTAATCCGGTTTTGATCAGATTAAATGCAAGTTTGTTTGTTTTTTAAGTTTTTTGTCAAATTAAACACTAATCAAAAAACACACATTGTTTACTTTCATTGTCCTACACCTCCTCTCTCCACCCCCTTTTGTCAAGTCGACACACTGCAGTTGGTGATGTTTCACCGACATGTGACTCCCGTTGGGAGAATCCTGACGATAAAAGTCATCCCTCTATGTAAGATACTGTATGTAATGTTGAAATATATCTAGATTTATTTAAAAATGTATTGGTATTTACAATTATGTTTTATTAATTGAGCATTTATAAATTAATTGAGTTTGGAATTGGTTTATTTTAAGCAATCAAAACCAAAAAATACTAAAGAAGACAAACAAAAATAAAAAGTGAGATACATATCCATATAAATACTAATGCTGAGTATCAATAATAATTTCCAGAAATGATTTGATTCGATTCAAAAGAGCCTGCATCAATTTGATTCAGATTTTTTTCGATTATTTCAATCCTTTCAATTCAATTTTGAGTTTACACATTTAGACTGATTTGTTTACAAATACATTGATAATCCATTAGATTTTTTTTTAAATATTTAAATGAATCTGATACAGTTCACATAGCAGCTCTCTATTTTTAAGAACAAGCATAGAATGAGCAAAAAACTATGTTTCAGACCACAAATGGTTGCATTAAAAAATATTTCCTTAAAAGAATATAGAAAATTCCTGTCTGTGAGTTTAAAAAGATGTTCATTTAGTCAGAAATGTATGTTTAGGTCGACCAAGCATTAGCATTAGCCGGCCTATAAGAAATTCCTTTAAAATGCTAGCATCAAGCTAGCGAACTTTAGCTTTATTGGCTAAATCAATTTATATTTTTATGAATCAATCATTGATCTGTTCAGCTTAAATCGATTCAGATTGATTAATTGATTTCATCAGTCCATCCCTGATAAATACACGTGTAATAACGCTATATCAGTTACTCTTTATCAAATATAGACATATTTGTACTTAGATATATAATACATGCCATAATAAATCCATCAAGTGTGAAGTTTTTCAAAAAGAGTCAAATTATCTTTGCTGATTCTCGTAGGTCTGGGTTGAAAAAAATCTATAAATCAATTTGAATCGATTAAATAAATTGATAAGCGATTCATAAAAGATATAAATCAATTTAGCAAATAGAGCTATAAAGTCCGAGCTTGATGCTAACATACATTGCTGAATAAATGAACATCTTTATAAACTCACTGACATGAATTTTCTAAACTCGTCCTGGAATATATATTTTTTTAAATCAACTATTTGTCTTCTAAAACATCATTTTTTTCCTCTTTCTTTCTTCTTCTGGAATAAGGTGTAATACTATAGCGCAATCGCCACCTAGTGGCCAAACTCAAACATCCTCCAGGAGAAGCAGAACAATGTTTACAATGTTAATGATCTGAAAGTTTTTGTTAGAACTTCTCCTTAGCATGATATTAACAATCTCAATATTTCACATTTTTCAGGATGTGAACTGATTCATATAAGATTCAGATTCATATAAGTATATTCAAATCATATGGTAGATTATTAATGTATTTATAAACAAATGTGTATAAATGTGTAAACTTAAAATTGAATGGAATTGAAGAGTTGAAAGAATCGATTTAAAACAGAATTGAATCAATTCTGGCTCTTGTGAATCGAATCGAATTGTTTCTGGGAGTAATATTTGATTCCCAGCTCTATTTTCTCAATGTATTACTTACATTTAGAGTTGTCACATGAATGTGTTATCATTAACTTACAAAGAGACACTGTCTTACTTAAATGATCAGACGCAATAACTTACAACGATTTTAAGTTGCATAAATTCTGAAAACGCTTGAAGAAAAAAAGGGATATTTGTTTTGTCCCAAGAGTAAAGTTTAAAACAATTATTTTTATAAAATGAGTTCAGTATTAATATAAACAAGGTAGTTTAAAAAAGAAGAAACAAAAGTTTGACTAAAACTAAACAAAAACATTCAATAATTTCTACGAAAGCTGAACTTGCAGAAAATAAATCACTAACATGTGATTCAAACAACAAATCTGTTTAGTCAAAAGAATGATTGTGTAACTAAATGAAAGTCCACTTCAGGACTGCTTCGTTGGTGGCACAAAGGCTTTTTCAGTCAGAGGATGAGACTGAGCAGAGTTCTGCTCTGGTTATTTGCCCCGAGAGCTGTCACACAGTCACGCTTTCAGACGTACAGACTAAACTATATCCATATGGGTCCTCACGTGACAGGAAAACAGTTTCTAAAATTACCTCTAAGTAGCTCAGGACTTATTGAAACAATTTACTAAAGTGTTTATTGGCAAGTCCTTCCAAATGGAAATCATGCTTCAGGGCCCCTCATGATGTTTCTGATGTGTGTGTTTCCCAGTAAACTGCCTCAGACTCAGATGGAGTGGGCCCAGCTGTTGGAGGCGCAGCAGCGTTACCATGACGCCGAGTTGCAAAAGTGGAGGGAGATCATCAAGTCCTCGGTGGTTCTGCTGGACCAGGTACGCAGACACGTTCAGAAGTTTATATTGATGCTGACGTTTAAAGTCCAATCGTCTTTAATCTCTTGTCTTGTTCCCAGTGGTCTTTTTTTAATTAGGATTATGTCATTTTTAGCCACAATCAAAAACCTTTCTAGGACATAGTTGCTGCTGGAGTTCATTAGAAATTCACCTCTGAGTCGTGGACGGGACTAGTGGTGCGGAGCAACCCCGCCCCCTTTCCCCACCCTGAAACGAGGACCTCTTGACTCGCCTAGCGTATTTCTAAATCTGAATGAGGTCTTTCTCAAACACATTTTTTCTGATCGATTGGAGTAAAGAAATACTCAGAAATTGAATTTTGAGCTTAATTTTACTCATACATGTCCTCCGTCACTAGAAAAATGACACAACAACATGTTAATAACTCCAAAATGTCATCAAAGTGGGTCTTTAACTCAAAGTTAAAATATCCTAAGGGTAGTTTCTACTAGCAACTACCATCACAGCAATTGTTTTGCCTCCCTTCCATAAAGGCTTATAAGGTTGTTTATTTACTTCTAACAAAATAAGTTTGGGGTTAATTAGTGGTGCAGTTTATTTTATATTTATAAGTATTCACTGTGTGTGGGATCATGGGTAGTATGTGTTGATGGGGGGAGGGGGGGTTGACTTTCATTGTATATGTTTTTGATTTTAACCTAAAGCGCTTCGAGCCGCTTTTTTATAAATAAAGTTTGATTTGATTTGAAGAAATGGTAAGTGGGCCGTCTGTTCTAAACAGTGCAGGACTATCTAGCGCTCTGGATTTTAAAAACGTCGGATATGAGGCACAGATTTCCCAAATCAAATCAATACGAACATTTCACAACGTTTATTTATGACTCCATTGTTTTCTAATGGTGAAAATGTGGAATGTTTGTTCAAAAAATTACATTTAAACACATTCATTGCCATCAGTAGCCCAAAGCCGCTGGCTGTCATCACCACCAGTTGACAGAAAGGTGTTAAATAAAAAATATTTTTGCGTGGTTAACATTATCTAAAGGCTGCAGACACGATTAGATCTCCCACTGTGATCGCTGCTAAATTCCAGCAGTCGGTGTTCACATATGCGGCCACACGTCGCTGCTCTTTCTTAGGGAACAATGTCTTATACATCTACTCCATAACTCACCGCTGACAGCCCCGATCATTGTGAAACAAAGACGTTGTGCAATCGGAGGAGACATCTGACACTGCCCCCACTCTGGGGAGTTCTGAAAGTCACGATCACAAGCCAGCAAATGTTGAGCAGCTGAGCTCGCATAGGAAGGTGTGTTCCTGCAGAAATACAGTTCTATGGGGGGGGTCACTGCTGTGGGTGAAGACTCCCTCATCGTGGGAACGTTCCACTCTAAAGAAAGTAAAATGCTGGGGGGGGATTGGCGTGCACGCTGACAGGCTTAACGAAAAATGAAATGTCTTTTTTTTGTTGTTTTTGTTTTAATGAAGTGTGACAGTAGATTGATTGAAATAAGGTCGGACTTGTTTCAGTGGAGATGACTCATACAGACTCTGTTATTGCACACTTCAAAAGATTAAAGGTGAAGAAACATCAGTCAAACCGTGACTCATTTAGCAAAATGACTACTTCACAGTAAGCAATCAGATACCAGCAGAGAAATCACATGACCTTCTGACCGTAGTGCTTCATTTAATATAAAGAATCAGATCATTCTTGAATTGAAGTGTTATTGCAGTGAGAATAAGCACAAAAACACATGTATGGGAGAAGATTGATTGACAGGGTCTGCAGCCAATCAGGAGGCAGACCACTTTTAAAAAAATAAAAAAAGAGCTTGAGGAAATATCTACAAAATAGTGAAATTTCAGAAGGTGGCCCGCACTATTGGGAGAGACGATTTTACACCTTTCTAAAGGTTATTTGCTTAAAGACATGTTTTTGTGGCATTTTTCTGATGATGGAGGACATATGTAAAGAAAATTAAGCTTAAAATTCAGTTTCTGAGTATTTTTATATTGAAATGCACCACAAGCTCCCTGCTCCGCTCTATTCTGATGCCGTAGACCACATGTGTCAAAGTCAAGGCCCGGGGGCCAGATCCGGCCCTCCGGGTAATTCTATCCGGCCCTCCAGATCATTTTATTTCATAGTTATTAATGGCCTGATGCCCCACCATCTTGCGCTTATTTTTAACTTATATAATTTTGACAGAATATATTTTTATGGAGAGTAAAATATTGAAAATTATTTAAGTTGATTTATTCTGGAATAATATTCCTGCCTTTTTATTATTCATAACTATGTTAAAAAGTTACAGTTTTAAAGTTTTAAAGCATGGCATGTTGATAGCTTTTTGGACTATTTCCTAAGATATTTTAGGCTATTTTGGAGTTTAGCTAATATTTCAGCTACATGCTAGCTGTTTTGGTTGGCTAATTTAGTTTTTTTTTTTTTTAAATAGAAGTTTTTTAGACTGTTTTGGAGTTAGGATAATAATGACACGCTAGATATTTTGGCTAATTTAGTTTTTTTCAGTTTTTTAGGCTATTTTGAAGATTAGCTATTATTTTTTTATTTTTTTTTGTTTTTTGAGTTAATTTGGCATTTAGCTAAAATGATACCTGGCTATTATCTTCAGTATTTTCAGCTATCAATTTCAGCATCTTCAACTCTCAGAACTTAAGGTTTTAAAGTTTTATCCTGTTCGGCCCGCGACTTAAGGTGTGTTTTGGATTTTGGCCCCTTGTGCGATTGAGTTTGACACCCCTGCCGTAGACAAATAGATCCATGTACGTCTTTGTTTTCCTCGTCTGAGCTGGAATCTGGCTCAAATCTGTACAGCTGAATAGTTACAATATTGCTCACCAGTTTTTGTTGCTCCTGTAATGTTAGTTTGGGGGTTTGAGGGGCTGTAAACTGGTGGGGGAGAGAGATGGGAAATGGATGTTTGGCAAAAACTATGTCCTAGAAAACAACACTGTGAATGCTTCATGCACACTATAGTGATTCTCCTGCTCCATTCTGTAAGTAAAAACTTTTTGGTTTGTATTTTTGGTATTCATAAACCCTACAGTTTGAATAATGAATCAGAAAGTCTTTAAATGTAGTATTTATAAGTAGATTAGCAACAAACCTATAATGTATTCATGGGCTATGTTTTCATCTTTAATAGTCATTTAAAAAAAATGTTAATGTTGAAATTCTTTATAGCTGTATATAAAGGTATAAATACTGTACAAAGACACAACAGCTGCCTTTTCTGGCAGGTAAATAGTTAACTTTATCTTGAGCTGTTAAATTTGCAATATGCTAGCTCATTTGGCTAATTTGGCATCTACTGAGATTTTTTATGCTAGCTTGGAGTTTCGCTAATAATTTAGCAAAATGACAACATTTTTGGCTAATTGAATTTACTGAGGGACTTTTTCAGATATTAAATATAC